>OZ038480.1:34736052-34813552 GCA_964036315.1 Acanthosepion esculentum | reverse complement strand
TGTCGTCATCGTAAGAGAAATAACTATATTAGTATTAGAGATAAATCTAAATCAAGAGTTACACTTAAAATATAAATTCACTTTGATGTGATAAAATAAAAATAAACTTTGATGTATATATAGTCATATATTGTTCTTGCATATAGATAGATAGATAGATAGATAGATAGATAATGATTAAGTCAGTAAAATAGATAGATAGATAGATAATGATTAAGTCAGTAAAATAGATAGATAGATAGACAGATAGATGCTAAATTGAGATAGATGAGATGATGAGATAGCGAGAAACATTAAAAGAGCGAAACATGAACATAGATAGATAGATAGATAGATAGATAGATAGATAGATAGATATGAAAAGACTACGGTAGATAGATAGATATGAAAAGACTACGGTAGATAGATAGATATGAAAAGACTACGATAGATGGATAGATATGAAAAGACCGCGATAGATAGATAGATAATAATTAAATCAGTACAAGAGATAGATAATTATTAAGTCAGTACAATAGATAGATAGATAGATAGATAGATAGATAGATAGATAGATAGATAGATAGATATGGACAGACGGAGAAAGATAGCTTGACAGAAAAATAGATTGCTTATTAACATCAATAATTCTTGAAAGATGAAGTACAAACTGAAGATTTACAAATTGAAATTCGAATTTGGTTATCGTGACTTGAGCTAAGCGTAGATAGATGAGTGTGTTGGGAGTGCAGGTATTTCTAAATGATGAAGCCAGAACGGCAAATATTATATTGATATCTGATGAGTTTGGTGGCGACTCCTTTTCAACCTCGGCACCCGTGTTGACCCTTACAATAAACTAACCCCGTGGGTCACGCCCCGTCCGCAAAAAACAAATAAAAATAAAAATTCTTCTAAAGTGGCTGCAAGAAAGATACTTACGAGGGGAAAAACGTTGGCGGGTGCCGGGCGTGTTTTTAGATGCAGAACATTGGGGGAGGTCGTTTGCGCAGCAGTGGGTGTGGGTGATGGAATCAACGTTTTGATGCTGGGTAAACACTGAAGTTTGGCATAGACTGTTTGCAGTAGTGCTGGGGGTCTCGACGTACCGGACCGAATTGACAAATATTGGATTAGCAAGTTCATCTGAAAACTACTCCCACCAAATAATTAGGGATGACAAATATACATTGCAAACGTAATCACATATATATATTTCTCTACACACACACACACACACACACACACAGGGAATATATATATATATATATATATATATATATATATATATATATATATATATATATATATATATATATGCCTTTGTGTGCGTAAAAATACGCGCAAATTATACAAAGAGCGATGTATAAACTCAATACACACATACATACTGATATGTACATATATATGTATATATTAAACGAACCATACTTTATATGTATATCTATCTCTGTATATATATATATATATATATATATATATATATTATGATGTCCATGCATATACTTTAGATTATGTGTATGCGTAAAGGTATGTGTGTGCATATACAGGGTGATTGAAAAGTAATTCCCATTTTATGTATAACAGACTGTCTCTCTTAAAAATTATAGCTAAACGGGAGAGTTCATCATGCATAAAATAGGGAGTTTCTTTTCAATCACCCTGTATATATATATATATGTGTGTGTGTGTGTGTGTGTGTGTGTGTGTGTGTGTGTGTAAACATAGGCATAAATTATACAAACAATAATGTATAAATTCGGTATACACATATACACACACACACACATGCACTAAGACGCACTCACATACACAGATATATTCAGTCTCAAGTCAACACCTGAAAACTGCGTTGTTCATGAAACTCCTAGTCGTGCTACATTTGAGGAAAAAAACTATATATATTAATGTGAATAAAGGCAAAAGGAAAACTTATCTTAGCCGAAGCGTTTCGGCCCCCGTTGGACTTTATCAATTTAGCTTGATTAATTAACTTAGAGGACAAATCGCGTCAGCTAAATTTTCCTTTTGTCTTTATTCACTGTCCTTTTATAGATATATTCTATATGATTATTTAACACATTTATTAATATATTACATATTATAAACCATACTTTACACACACACACACACACACAAACACACACACACACACACATATATATATATATATATATATATATATATATATATATATATAGTATAAAAGGCTCAAATACTAATATTCCATGGTTATAATTTATTACATTGGAATCGTAATCACGATCCAATTCATCAGGCCTACAAATTCAAAATTCAAAATTCTTGCTCTGTCCTGGACATTGAGCTCTACATAGATTCTATCGTCTTGGAAATTTATATAAATATATACATGTATATATATATATATATATATATATATATATATATATATATATATATATAATGACCACCAATATTATCAATATATATATATATATATATATATATATATATATATATATATATATATATATATATATATATAACAATTGGTAATTGGTAGGGATATTTCCAAGGAGGAGATTATAAGTAATAGAGCAATATAATTTTTCCTATCCCTTTTCTTTTTGTCTGGACAAATTGATTTCATTTCTAAAAAAAACCTTCAGTCTGAAGAAATGAATATTTAAATAAATATATTTATGAAATAAATTATAGCCGAAATGGATTTTTAAGGATAATGATAAGTATATTATTATTATTATTTTTATTTTTATTTCCTTTGATTTCTGGTGTGTATACATTTCTTTCCGGGTCTCCCCCACAGACCTAAGTTTAGAAATGGCATCATCACATTTACCACTGACAAAAAAACAAAAACAAAAACATATATTTTACATAGATAAAGCCCTTCGTAATGTGTGGGCTGTGCCTGTGAGAACAATTTTTTTGTATTTCTTTAAAGGCCTGGGCTTCCAGGAATCCATTCAGTCTACTGCAATATTTTCCAACGAATTCGAGGGCTCCACCTACAACAGGGATTGTTGATGTTCCCATGTGCCACATTTTTGAGATTTCGATTTCAAGATCCTTGTATTTTGATTGCTTTTTGAAGATCATCAAATATACATTGCAGTCTGCAAGGACTGCCATATCAATAAGGAGGCACTTGTTTTGTTTGTGATCTCTAATAACAATTTCTGGGCGGTTAGATTTGATTGTTCTGTCTGTGTGTATTGTGTAGTCCCATAAAATTGTAACAGGTCCTATCTCCCTAACCAGGTCTGGGCGGTGTTTATACCAATTTCTTTCAGTTTCTTTCCCGTAGGAATTGCAGATTTTCCAGTGGAGAAATTGGCCAACTATCTCATGCCGGGTTTTATATTCAGTGGTTGCCAATACCGTGCAACCTGATACAATATGATCAATTGTTTCTGGGTAATTATCACAGAACCTGCATTTTGGGCTAACACTATATTTTAGTATGTGTGCTTGATAATTTCTAGTTAATAAGCACTGATCCTGTGCAGCAAGGATAAAACCTTCCGTTTCAGCTTTTAACCCTGCACTATGCAGGCACTGATGTCTACATCATCTTGTTTGGTACGGGTAGAGTATTGGCCATGAAGCGGTTTATCTTGCCATTGTTTCTGTATTTGGTCGGTTGCATTTGTCTTTGCTTTCTTTTATATGTATTTTGCAGCTTCAGTCGGTGTATTGGGCTTTACTTGTATTTCTTCATCCATTTGAAACTCCATTTTGAACTTGTTGGCTTCTTTTATTACAGAATAAAGACGCTTACTACTTTCATCTTCTTTGACAGTTTCCAGGTATCTTTGAAGGCCAATTGTTGTAGTTTTGTAGGACAGTTCTAGTTGAACTAATCCTCTGCCTCTTTCAGATCTGAGCATATACAGACGATCAACATCAGCTTTTGGATGATGCATGCGGTAGCGAAAGAGAAGCTTTCTCGTGTTGGCGTCCATTCGCTTAATGTTAGCTATGGTCCAGTTAAGGATGTTAAAGCTGTATTGCACCACAGGGACAACTAAGGTGTTTATGGCTGATATTCTTTCTTTTTGGGGGGGGAGTTCAGCTCGGTATTTAGTACCAGACGCACACGCTTGTAGTACTCTTTCTTATATTCTCCTTCATTTAGGTATGTTGTATACCATCTCCTTCGCTAATTCCTAGGTATTTATAGGCTTCATCATGTTCCAGTTCCCTAATCTTTCTGACAAAGTCTAAATCTATTGAGGGTGCTTCTATAATTCTCCCTTTCTTGAATGTTACTCTTACACATTTATCTAGTCCGATGTCCATGCCTATGTCGTCACTGAAACATTTTACAATATTGAGGAGGCCCTTCAACTCATATTATCATTATTATATGTTACGAAATGGACTAAATCCGACAATTATTTTAATATATTTATATATGATATGGATATGGATATAAATATTTAAGTAAATGCTCTGTTTATAATAAACCGTATTAACAACATATATAGTCCTGAATCTCCGAGAAATTTAACAGAAAATGCGTTCGCCGACAGAAATCGAACTTATATCCTACACGGTACCGTCATATAACTTGGCGTGCTATGTCATCTTAGGAAGCTTCTGGTTAGCAATGTCGAATTACTGCTTTTAAACTACAAATTTCCCTGGATTTCTCTCGAATTCTCATATCTTCTCGAAACGTATCTTAACGTAAACAAATGACTTCATATATTATGAGATAGATTGAAGTCCGACGATTATTTTAATTCTTTTTAATATATTTATTGTTTATACGTTATGTTTATAGATACAAATATAAAATCTATAAATATAACGCATAAACAATAAAATGGTTACATTCAATGTCTCGAAGACCAATCCGATCTGACCCCGAACTACCACCAATCAAGATGAACGGAGGTTCTCTTGAAGAGGCACCGTGCCTTGAAGGGCCTCAGACTCACACCCGACCTCAGATGGAACTCGTACATACGATCCGTTGCTTAGGACACAGGTAAAATTACCGGATCTCTATACCCCCGCCCAGTAAGTACTTGACTTCTCCTACCATCCTCTACCTTTATAAGTGCCAGATCAGGCCAAATAATGGAGTACTGTAGTCATATTTCAGCGAGAGCTGCCTAGACTTTACTCTTCAGCCTTGATATAGTTCAAAAGCGTCTACGAGCCCTTGTGATTGACGAATTATTCTTCAACCTCCAACCTATCTTTCCCACAAGCTGGATGTGTCAAGCATCTCACTGCTCTATGTCTATTTCCATGGAAATTGCTCGAACGAACTACACCCCATGGTCCCACCAAGGCAAACCTTCACAGAAAGAATACGTCATACCACATACATAGTAGCAAAGCACCCACATTCCCTCCGTATTCCATCATCATGAAGTAAGTTTCATTCGAGCAGTTTCTTCTCGCGAACCACTGCCATGTGGAACCGACTCCCAACAGGATGTTTCCCTGACCACTACAATCTTAAACTTTTCAAAGCTAGGGTAACCGTTATCGTCCACTTCTATACACGCAAATAGTCTCCAAATATATCCCTCTACCTCAAGTGGCCCTCGAGCCTTGTACATGGTGAATTCCGGTGTAATACATATATATATATATATATATATATATATATATATACTTATATAGCATAATGAGAAGCCACGTATACTTTCTTAATATGTATATAATATAGAAAAAACAACTGAAAAGTTGCAAATTAAAAAAAATTGAATTTTTTTTTGTGAAAGTATTTATTTATATTTATATTTATATATATATTTGATATTTCAGATCGGCCCCGATCTTTCTTCAGAAATGGCTGTTTTCAGAAGTTTGTTTACATTACAAATGTAACAAACCTCGTTGTTTAGTTTGCAAACACTTAACAATCGATAGTGTATTTTCTGCACCCAACACCAATATCAAGATACACCCACCTCGCCTCACCTGTGATAGCCATAACATAATCTACTATTTATTCTGCACAATATGTCCCAATAGTGGATATATTGGTGAATCTGGAAATAATTTTAGATTTCGCTTCAACAACGATAAACTAACCATACGTCAAAACAATCCTTATTCCCCCATAGCTGAACATTTTAATCAACCAGGACACTCATTAGAAAACTGTAAATGTGTATTGATAGATTCTGATTTCAGTTCCACATACACACGCAGAAAAAAAGAAAAATACTGGATTTTAAAATTAAAATTAAATACATATAAACTAGGGTTAAATAAAGACTTGGGTATTTTAAATCTTTATAAATATTTCAATAGTTAAACAAAAATTTTTTGTTAGATATAGTTAAAAAAAATTTTAAACATCTAAAATATTACTACAGTTAGATTTTACGTTAGAAATACTCAAACACAGTTGCATTCCATATCACGTGACGTCCGCGTCTCGCGACGGACGCTACTTAATATAAACAAACTTCTGAAAACAACCATTTCTGAAGAAAGATCGGGGCCGATCTGAAATGTCAAATATATATATATAGAAAAATATAAATAAATACTTTCACAAAAAAACATTCATTTTTTTTTAATTTGCAACTTTTCAGTTGTTTTTTCTATATTATATATATATATATATATATATATATATATATATATATATATATATATATATATATATATATATATATGCACTAACGTACATGGTAATGATTTCATTATAAGGAAACATTTGGCATTCATTGACCGAGCAGACAGTACTCCTGTCAGTCTAAATTTATAAAATTTATTAAAACATTGTTTTAGGAAAATATGTTTCTCAAATCCATTAACTGTTATCACTCTTTCCAGTAATTACGGTGGCTTCCTTCCTAACCTTTTGTTCGATGTAGTGTGGAATGTCAATATCTTGATTACGTCATTATTTCTTCTTCGAATTGCATGTGTTATTGATTTTAGTTACTGCTTTTGAAAGTCCCCAAGTGATGAGGTTTCTGTTATTTGGTACAGCTTTTTGTGATTCTGTAGCGTCAGTCAACGAGGTTCAAAGAAGTATGGTCCTCGTTAAGACCTACAGGCTTCATTCGCTCAAGGTCATTTTTTAACTACTGCTCTTAGAAAGCGGTTGTATAGAGCTGACATTTTAGATATTTCTGAACAAGATTCGTGCTAAGCATGACATCCATATGAAACGAGTTTTGAGGTTAATATATTGATTTTTTTAGCAATTTGAGGTGTTGCACGCAACTATAATTAGCACAGCTGTGTTCAATTTTCTTATCTCTCATACTAAATTTATTAACCATGCCTTCTGTCTTTTTCAGGTTCATGGTTGACTCTTTCTTCATCAGAACATTTAATATTAAGTGAAAGTTTGTGTTTCTTGATCTTGTAAATATGCACTTGAGGCACGTATATACATATATATATATATATATATATATATATATATATATATATATATATATATATATATATTTGCGATATTTTCTTTAACTGGTCGTTTGTTATTCAAGCAGAATTTTATTGGGCAAAAAAAGACACTAAAGACTTGCAAAATAGTAATGCTTCAGTGGATAGAGGTCAGTTGACACACTCACTCGTGATATAAATTAGGACTTGAAATCTCCTGTGGTTAATATGACTTCATCATATTAAACAACTTGACATTTTAGCAAGATCATGTATAAACATTAAATTGACCAGCAAAGAATCATATGACATATTTTAACGCCATGTTCCTTCGAGAATTAGACAATCATGACCCGCCACTGCTTCCTTTTCTTTATTATCTGTGAATTACCATGAGATCAATTCTACGTCGCTTGAATTTGAAAGAAAGACAGACATCATAAATATTTTCAATGCCATACTCCACCAGAATGTAAGCGATCATGGCTCTCCACAGATTCCTTCTTTTTTTTTGTCATCTGTGAATTTTCATGAATTTGTTGTCTTCTCTATGATTTTGAAATTCGAGAAGTCATTTTCTTAGACTGGCTTCTATACAAGGCTAGAAATTCAGAAATTTCCGTCTCAATTTGGAAATTTCTGTGTCATTGTGTAGCTCGCGTTTTTATATTGTTGTGGATGATGAAATATTTCGCTGATCGAATTAATTGTTCCTGTAACTTAGTTAATAGGGACAGTTTTAATATGTAAATATAGTATTTTTTCATTTTCTAGCCCTCATAGCGAAGTCTTTTCATTATAAAGACTGGCGCGAAAAAATTGCCATATACTAATCTTGTCGCCATTTCTCTTGTGCCGCATGAAGCAAGGCTCACGAAATATTTATTTATTTACATAATTATTTCTTTATATAACAGATGATAAATATTGCATTGTACAGGGTGCCCAGTAAAAAAAAAAGCGGCAAATTTATTCTTCGAGAAAAAAACACCAGTTCAGTCGATTTCAGTTGCCCTATAAAAGCCCAGATCTGAATGTTATGGATTACTGGAGTGTACTCCTAACTCACTTGCAAAATCTTCGTAGTGACATCGTCGATATTGATTCATTGAAGTGGAACTTAACTGACGCTTGGAATGAAATTCCTCTTGACATTATCCATAAACCTACTGCCTCTTGGTTATCACGCTTACAACTTTGTGTTGAACATTCAGGTAAACATTTCCAACATCTACGATGATTGTTCAGTTTGTGTGCATGAATCATGATAGCTGAATAATTTTTTTTTCTGAATTTACCACTTGAGAAAAAAAATGGGCGTAGATTAATATTTGGATAATATTCAATGGCGGCACTCTAGAGGATTTTTCTTCTGAGTGAGTTTTCTTTTTTATGAGTGTATCATTTTTCAAATCAAAATTGTGGTTGAATTTATTTCTATATATGACTAGTGCATTAGTTCTTTTTGTGAGGTATTTTTGAGTTCATAGATGCGTTTTTTTTTTATTTCTGCTTGTTTCTCCAATATATTGGGAGGAACAGTTTTGGCAGTTTATTTTATAAATGCCTGCTTTAGAAATATTATTGCTATTAGTGTTTGAGTATATCCATAATAGTTTTGGAAATGTTTGCGATTATTTTAAGATTATTTAGATGGGATAGGTTGTTCTGGATAGTGGACGTGATGGAGTTGGTCGGTAGTATTATGTATCTGTTTTCGTGTTTAAAATAATCACAAACACTTCCAAAACCATTATGAATAATCAATAATTAATAATATTATGAATAATATGAATACCATAGCGTTTTCTATATTCTTCTAGTTGCTAAGGATATTTTGTTTTGTTGCTAATAGTTACATTGTTTTTAATAAATTTTGTTTTTGTCTTCAAAAAGTCCACATTAAACGAAATATATATATATATATATATATATATATATATATATATATATATATATATATATATATATATAAACAACAGTCACCTGCGTTAATGCAAATCTCTTCAGTAAAATGAATAGAGAATTCTGGGTGATTGGCATTTATTTACATTGGTAAAAACAATACGCTAGATTTAACTGTTTCACTCTGCTGAAGATAGCTCAGTATCGGTTGGATTTCGATCCTGGCTTGACGCATTCGCATATCTAGTCGCACTGAGGAGTTGTCATACAAAGAAACAGTACTGTCTTCAAATGACATTTATAAATATATATATATATATATATATATATATATATATATATATATATATATATATATATATATATATATATATGACAAACTTGAAAAACTGTTTCATTTACTTGATTACGCGTTTCGCGTACTCAAGTCAATAAAACAGTTTTCTGTCTTCATTGAGCTTTTCGCGTAATTTTGTCAATAAAACAGTTTTTCCACTTTGTCAAATATGTAGTGGGGGAAGCTTGATTAAAAACCAGCGAAATTTTCGTGTTGATTAATTTTATTTACTTTTTCAATACAACTAATAACCTTATGATTTCTTATCGGCCAATAAAATTTCCCATGTCTAAACACTTTCACATAACACTAGCTATTTTGAAAAATGTTTGTTTTTAATTATGTCGTCAGCTTATTTTTTTACATATCACATTTCGTGTGTTGGCTTTTAGGTATGTATGTATTTCACGTATTTACTGTGTTCCATTTTTTAATGAAATATATTTCATATGTTGGGTCCTACGTTTGATGTAATTGGTTGGTTGATTTTTATGCTTAATGTCTCAAGCATTTGCAGTCGCATTTTGCAGTTTATAAGATATAGAACATTTCTCTTGTTGATAAGGATTTGTCTGATTTCATGCTGTGGTTTTCCTTTGTGTTATTTTATGATATACGTTTTAATGGATCTATTGTTAGATAAGTGGCATAGTAAACGGCGTGACAGTGTTGTAGTCGTGAAATCAATATGTTTAAATATTAGAGAAACATTGTTCAGTCGGCCATTAGAATTCTTAGATAGCATGTTTGTTGGATGTTTGATATTTTTATTGTGTCTGCTTGTAATAACTGCAAGTGTGTCTTCAGTGAGTCGTTGTTTGCTGATAGTGTGAAGCACCGTATATTCACTCACAAGTTTGATTCTTATGAGTACTGGCGGTAGTGTAAGAGTGTGTTAAATGAGTAAATCTTGAACCCTTCCTCTCTTCAAATAAACTGAAGTATTGTTATCTACTGCTGATAAATCATAATGCTTTGCTTGTAAATTCTCTTCCAGTTCTACTCTCGACTCAGGAAGAGCTTTCATTGATGTTCCACCTATAACTTCTGTATGATATGAATTTAATACCATTCATGTTTCTCGCCATCATCTCGAAACTTTTAGACCAACAAAGCATGTGGACATGATCTTATCCTTGCAATTGTCCTAAAGAAATATGCTTTTGAACTGGTTACTGTTCTCTCTAACCTCTACAACAAATGCCTTGCTTTATAGCTTATTGTAAATCCTCTTCTGTATTTTCCGTTTTAAAGAACTAGGGTGAACTGTCTGATCCTTCATACTATCGACCTATTAGTCTTCCACAACTTTTAGCAAATTACTAGAGGCTCTAATCAACTCTGAATTACTTAAGCATATCAACTCGTGGGCTCGTTTTTGGGACAAACGATATAGTTTTCGTTTTTCTCTGGGTCAAACACCGATGTGTTACGGGTTATTACTGAACGAGACTGTTAATCTTTGAAGAAGAACGGCGAAGATTGGGCGGTGGATTTAGACATGTTGAAGACGAGTGACATGATTTTGGCTTGATGGCCTTCTTCAGAAAGTTGAAAGGCTATGGTGTCTCCAACCGATTTTTTTTCATTTGATCCAATCGTTATTAACAAATTGCGTAGTGGAAATAATTTGAATGGCCACTCTTCTAGGGCATTTTGCATTAATGTGGGTGTCTCTCAAGGGTCTATCCTTGAACTTATTTTGTTTCTTATCTTCATCAAATACCTTCGCGATGTCACCAGTTTCTGACGCGGTATGTATGCTGATGATACAACTATTTACTTCTATCTTAACGGTAAGTCCGACAGATTAAATAAATTCAAATTTGCATTTGATCCCGAAAATGCTGCCCAATCTGTTGTTGACTTGGACAAGAAATAGTTTGTACATTTTAATACCGCCAAAAAGTAATCTGCTACCTTTTGACCATCTCAGAGAACCCTTTTTGCTATCCAAATTAAATTTAAAAATAGGTCAACTGTCGATGGGTGGCCAATTGTTGCTGAAAGAGCCTGTCAAGCTTTAGAAATGAATGAAGAGCTTTTCACGTGTTTTGGCATGCTGGTCTTCTTCGCAAGTTGAATGGTTATGGTGTTTCTGACCGTATTTTTTATTTGATTCCAACTTTCTTAGAAACTCACGAAATTAAAGTTGTTTTGAACGGCCATTAGATCTTTTCACATTAATGCAGGTACCCCACAGGCGTTTATGTTTCAACCTACTTTGTTCCTAATTTTCATCAACGACATTGCAGATGTCATCGGTGCTCGGCTCGGTATCTATACTGATGACAAAATTATTTACTCCAGTCTTGATGGCATGTTTGATAGTTTCGATACGGTCAAATTGGCAGCCGAACTTGAATATATTGCGAACTGTCTTCTTTATTTTGGCACAAAACAGTTCTCCTTTAATTGTATTAGAGATCCCTTTTGCCCATTGCGCCTTTTTGGTTTAACGTTTACCACTGACATGAAGTGAAGCGATTATATTGAATCTACTGCTAAGAATGTTGGTTCAATGTATCATGATGGACAATTATTCTGGCCAGAATCTGTCTTACACCTTATTAAGTCTACCATTTGCTACATCAGCTCTGGTGTTTCCGTTCTATATCTTGCGATTTTTGACAGAAGAATGTGCAATTTTATCGCTCCCGATCTGGCTTCAGTCACCTTCCCACCATCGCGACATGGCTTCCGTCTGCCTTTTCTATAATTATTTCGACGCTAATTGTGCTGATGCGCTCGCATTTTTTAGAGACCTTTACTTGATAAATTCAAATGCAGTAATACATTAGTAAATAGGTCTCATCATCTTAGAGTTGAAATGGCTAGACGTAACTGTACGTTTCTTCTGTCGCACTTCTTCCTTGTCGAAATCTCTTCCGGTTTCTTGATTCATAATCAACTTTAAGGTTAGAAATGTCCTTACATTATTTTTAAATGCAAAATTGCTTCCCAGTACCCAATATATATATATATATATATATATATATATATATATATATATATATATATATATATATATATATATATATATATATATACTTCTCGCTTGTGGAAATCTCTGCCAATTCCTTGCTTCCCAATAAAATTTGAGTTTCTAAAATTCTTTCACTCTCAGTAACGCCTTGTGTCTTAGATAATTATCGCCTTGTTTGGCGTGAAATGATTTTAAAAAAAAATGTTTATTTTTAAATGTAAAATCTCTCCCCAGTACACAATATATATATATATATATATATATATATATATATATATATATATATATATATATATATATATATATATATGTGTGTGTGTGTTTGTGTGTGTGTGTATGTGTGTGTGCGTGTGTTTGTGCGTGTGTGTGGAGAGAGAGAAAGTAATTGATTTCTTTTTGATAGCGTATTTAGCTTTTTCAGGTTAATTGAAGCCAGAAAATACATTTAGATTGTAAGAATTGAATATTTTTAAGATAATAATAATTTACGGATACACGTCTTACTGGGGAAGAAGATATGGATTCGTTCCTTTTCTAAAGGTATGTGGGCGTTAGTGAATATAGCTAACCTGATTGGAATTGGAACTTTACTCTCCGCTCACCAACTCCGTACTATTATTCATTACACCACCCGCGCATCGAAGTAAGGAGGTCAGTTGAATACGCGACTTGGTTTCGACCTTACGGTATAATCAGACGATTTTTTTATCAACTGACCATCTAACACTTTACTTAAAAAAATACAAAGAATGCTACATTATTATTTTCAAAAGATGTACATGTAATTTTTACTTTTATTTCATTTTTTCCCACGTGTATTCAGCATTTTTTAATACTACTTTTTTTAACCATATATAGATATATATATATATATATATATATATATATATATATATATATATGATAAAAAATAGCTTGAAGGTATACCATATTTATGGGCTATAGTGCTCAATATCAGATATCTATATCTATATATATATATATATATATATATATATATATATATATTTATATATATATATATATATATATATAATGATAAGAAGACGGACACTTTAATTATCGATTTCGTTTATAATTTTTGTTTCATGAACACCGAGATATTCATCTGATTAGAACGAAAACCGCGATTCTGATGAGATGAACATCTCGGTGTTCAGCATATAAAAATTATAAACGAAATGGATAATTAAAGTCTCCGTCTTATTATTATTATTATTATTATTATTATGCTCTGTAGTCTACATTGAGCTCTTCCTAGATTTATATCCTCCTCGGAATTATCCCTTCCAATCACAAACTGGTATATATATATATATATATATATATATATATATATATATATATATATATATATATATATATGTGTGTGTGTGTGTGTGTGTGTGTATCATGTGCACGAAAACCATGTTACGGCGATGGGAAGGTCATTGAATCCGAGATGCCAGGTCAGGACTGACAACATTGCATATTCTTTGATTTTGTTTTGTCGAATTAAATTAACAACTCAAAATGCTGAAAATGTTGAGCGTCGTCTTTCAGGTGTTATCTGGAAGCATTGATAAGGAGATACAAAGAAATGTTTCACACTGAGGGCATAAAACAGAATCTCTTTTTTAAAATTGCAAATATTACCTTCTTTGTTCTTAAATGTCGTTGGATTTTGTTAGTCGATGTCCCGTAATATCGCTAGTTTTCGTTTTATAATAAAAAATATATACAAAATTTAATTCTTGTACGCTTAAAATGCTGCCAGGCTGTATAACAATATTCAGGCACTTTATTAGCCCGTTGGATATTTCCTTTAGATGCTACTGCATACTTGTACTCTTGCATAGATTTGAGTGTGCAGAGAGCAACTACCCTTCGCTTATATCTCATTCCACAGCTCTTATTCTGGTTAAGACAATAGAGGAAGTGTTGTAGGTGGACTATTCTAAACGAGTCAAGTGTAGTCCCATCATATGCGTTCAAAAGGGAGCAGGTATGATGATTGCAGCAGACAAATAATTTACTGAATATCTCTCCACGCATGTATCATCTTTAGTTTGAAGCTCTAAAATGAATCTAAATGCTGATTTTACGGATAATAGGGGAACATTTTAATCATTATGCCTGGTCGATTAGTTTTACATATCTGTCAGTATGGAGTCACAAAGAACAGTGACTTCGTGGCCTCCTATGCGTGCTTCTGAACGCTTTTAGTACAGTTACTATTATTATTATTATTAGTAGTAGTAGTAGTAGTAGTAGTAGTAGTAGTAGTAGTAGTAGCAGTAGTTTCTTCTGCGCGGTTTCTCATGTTCAAAACGCGATCTTTTTGAATTATGAAATCTCACACAATTTTGACTTATTACTATTCTGTCAGTATGAAGTCACAAAGAATATTGATTTCATGGCCTCCTATGCTTGCTTCTGAATACTTTTAATTCGATTATTATTATTATTATTATTATTATTATATTATTATTAGTAGTAGTAGTAGTAGTAGTAGTAGTAGTAGTAGAAGTAGTAGTTTCTTCTGCGCGGTTTTCTCGTTTTCAGCCGGAGATCTTGCGTTACGGGTGTTCAACATCAAGTCCTATGACCTCAAACAGATAGCACCCATCGCAGAATATTTGCAGTGTCAAGCAAGGTCGACTCCTAAAACAGTCGAATACTAAGCTGCATTTCGATTTTCTTAATATAGGACTTTCAGTTCGGTTGTGTAGATCCCAACAGACCCCAATGATAGGACAATAGTGCCATGAACGTCCCACATTTTGGCAACTTTAGTCTGGAAGTCGGTTTATTTCTTAAACTTGTCAATTTCTTCGACCTTGTTATTATGGTCACCAGGAACAGTCACATCGATGAGGAGACATTTCTTTATTTTATTTCATTTTATTTTATTTTTTATTTTATTTATTTATTTTTGGCAAAGATAGTGATGATAGTTTTGCTGGCTTCAAGAACGCGATGTTGAAATCTCACACAATCTTGACTTATTACTAATGTTATATAATCTACAGTTACCATCCAAGGACGTAAAAAAAAACAAATTCTTTGCATTCCTATTTTATTCATTATCCAGTTTTGTACCAACTTTCTCGTCGACTTCATGGGGTTTTTTTATCTTTCAAAAATGGCTTTGTCATTTGTTCTCCTTTGTTTTGTTTTTGTTTTGTTTTTAATTTCGATATGAGTGTGTGTGTGTGTGTGTATATATATATGGTTATTGGTTTATGTATGAATATGAAATCTTCTGTGAGTGCTTGAAGCGTGTACCTTCATATCGTTGTAATTGTTCTTTCACTTCTCTCTTTTGTCTTAATTATTTGATTCATATCTCCGGCATCTTCTGATAATTCAAAACCTGGGATAAGCTGTTAGAACGTTTCACCGGGCATAAATGATATTAAAAAAAACTTCAGACCTCGTTAATGATAAACTTGGTTGGACAACGAGACAGCTTTGTTTCAACTCGTTGTTTCCGCACCGGAATGAACACGATTTCTATCCAACGACGGGTGCCTGCTAATAGTGCTCACTCTTCGTGTTTGCAAATGATGTGATCCAGAGTAAAGAGAAAACTAATAAGAAAAAAGAAAGATAACCGTAGGCAAAAGCAGAATGTTCAGGATAACTTGGTAGTGATTCGACCAAATCTTTTCATTATCAAAAATTCCTATGTACACACATTCTCCTTGATGGGTGTAATTTTATAGAGCGTATAAACTCGGATTGCCCAGCAAGTGGAAAGGAATGGAAAACGTATGTTTTCATGTTACCAAGAATTAATCTATTTAAGCGAATAAATTAATAGCACCAGAAAATATGTTGATTCTCACCATTCTCAAAGATAGACGAGAGGTATTAGTATATATGTGATATACCCACACCATAACAAAATGAAAAGAACGGCCTGAATAATCCCCGAAAATGAATTGCTAAAATGAGTTATAAATGAAAACACGTAAGTGTGTATACATATATATGTATGTAGTTTTTATTTTCTTTCACCTACTGTTATATTTTTGTACTCCTGTATGAGCACTAGTGCGTATATAGGTATAAATGAAATATATATTTTTTATGCGTTTGGAGTTTTCGTTTTTATATATCAGATGCTGTTGTTTTTAAGCGTATACAGTGTAACCCGGATATGAGAGAGTTGTCGGGACCAGATATGACGTCTCTTATATCCGGGTTTCTCTTATATACGGGCTTGGTCTATTATATATACATTAACACAGGCTCTAATTTTGGACCAGAGAAAATCTCTCTTATATCCGGGTTTCTCATATATCCGGGTCTCTTATATCCGGGTTACACTGTATATCTATTTTTCTGTCCATGTCTATCTCTTCTAATGTCCTTTCTTTCCCTAATGTTTTTTTTTTTGCTCTGCCAAAGTTGACTTTTATCTATTCTACCATTTTTATCTATGTAGATTTGCCCGTATAAGTTATATTTTAATAAGTGGTTAGAATTCGTTTAATAACACTTTCAAACTTGAATATTTCTTGGTAAGTGTATCGGCGTGCCTTTGTCAATGTATATGTGTGCATGTACGTGTCTTTATCGGTGTCTGTGTGTATGGTCACTTGTGTGTACCTTTCATTGTGTATGTATGTTGTGTTTTTTTTTGTTTTTTTTAAAGAGTCGTGGAGATATTTCCTGTCTCGTCGCTTTTTTGTGTGCGTATATATCTAAATACCTCTGCGTGCTTATGTTATATAATCTGATTGTGTATGTATTGTCGTTTACAAGATGTCAACTTCCCCTGCCCCTGCCTCTATACGGAACCGTCATATAGCCTGACGAGCCTTAACCGATTCGGCAACTGAGGATCGTTCGGCTGGCAAGGTCGAATTTACTGCATATAAACTCCAATCTTACATGAATCTCTCATGTTTATTATAAACAGAGCATTTACTTAAATACTTGTATCTATAAAAAGAATGTTAAACATAAAAATGTCTTTAAATAATTGTCAGAATTTGTCCATTTCATAATGTATATATATATATATATATATATATATATATATATATATATATTGTCATCCACAGACAGACTGTTTCGCTGTATCACAACTCATCATATATATATACAGATAGATAATATTAGTGGTCAATATATATATATATAAATTCCCAAGAGGATAGAATCCAGGTAGAACTCAATGTCCAGGACATAGTAAGAATATAATATAAAAGGCTCAAACACAAATATTCCATGGTTATAATTTATTACATTGGAATCGTAATCACGATCCAAATCGTCAGACCTACAAATTCAAAAAGCTTTTGGAATTTTTAGGCCTGATGAATTGGATCGTGATTACGATTCCAATGTAAGAAATTATAACCATGGAATATTTGTGTTTGAGCCTTATATATATATATATATATATATATATATATATATATATATATATATATTATATGATATATTATTTCACGTGGATATTTTAAAATGTCTGTTTCCCGATTAGACAATTTCTTTATACGAGCGTAGGCTGACAAGTGCATAGGTTGACCAATATAGAAATGTATCGTTTAAACAAAATAAATTAAAAATACTATATAAATGTAAGTAGACACACTAGTTGATAAACTAAAAGACATGCAAGTGTACCAGAATACAACATCTGACTAACCATCTTTTGTATTCTGATATATTTACTATGCACTTCTTGTTCACTTACTATACATCTAATAAGCAACAAAGCTAACTTTTGTTATGTTATGGTGACCTATCAATATTAGAATGAACTCTTACTAACCTGTGAGACTTCCTAAGGAGGCAGTCGAGACGCAGTGTAACCTGATTGTGCAGACGGACACTTCTATCTGCTGACTAATAACACTCTTAGTTTGTATATATGTTCTGTTATTTCAATATACTTGTCCAACTACCTTCTTCTTTCCGTGTTTTTCTTTATGGCCCTTAACAGGCCACAACAACTTGGCGACGAGGATTTGCGAGGACCACCGGGATTAAAAAAGAACTCTCTCAAAACACGTGCAAACGACTTTTCGTAAAAGAACTACATGTAAATGCCAATTTGTTTTAACAGTGGAAGCCCGAGAAATTTTTCTTTTCATTTTTCGTCACAGTTTTTTAATTTGAAAAACATCTGGAAAAAAAACAGAAATGTGAAACCAGAAAAAAGATACACTTATGATGAAGGACTTTAAAAGTATTTTATTAGATCTTGTAAAGTACCAGAATGCACAACAATTACTGCTCCAAGAATGAATGAAAGAGAAGTGGCAAAAACAACTGCTCTCTCAACAGGAAAAAATGGAAAATTTATTTTTGCAGGCCCAGAAGGAAAATCAAGAGAGACAGCTCGAATTTCAAAAGCAAGTTTTAGAACTGACAAGCCATAGTAATCCCATCGAAAACGAATTTTCTTTTTTGAAAATACCATTTCGAGCGCGATAGAGAATTTTTCATACACTCCCGATGAAGACATAACCTTCGCGTCATACTTTAAGAGATATGAGGACTTATATGCTACAGATTGTGCAAATTGGAGTGACTCGAAAAAAGCACGTCTTCTTTTGAGGAAACTTGACACACAAAATTGGTAAACTACATTCTGCCCCAGAAGACTAGCGAGTTGACATTCACCGAAGCAGTGGAATTTTCAGTCTAAAGACATCTCTTTTCAATAAGAGATGGAAATTTCTTAATCTAACTAGGAAAGAACGGGAAGATTACACCACTTTTGCATCAGTAGTAAACAAGCACTGCGATGATTTTAGATTGGCAGAGCTAAGTGCGAATAGCTTCAAATGTTTGATATTCGTGCCTTGTTGACTAGTTTCAACAAAAGATGCAGAAATTAGGTGAAGAATACTAAACAAATTGGAGAACGAGCCGAATATAACTCTGCAGCAGATCGTTGAAGAATGTCAGAGGTACGTCAGTGTAAAGCAGGATTCTAAATATATCGAAGAATCGGGTATTGCTCACGTCAAAAAAGGTACGCTACAAACAGAAACAAAGTCTCCTGAAACTAATGAAAGAGAAAAAGCAAAATAATTTGCTCCCTAAACCATGTTACGGATGTGGAGCCCTACACTGGTACAAAGATTGTATTTTCCGGAACAAAAAATTGTTGCATATGTAACCGAGTCGGACATAAAAGTTCGCATTGCCGATCTAAAAATATAACCAATAGCTGCATAAAAAATACAAGGTCGGACGAATTAGAAAGTGCTCATATCAGAAAATTCCTGCACGTAAAAATGTTAAACAAAAGTGTAGAGTTTCAACTTGAATCTTTTGAGAGATTTTCACGCTGGCCATCCAGGGAGTACTAAAATGAAAATTTTGATGCGTAGCTATATCTATTGGAAAAACATGGACAAAGATATAGAAAACGCTGTAAAATCATGTCAAAGCTGTGCCTTGGCAGTGAAGGCACCTCCTATTAAATTTAATCACTGGCCAAAAACGGATCTCCCTTGGTCTAGAATCCACATTGACTTCGTGGGCCCTCTGGAAGGATATTACTACTTCATTGTAGTCGAAATTTTCTCAAAGTGGCCCGAAGTACACAGATGAAAAAACCCAACTACAGAAATTAGTATAAAATTTCTACATGAACTGTTCGCTAGATTCGGAGTAGTGGACACGTTAGTGTCCGATAATGGGAGTCAGTTTACGTCTGGAGAACTTAGAGACTTCTGTGAAACATATCCGATCCAACACATCACTACCGCTCCGTACCATCCGAGGTCTAACGGACAGGCTGAGAGATTTGAGGATACTTTGAAGAGAGCTTTGAAAAAACCTAGGCCTACACCAACTGAAAAAGCCCTTCAACAATTTCTTCAAGTATGCAGAATTACACCAAATAACAAAACACCAGCTTCACAATCTCCAGCCGAGGTGATGTTCGCACGTCGGATACGGTCCGTTTACGATAAATTACTCTCGAAACAGACGACGCCAGGAAAAACAAGCATCGTACCTCCAAGACGATATAACTCCGGAGAAAAATTTTTTTCAGAATTTTCAAAGGCAACGAGTCATTTTGGGAGATGGGTACGATCGAAAAAAAGTTGGGAACATGGTATATATTATAAAGGGTCCCCAATTTACGCAAAAAAGACATCTCGACCAACTTAGGAAACGCCTAACTGACGAGGCTGATAGCGGGTTTCCTGAGGAAACAGTTATGGATGTCATATACGACACTTTCGATAACTGACCCCTCGAGCCGCCCCCGAAATGCGCCGTTCTAAGAGGAAAAAGGAAAGCAACTGATTTAATAGTTTTCCATCCTAAACGTAAAAGGTATTGAGACCGCAAACAAATAAAAGTTCTCAAAGTTGTTCTACTTTGAACTTGGTAAAACAAGTCAGCCAAGTTTTAAATGCCTAGCCAGTTGTAAAAAAGGAAACGATTGTTTTCTCTATAAATTAAACAAGTCAAGCGAAGGAAAACCACTCAAAAATGGTTAAACTTTCTATAAAAATATTCCACAGGATTCATTTTTGTGAAACTTTTTACAGCTACATAAACAGCCTCAGAACTTTAATTTAAAAAAGGAAAAAAAAATCTTTTTCTTCAGACCACTGCGGAGTTAAGATTTTAGGAGGGCGGGGTGTTATGGCGACCTATCTACATTAGAATGAACTCTTCCTCCTTCATAAATACTAACCTGCGAGACTTCCTAAGCGAGGCAGTCGGGACGCACTGTAACCCGATAGTTCGGACGGACACTTCTCTCTGCTGACTAATAACACTCTTAGTTTGTATATATGTTCTGTTATTTCAACCTACCTTCTTTTTTCCGTGTCTTACTCTCTGGCTCTTAACAGGCCACAACATGTTATTCCCGATTAAATGAGGTCTGCTGTAACAGCTGTTTGCTCACACAGAGTCTACGAAACACTGATTTTCCTAGCTGACTATTTTGCAAAACGCAGTAAGGACGATATGCAATAAAGTTTTGACGGTGGAGTAATGGATAGCGACTTGGACTGAGGAATCGGAGAGCCGATTTTGAATTCCAGTTGAATCCATTAGACTCGTTTACGTGCTACTACCCTTGGGAAAGTCATGAATCCTCTTCTTCTCCTTCCCCCAAGTTATGGATAAATATCAGGACAGACCGGGTTCTATAGGCTTGGATGGCAACTGGCAGAAAGAAATGACAACCTACTGCGGGAAAAAAATCTGCCTCGTCAATCATGTATCAAAAGATACATGATCGCCTAAGCGTGTATCACGCATGACACATAACTGACTGACTGCTGACAGAAGTGCGTATTAAAACTATCCTTCAAACGCGCTAAAGTCCAGATATTGCTTCCAGTGACTTCAGGTTGTTCCCCTTGCTGAAGTAGAATCTCAAGTGCAGGCGTTTAGAAAAGTTTAAGAGGATGAAGGAGGCTGTGACTGGGATCTAGGCCACCTTCACTTTGAATGGCTTTCACGATGTAAGTGTAACGCTACAACACGTACATTGAAATCAGAGAATCCTACTTTGAAGGAGATTAGAGTTTTCTACAAAAGTGTGCTTAACGAATATGTAATATCACCCCGAAACCTAAGCAATGTATTAAGAAAAAGGAAGATTTCGTTAGAAACAAAGAAAAGAATAGTGAACTGTTATGTAATATCACACCGAAAGCTAAGCAATGTATTAAGAAAAAGGAAGATTTTGTTAGAAACAAAAAAAAGAGTAGTGAACTGTTATGTAATATCACTCCGAAAGCTAAGCAATGTATTAAGAAAAAGGAAGATTTCGTTAGAAACAAAGAAAAGAATAGTGAACTGTTATGCAATATCACACCGAAAGCTAAGCAATGTATTAAGAAAAAGGAAGATTTCGTTAGAAACAAAGAAAAGAGTAGTGAACTGTTACGTAATATCAATCTGTCTATATAACAGTAAATGCTGAGTAATCTCCTGACAGAAAATGTCTTGAAATACTAAAGAGTAAATCTATTTAATAAAATCCTCATCGGCATCAATCACGGCCTAGAGACAACTTTGCAACCGCCTGCAACTCTTCTGGGCGGTTTCCTTGTTGAAGTTGGTGAATGATGCAATAATCATTGTCTTCAGTTCATCTTTGGTGTTACAAGGAATTTTGTTGGTCTCTCTTTCAACTGCGTCTCACACATAATAATTAAGAGGTTTTCAGTCTGGGGAGATAGGTGACTAGATGTAAGGGAGTGATGTGGTCGCAGAAATTGTCTTACAGTCATGATTAGGTTCACCTATTTGTGTAGCATGGTGCAGAGTTCTGTTGCCAGTCATATGTCTTCCAGCAGCCACCCTCTTGACTCAGGACAGCACTACTTCCCCAGGACACTTGATGTAAATCTCCATATTGACCGTGAGGCCCTGTGGGAAGATGAATGAAGGCATAACTTTGCCATCACTTGTGATCACTCGAAAAACCTTCGTAATCGCCATTAGACTCATCCAACTCTTTCCAAATCCTATTCACTGTCCTCAGATTGATATACAAACACTGAAATGGTCGTACTGGGACTTCCAGCGCATTGCACTACAGAATGGTGTTTTCAAATTGCTGGCGGAGTTAATTGCGCCATGCTGCTCTTTTTCTCACAGACAGTACCCAACTGATACTACTACACCGTGCAGTTGACAAAACCGTAAACAAAGCGCATGCGCGAAATTAAAAATATAAAATGGTGACAATTTACCCGTCGTACCTTGTGTATATATATATATATATATATATATATATATATATGACAATTACATTTCAATATATCAAACAATACACGGACGGACGAAACAATAATGAAAGTCTGTTTTTTGTTGCGTGAAAAATTTCAAAGCAACGACGAACTCGTGTATACGAAACGCGGAAGCGAAAATCGCATCGCAGCTCGTGACGTATCACATGACCACCCGAGAGTGAAAACGAGAAGTATTAAATATGGGAAGCCGTTGGTATAACCCAATGGCTTCTGTTATAAATTATAGGCATTTAAGAATATTTGTGGAGATTTCGTATTTTATTTTGTTCATGTAAGGTTTCAACTATTTTATGTATATAGCTTCAAGGATTTGTAATTTTTGTTTATTGTTTTCATGTTTAAGTATAGTTGTGTTTTCAACAAGGATTTTCCGAAATTGTGTACGCGGCCAGGCATATTGTTCTAAATGCCTAAAAATGTTAGAGTTATCATTCAAATATACACAATACGCTAGATTTAGTTGTGTAACTCTACCGAGTGAAGATAGCTCTGGCTGACACCAAATTAGTTGAGTTTCAATCCTGGCTTGAGGCATTCGGAAGTCTAGTCGCACTGAGGAGCTGTGATACAGCGAAACAGTACTGTCTGTGAATGACATATATATATATATATATATATATATATATATATATATATATGAAGAAATATAGTCTTAAAGTGTCCCGATGATTGCATCTAGCATGAAACAGACTGTCGCCTCTAAGTGTTGACTTCTATGTTCACTTTTATATATATATATATGTGTATATATATATATATATATATATATATATATATATATATATATATATATATATATTATTCTGTTGTTATCCCTTACTTTATTGTGCATATATATATAGACGTATGTGCTTATGTGTATGCTGTTAAGTACAAATATTATGAAAACGATTTCAAAAGACTATATTTTAAAACGAACCTGTCGTTGAATTACTCCCGAGCCAACCTGTCTGTATTTTTTTTTCTAAATTTAGACCCAAAATTTACGTACAAAATTAGATTCACAAACAAATGTCGGTGGAAGAACAGTTGCAATTATATCTACAATTTCGTATTACATATTGATTTTTTTCCTAAGCGCATGACTAAAATAAATAATTATTAAAGAGAAGTTAAAGAAAACTATCGGCCATTTTATTTTTTCTCCTTAGAGAACAATCACAAAAAAAAATGGTAGGCAGTTTCTAAATGTCAAAATTGTATAAAAAAACAAAAAAACAAATCACATTCTTTGTCTTTTGAAATTTTTACAATATTTCTATAGGAGATTAGAATTTTTTTCCATATGCGTACGCGCGCCGTCAAAAATGATGGCAATTGTAACACAGTTTTAATAGTGACATGCAATGAAGCAAAAGTCTTGAAACAATGTACTGAAATTCAATAAAGCGGAGGTAAAGAATTTACAACTAAATTAGAGTCAAATGAGCCGGTTAATTAATCCATTCCTTTTATATTTTTTAGACTTTCAATCGTATCTATGATTCATTGATTACTCCTGGTATTAGGTAAATCGCTTTTGACTCAATATCTTTTCATGTTAAAAATTTTATGTTTCATATAACAGTGAAACGTGAAACTGAAATATTCTCGCGAAAGAAAAAGATTAACAACAGACCTACAAGGACGGCAACGATAAAGCCTACAAGTTGAAGACGATCACTTAATATATATATATATATATATATATATATATATATATATATATATATATATATATATATATATATATATATTCCTGTTGCTATGTCTCAAGATCCTTGCTGTTGCACAATATGTATAAAGCAAATCTTAAAAATTATATATATACATATGTGCGTAGCGTCTTGAGCGGCCGCTCTGATCAACAGTTGCATAATATCGGGGTGTCTGTAGTGCTATGTCGCGCATGGATAGGTGTCCCTGCAGTCATCTCAGGTGGGCAACCCTGAGGCCATATTATGATTCAGGCTGTGCCAAACCCCCTCTTTGCCCGCGTCATGGGTGATAACCGTCGGCTTCCTTTAACTCAGGCCTTCTCTTTTTCCAACAGCTATTATCCACATGAATTACAAAAACCAGAAATATAAACCTAAACCAGCCTTCCAAAAATCACCCAAACCTTTAAATATCTCCTTCTCCAACATCCGTGGCATTAGAACCAACTTCTGCAGTGTTGAATCTTTCCTCATTGCTAAGTGCCCGGATATACTGGCCCTGTGTGAGACCAATCTCAACTCCTCTATCCCTTCCTCTGATCTCTCGATCCCTGGATACCTTCCTCTCCTCAGAAAAGACTCTCTAACCCACATGCATGGCCTGGGTGTCTACGTCAAGGACCATCTCCCTCTGGCTAGAGAGTGCTCTCTCGAATCGCCGGATCATTCGTACTTGTGTCTCCGGCTATCTCTTCTCAATGCTGAAAGCTATCTTTTCTTCCTCTACCGCTCTCCATCCTCTCAGAACTTTGGAATACTCGATGTCATTTCTGACAGCATAGATAGGGCCCCCTCTCTCCATCCGTTCGCTCACATATTTGTGTTTGGCGATTTTAACGCCCATCACAACCAGTGGCTTAAGAATGCTACTACCGACCTCGCAGGCATTCATACTCTCAACTTTTCAGTCTCTCAATCCCTCACACAGATAATTGATTTCCCCACGCGTTTTGCTTACAACTGTGACTGTAAGGCCTCACTCCTCGACCTGTGTTTTACCGCCATCCCTGAGTCTTGTAGTGCCACGCATCTCTGTCCTATCGGTAACTCCGATCATGCTGTAGTGTCTGTTAGCATCTCCCTCAGCCCCACCCCCTGCAAGGAGTCTCCTACCACCAGAACCTCATTCTGCTACCAACGGGCTGACTGGGACTCATTTCGTGACTTCCTCCGCGATGTCCCCTGGGATGCTGTATTTAAGCTCCCTATTCAAGATTGTGCTTCAGAGGTCTCTTCCTGGTTAAAGCTGGAATCGACGCTTTCATCCCCTCCAGGAAATACAAAGTCAAACCGTGCTCCTCCACTTGGTTCACAGCTGCTTGCTCAGCCGCCACTGCCCATAGGAACCACTTCTTCCACCGTTTTCGTAGTGATATGTCTGACTTCAATAGACGTCTATTCACCTCTGCCCGTAACGAGTGTAAGTGTATCCTAAACGAAGCTAAGTCATTATTTGCTGTTCGGATGAAGGAACGTATTGCATCTCGCAAATTCGGCTCCAAAGATTATTGGCGGCTCTGCAAGAGCGTTCTGAACAATAGCAAACCCTCCATTCCTCCCCTTTTCAATCAGTTTGAGGTCCTAACCACCTCTGCCGACAAGGCTGAATGCTTTTCTCGGAAGTTTTCTTCCAATTCAACGTTAGACTCTTCCGGGGTACCCATGCCCGATTTCCCTCCCAGAACCGAGGCCCTTCTGAGCGGATTGCACATATCCCCGTCGTCGGTATTGGGCATTATTTCTAACTTAGATCACCACAAGGCTACTGGTGGTGACGGGATACCAGCCACTGTCCTGAAGAAATGTGCGCCTGAACTGGCGCCTGCCCTCTCTAAATTATACAACCGCTGCCTCATGGAGTCTTGCTTTCTTGACTGCTGGAAGTCCTCAACCATTGTTCCTGTCTTTAAGAACTTTGGTGACCTTCCGACCCTTCTAATTACCGTCCTATCAGTCTCCTACCCCTCTTCGGCAAAGTCTTCGAAGCCATTATCAACACCAATATGATTAATCACCTGTTATCCCATGATCTGCTCTCAGACAAGCAATATGGTTTCCGCTTTGCTCGATCTACAGCTGATGTGCTTACGCCCATCACTGAATTTGTCTTCCAATCTATCGATAATAACGGTGAAGCTCGTGCCGTGGCCCTTGACATCTCCAAAGCGTTTGATAGAGTTTGGCATGCCGGCCTTCTTCGCAAGCTCCAGGGTTATGGCATCACAGGTCGATTGTTTGACCTAATACAATCATTCCTGTCAAACCGTGAATTGAAGGTCGTTCTCAATGGATTCATATCCAGCTCCTATTCCACTAATGCAGGTGTTCCTCAAGGTTCCATCCTAGGCCCTACTCTGTTCCTCATATTCATAAACGACCTTCCTGACGCCATAGATTCCCAAGTCGGCATCTATGCGGACGACACCACAATTTACTCCTGCCACAAACACAAATCCAGTGACGCTGACAAAATAAACCTGGCATCTCGGATAGAAAAGAACCTCCAATGACCTATTGTGATCTGGGGCAAGAAATGGACGGTTAACTTTAACGCCTCTAAAACTAAACTGCTCTCTATTAACCACCACAAAGATCCATCCCTGCATCCCATTTGAATGTCTGATGACCAACTTCTTGAGAGCTCCTCTCTGCAGCTGCTCGGTCTCACGCTGTCCGCTGATCTGAGATGGAACAAATACATCGAGTCAATTGCATCATCCACCGCAAGGAAAGTTGACTCCCTGTGCCGAGCCAGGAAATTTTTCTCCCCGGAATCTATCCTCCAAATCTATAAATCGACCATTCTCCCTTGCATGGAGTATTGCTGCCATATATGGTCTGGAGCCCCTGCTGTTTGCCTCAGGGTTCTTGATAAGATCCAGAGACGGATATGCAATGTAATTGGCCCCGATCTGTCATCTCGTCTGCAGTCTCTCGCTCACAGACGCGACGTTGCCTCGCTCTGTCTTTTTTATAAATACTTTCACGGTAATTGCTCCGAGGAGCTGCTTTCGCTGGTTCCTAGGCCTCATGAATTTAAACGTCCCACGAGGCTGGCATCCCGTTCCCACTCCTTCACCGTTGAAACTGTTAGATGTAGACGTCTCTTCTACTCCAATAGCTTCATGTCTCGCACATCTCGCCTGTGGAACTCCCTTCCTTATTCCTGTTTCCCTGACAAATACAATCTCCTACTATTTAAGTGTAACGCCAATCGACATCTCCAGTTGCCTTGATCTATCCACTTCCCTTCTCCACATCCTTTCACCTTTCATTCCTATTTGCTCTCGCTCCAAATCTTCTGTAACCCCCTTGCCTTGATCGATCCACTATCTTTCTCCACATCCTCTCCTTTACCACTCCTATCTGCTCTTCCTCCAAACCTTCTGTAACCCCCTGCGTACTAGTGGCTTCCAGCCTTGCTTGGGGTGATATGCTTAAAAAAAAATGTATATATATAATACATATGTGTATATATATATATATATATATATATATATATATATATATATATATATATATATATATATATAATTACTAATATCCAAAAAGAGACTTTCACATGAACGTCTTTTAACATATTTGAATTTCGAGTAAATATAAATTTCGTTTTTATCTATCCTCATATGTCTGATGACGAAATGCGTCGGCAAAGCTAAGTCATATTTTCCTATTGTCTATTTTATTCAATTTGCCTTTTTTACACATATTTCACACACATATTGACAATTATTATATGATTTGATTAAACTATTAAATTCTCTATTAAGTTGAATGGTAGATTTATATAACATTTTTTATCTCTTCCAATTGTTGAATTCTGATTGCTCTTTTGTTATCTTCCATTATATAAACGTATAATTATATAAAACCTTTTAACGAGATAGCATCGTCAGAATGAAGTTTGCAAGCCATGGCGTCTGGATTAGTCTCTCTTTTGACTTTTTTATTATATATAGGATATATTTAATTTAGCAACTAGTTATCTCAAAAAGTTTTATTAAATTCAGCCGACAGAGTCTGGTTTATTTTTCATTGAATTTTTACCAGTTTCCGAATACGATTATGTATATCAGGATTGAAATTTGGGCTGGACCGTTCGAAAATCATGTTTGTTTTTATTCAAGTAATTTCGACCGTCATCAAAATCCATGGTTCTTAAATCTTGCCTACCACATTGGCAGAACATGATAATCACACATACACACACACACACACACACACACACACACACACACATATATATATATATATATATATATATATATATATATATATATATATATATATATATATATGTATATATATATATATGTATGTGTGTGTATGTGTCATCAAGAACCTTGGTTCTTAAATCTTCCCTATCTGTCAGAAGATGATGATCTCTCTCTCTCTCTCTCTCTCTCTCTCCCTCTCTCTCTCTCGATCTCTCTCACACACACACACACACAGAGTGAGAGAGTGAGGGCGAAAGAGAAAGATAATGCGGACGCGAGACTGGGTAATGAGAACAGTCGCTTTCCGAGCATGAGTCCCGTTCTCGAATCTCACCGTGGTCCATTTGTTAGGGAGGTGACCACTTGTTATCAGCACGGGGTTGGCATTTCCCGCGTTGTAAAGTGCCTGAAAATCATACTAAAGATTGTTCCAAGCCTTCTGAGAAAATTGGATAGAAAGGCCATCGATGGTTGTGCTGGCACGCAGTCAAAAGTCATCTTCTGGCCTTTTTCGAACTATTGATCATGCCGGATGATGCGCTCTGTCTCAGAAGCTACGACACTTTGTCCTTCGACACACTGACTGCACACGTGTTTAAGTAATAAGAAATAAAGTCAGTTTATAAATCAAACCAATTAATTCTTTAGAAAGAACTTTGTATACAGATTGTTCTCTTAATTGAGAAAGTCCAGTCGCTCTAAGTTATGGCCAAATTCAGTAAAAGAATCCAAGTCATTATCACACACAGTCCTGATTACAATTAGGCAGTGTTTTGTTTTTTTGCGTTTAGGTTTCGACATACAGACCTCATTTCATAGAACAAGTCTTCTTCCTCAAGGTTTCCGTTATTATTTATCATAAAAAACAAACCAGGGTGGACAATACAACGTAACCTAGACTAGCTAGCACATTTTCTGCCATAATGTGTAATGTGAACATCAAGATCATCAATTTTTGAACAGCAACCCATGTTCAGTACTTAGATTTGGTGTTTGTATTAGAAAATGCGTTGGGTGGCTTGTGTAGAAATTTTGCAGAAGAGCTTCAGTTTCAAAAGTTGAAGCAGTTGAAAAAGAGATGGAAATTCAGTTTTTTTTTTTCAGTGTTATGACAATGTTGAAGAACCAATTCTTGCAGATTCAGGCAGTAGATGAATAGAAGATTTATGGTATCAACAGTACCAAAGACAAAGCATGCAAGCCTAAAACAAAATATATGTTCTTCTATAGCCATAAACAACCTGTACAGTTCGAAGGCACTTATAAAATAGCAGATGTTCAATTTCTGTATCATGTGTCATCTGTTGGCCATGGAAATCAAGTGCTGTTATTCACCTAATGTCAATATGGCGTTAAATTCCGTTCATTTAAAATGCTCACTTAAATTCTTCTTCTTCTTCTTCTTCTTCTTCTTCTTCTTCTTCTTCTTCTTCTTCTCCTTCTTCTTCTCCTTCTTCTTCTTCTTCTTCTTCTTCTTCTTCTTCTTCTATGTGCCGTGCCCCTTAAGGGCGTTGGCGATCATGGCTCTTCCTGTCCGTTGTAGCTCTTAATAAATTTTATCTTGTTATCGTTCCTAAACCTTGTTACGCCATCCATTTACTCAAAATCGCTAAGTTATGTGTTGTTTTCCTTTCTCGCCTTTAATCTGTCCTGTGAGTATCAACTTTTTCAAGAACTCTTATGTACCCATATTTTTTTGATTATATGTATGTGTCCTTTTTGTTTTTATTCTCTCTAAAACTTAATCGTTGCTCCACTGTTTGATCCATGGTATTCCCAGCATCCTTCTGTAGAACAATATTTCTGATGCTTAAAGTTTCTTCTTCGTTTGTGAGACGATTGTCCAGTATTCTTTGCCGTATTAGGACGATTGATATAAGATTTCAGTACTCTTTGTTTCTAACGAAATTTGTACATTCCTTAATACTTAACGTAACTTTTGGAAGGCATCTTTCGCTATCCTGAGGTGCCTTTTGGATTCCACTGCTGCTTTCAGTTGAATAAACCGTAAATATTGAGCGTTTCCGTTCTTGTCAGACAATACATTAAAACTCAAGGCAAATGAAAGGGGGGGGGTTAAACTTTAGGCACGGAAAATAAACGCGCGTTGCATATTTGTATTGATTTTGGGTATATTTTATATATATAATCGGATAACATAACGAAACGGAAATGTAATATATATATATATATATACATATATTTTAAGACATTTTTATGTTTAATATTCTTTTTATAGATACAAATATTTAAGTAAAAGCTCTGTTTATAATAAACAGTATTAAACAACATTTTCCGGCCTGAATGTCCGAGAAATTTTCATAGAAAATATTCGTCCTCCGACAGGATTCGAACCTGTATCCTATACGGAACCGTCATATAGCCTGAATCGGTTAAAAGGCACGTCAGGCTATGGTTTCAACTTTGAGATGCACTGAAACCAAGTTGCATCTTTGTAGTGAGTAAAATGGTTTTGTCTATATGATAAAATTATAATAAATAAATAATTATCGCTCTACTATCGGTATCAAGCCCTCTTTTGAATTAATGCTGTGAACGTTGGAATTTATATATTACTTTCGTTCTCATCGCATCGGATATATATATATATATATATATATATATATATATATATATATATAGAGAGAGAGAGAGAGAGGAGGTGAGTGTATATGTATATATATATGTATGTGAAGATGATAATATTAATCCTTTTTGTCTGTTGTGTGTGTTTTATGTTTGTGTGTATGTGTTTATGTCTGCACATAGGTGTGTGTGTATAGATGTATATATGTAGATATAGACATATGTACATACGTGTAGATATATGAATTTGTGTATATATTTGGGTGTATGTGTGTATATACGTATATATTTAAGATGTATATGCTATTATTTTATGTATTGGTTTCGTACAAATGTATGTTTTGCTTGATATCATTATATGTATGTAAATATATCTATAAGAATAGGTATATGTATGAATATGCGTGTATATATTTAGGTTTGTCCTTTACTTTGCTGAATTTCCTATCAAAATAAGGTTACTAAACAAATTCGCCAAGCAACATTTTTATTTTTATTTTTTAGATTTTACTCTTTATTTTTTATCGAATTATTACCATTCTTTATATTATTTTATGATTAATAATATTAGTAGTAATCTGATTATTAATATTAAATTAATATTTAATTAATATTAAATATATATTTTATTTACCATTTATGAAATTTAATTTTAATTCTTAAATTTTAAAGTTCAAATTTAAACATATTTTTAATATCTATTATAGTTGTAAGATTTATTATTTTTAAGATTTAATTTTTTTTAATAATCTTTAATACATTTTCCTATATTAATTACAATTGTATTAAACAAGATCAATAATATTGTTTTTCAAGAGTATTAGCACGTAAGTGAATGTAATGGATTCGACTGGAATTCGAACACGGCTCTTCGATTCTCAATCCAAGCCGCTACTCCAGCGCGCCCCATACATACACATATTCATCGAATACGGCCCAAGCACTTTCCGACACTTCTATAGCCATTTTCAAGTGTGTTTTTTCTCTGGGATTGTTATTTTTTCCTCGTGTTTTCACTCTTACTTTGTAAATTATGTTTATGCTGTTTTTGTTAAAAAGGAGCATTCATTCTAAGCTCTCACACACACACACACACACATATATATATATATATATATATATATATATATATATATATATATATATATATATATATATATATATATATATATATTGGCACTTCAATTTGATATAAAGTTAACAAGCTTGTCTCGCTAGATTAATTAACTGAGTAATGAGTTCGATCCTCACTGGGTGTTCCACACTTTCGGCTTTGGGCAACATCTAAGCTACGCTTAGAAAATTACCATAGATATATATATATATATATATATATATATATATATATATATATATATATGAAGAGAGAGAGGAAATGTCTGTCTTCATGCATGTGTGTATGTGTGTGTAAATACATATACTTATATATGTAAGTATATAAATACCATATATCGCTAGTTAGTATATAAATATTTACTTATATATGAGAGTGAAGGTATCTATCTCGCATGTCTCTAAACGTATATTTATTTGGGTGCATTTAGATAGATAGATAGATAGATAGATAGATAGAACATGTGTTCACATTCCTATGAAAGTATATATTATTGTAAGGTTTCTTTGATGAGAACGCTACTGTTCTGTTGCAGACAAATCAAGTGTGCCCTTCAAAAGTTCGGTATACACTGCAGTTGAAGAGATTGAATCCACCTCCGGAATTACTGTGGGATGAACTTGACAGAAGAGTGAAAGAAAAATTAAAAAGATCTTTTAGTGTCTTTAAAAAAAATGGATTTATCAAAATTATACTTTGAGATACTTTTGCAAGGAATGCCAAAACTTTGTGCTGCAGTAATCAAGGATAAAGGAGGATATTTTGACGAGAGCAAAATTTAATCTTAAAATGCTTTTATTTTATTTTTTTTTTCGTTATTATTATTGTTATAATAACATTTCTAACAAAATATCATGTCTCATTTTTTAACCATGTATAATAATATTCCCTTGTTTAAGGTACAAAGCAAGTACTTTTGGGGCCAATCTAAAAAAATTACCAGGAGTTTCCTCAAACTTTTGAAGTGTAGTGTACACAGTCGATAGGAAATATATTTGTCATCAAGCTGTCTTATTCATTGTTAAAATTTTATAAGGTGCGTTTATGAGCCCAGCCAGCATTTCATTCAAATGGAGAAGTTTATTTAACGATTTGAACTTTTTGGGATAAATCGGCAAGAGAATGATTTCAGAATGCCGACCGTCTCCCCGGGGATGAGGAGAAAAATGGAGATAATAGTTATGTGATTGTACATAAGGATTCTGAGAATCCCGTGGACGGAGTAATTAAGCAACGAGGAAGTCTTAAATAAAATGGCAATGAAAGAGAATACTTATACTCAGTCATCAGCGAGAGGCAGCTTAAATTCTATGGACACATAATGAGGAAGGAGGGATTGGAATACATGATCCTCACAGGGAATATTGCGGGAAAGAGAGACAGGGGATGGCAGCTTGCCAGCTACCTGACAACCTTATGTGAATGGATAGCGGAATTGGGGTCGAGAGCCTAAACAAAGGCAGAAAAAACTACCCAGGACGACAAGAGATAGAATGTCTTGGAGAGCCATGATCGCACATGTCCTGAATGGAGCTTAGATATGTACAATCATAAAACACCAATTTATTTATTCGATTGATTCATTTTTTACGGTTTATCAACCCTTTGCAGGTTATTTAAAACCAGAAAATGCTTTCAGATTGTAAGATATTTTTTGGACAATAATAACGATTCAATGATAGCTGGGAGAGAAGAAGAGAAGAATTCCTAGTTTTCCTGGCAGTATTTGCACGTACCCAACCAAAACTGAAACTCGGCTCTCCCATTAAAAATTCGCAACTATCATCCCTTACACCATCCACACAACGAAGCTTACAGCACCTGTTATTCCCAAGTGGTCACCCATCTTTATACTAGCCAAGCACGATGTAGCTTAGCTTCAGTGATCGTACGGGAACCGTTGTTTCAACGCTATATGGCCGTAAGCCAAAAGAGCAATGATTTGTAGAATACCACTAAAAGTGCTTTTTGCTTCCACCAAATCTATTTTTACCGGCATGTTAGATAAAATTGATCAGTTTCACAGCATATTTTTTCCGGCTGCGACAAAGATATCCAGCGGTTAGGTGTGTCGCTATGTGTGCCTTGCTCGAGAATATTTGCAACCAACACTGTCTACAAACGCTCTAACTCCGATACTGGACATTCTTCTCCAATAAATATAGATTTAAAGCTATATAATCATATATATATATATATATATATATATATATATATATATATATGTGTGTGTGTGTGTGTGTGTGTGTGTGTGTGTGTGTGTGTGTGTGTGTGTGTGTTTGTGCGTGTGTGTATGTGTTCTAATACACAATTATGATAGATAAAAGTCCGCGTTTATTTACATACGTAAGTAATCGTTTGAAACTTGTTTTCCTCGTATCGATTGAATGATCCACAAGAAATGGATTCCATTGTCTACAAATTTGTCAGAATAGAAAAAGAAGTTATTTACAGATAAATGTTTGCATATAAAGGCCGGGACACGCACGTGCGCACACACACACATATCTATCTATCTATCTATCTATCTATCTATCTATCTATCTATCTACACACAAATAAATTACACACATATATATATATATATATATATATATATATATATATATATATATATAGGGATCTTGTGGCACGTACTGCACCAGCTCTTTGTATTCAGCTCTTCAAAAAGTGTGGTTGGTCTGCACAAAGCCTTCACCACTATAATCGAATCATATATGCTGGTGTCTGGCTGTCGGTTCCTTACAAACTGAGTAGCTGACCCTCATACGTCGAATACGACGGGAGAGTCCACCATATATATGCTATGGTTGTCGTGATTATTATTATTTGTGGATTATTGTGTTTTTTGTATATTTTCTGTGGATTTTGTAAGCTTTGCGTTTGGCATTGTGCAAAAAATTGTAAGGCTGTTAAATAAAAGCCTGTGATCATCCTTTATTTAAGAGCCTTTCGACTATTTTATTTATTTTTATCAGGGAAGTTTTTTAATTTTTATTTTTCATTTAACTGTAAATTTTTATATATGTTTATCTATAGTAATGGGAATGTTGTTTTTTTTTTCCAGACATGGTTAGCACATTGTGACCGTGTTCATAGCTGATGTTATTGTGTCTTGCCTTTAATAACGTTTGCAGTGTCGGATTAAAAAATAATTCTTTAAAAATTACACGCACAAACACACACACAGAAATATATATATATATATATATATATATATATATATATATATATATATATATAATTATAATAATATTTTTAGTTTTTAAAAATATGATTCCTCCGCTACATAAGAGTTCTCATGTTTCAAAAGCGAGAGCCGAGACCCCTAACATAATTTTTTAAGTTATGTAGAGTTAAGGTGTCTGGACCCGCTTCCTTGTCAAGCGAGAATTTGGGAATTCAAATTCTCGCTTGACAAGGAAGCGGGTCCAGACACCTTAACTCTACATAACTTAAAAAATTATGTTAGGGGTCTCGGCTCTCGCTTTTGAAACATGAGAACTCTTATGTAGCGGAGGAATCATATTTTTAAAAACTAAAAATATTATTATAATATAAGCTCTACTTCTGTATGGAGCACTGTCCTTTTGAAAATAAAGCTAAATATTAAGGAACACCGGATTATCTACCTAACGTGTTCTTTCCTATTTCACTGCACACCTGCATACATACATACATATATATATATATATATATATATATATATATATATATATTTATATACATGTGTGTGTTACATACACATATATATATGTGTGTGTGTTTGTATGTGTGTATGCGTGCGTGCTTTTGTGATGGATTATTTTTCTCTGATTTAATTTAAAGGAATTTAACGTCACTTCTCATCAAATACGGTCCAACATATTTTGCCGGTGTTGTTTACGTATAAGGTTTCAAAAGGCAATTTCGTTTTGTCCCTGTAGAGAGAATTTAATTCATTTAAATAAAAACTGTTTATGTGAATCATAATCTTGCATTCATCAAACATGTCAAATCTGTGATTCACTTACATTCATTTACTAATAATTTTCACGGCAAAGAAAAAAACATTTAAAATGAGAGAACAAATCACAATTGTGAAATGAACAAAGCCCGGCGATTATTTTCAGACATTTTTTATGTTTATACGTTCTTTTTATAGATACAAATATTTAAATAAATTCAGGCCGGAAAATGTCATTAATACTGTTTATTATAAACAGAGAATTTACTTAAATATTTGTATCTTTAAAAAGAACGTATAAACATAAAAAATGTCTTAAAATAATTGTCGGACTTTGTCCATTTCAAAATGTATGACGCCATTTGTTTACATTTGGATACGCATCGAGCAGATATGAATGTACGAGAGAAAATCATGGCGAATTCTAGTTTAAAAATAGTAAAATCGATCTTGCTAACCGAAACGCCCCTCTGTGGCCCAATCGGTAAAAGCACGTCTGGCTATATGACGGCTCCGTATAAGATATCGGTTCGATTCCTGTCGGAGGACGCATATTTTCTATGAAAATTTCTCGGACATTGAGGCAGGTAAATACTGTTTATTATAAACAGAACATTTACTTAAATATTTGTATCTATAAAAAGAACGTATAAACATTTAAAAAATGTCTTAAAATCATAATTGTATTTTAGTGCCATCAACTTCTGAATCTGTTGTGCGAAGGCAAATTTTACATTTCTTTGAAACTTCCCGGTAGCTTTATCGCTACGACCAACCATCCACGTTTTTTACTCGTCATATCGGTTGCAATTCACGAATCCCGAATTCGTTAAAGACATAGAAAAGAGAGATTATCTGCTATGTAATTTTGGCCCTTTTATACGACAGGAAATGTTAGACATTTTTTCTCACAGATGAAGAGAAGACCGGCGGTGTCAGAAATGTGGTTCTAGAGGAAGATGCTGAGAATACTGAACATGGCAGTAACGGAGAAGTCTCAAGGAAAATGGAAACAAAAAAGACGGTTATAAAAAGAATCAGTTAAAAAAAAACAGTTGAATTTTGTAGGAGACATGTTGAAGAAAATAGGCTTTGAAAATTTGCCACAGAAAGGACATACTGATATCAAGATGAAAGCAACGAGTTTGTGTATAGGTATGAAAGTAAATGGATCGGTAGGAATAGCGAAAACGCAAAACATACTAAAATCTATAAAGGATAGCAATCTGTGGAGAATTATGAGCATCCACGTCTTGAAGAGCTGTAACAAGAGTGCGGTAATCTAGAATAATGTAACGATGCGGATGGATTTGAATTCAGTTTTTCTTCTTCTGGAATCGTTGCCACCCAAAACTTAATTGATCCTTGTACGTTTCTATTAACCAGTGCTTGCCGGGAGAAGAGATACAGCCCTACTTTTCCAAGGGCATTTCTGCGAAAGTGAATGCAACTCACTAGACCAGAATTTGAACTCAGCTCGCTAGATATCCGTTACACTGCCCTCATATCTTGTATTAAATAAAGTGCAAGTTCCTGCAAGTTTTTACCAAAAATTTGGATGGACTAGTTTCGGTACTAAATCTTCTGTTATTATCGAAAATCTAGAAAGTGCTAGTGGTAAGGAATTAGCGCGTGTGATGTGTAATATATTGGGTTGGTGCATAATTATCAGGCGTTTTCGTAGGCGAGATATTTGTTAATAAAAATTCCTGTTCTGTTTACCTTTTTTTACAAAAATATTATTTTATTTTCAGGTTATAAAAAGGTGTGTCGATAATCATACGCTCCGGAATAATCATTTAAAAATGCTATTGTTGAATTGTTATGTCTTTTTCATAATAAATATTGTTTAAAAACGCCTGATAATTATGCACTAACCCAATAAATACACTTAATAAAGGCGGTGAATTTAATCATCTACTAGATCTCCATCTGTTTGTCACTTCCCTACTATAATTCCTATATGTAGTTAGGTGACAATGAGGTCACAGTGAGGTCACAATGAGGTTACAATGAAGTCACAGTGAGGTCACAATGAGGTCACAGAGAAGTCACCACGAGGTCACAATGAGATTACAATGAGGCCACAATGAGGTCAGCCTGATAGCTAAAAGCGGTTTTATTGAATAATCTTTAGTAATTTTTTTCTAAATTGAATATATGCACAAATTATTTTGAAAACTCTTCTTTCTGTATATTATAACTTGTTCTCAATTACTTGGATCACTCTGTCTCTGTCACTGTCTTTCTCTATCTCTCTCTTTCTCTCTCTCTCGCTCTGTCTGTTCATATATATATATATATATATATATATATATATATATATATAGAGAGAGAGAGAGAGAGAGAGAGAGAGAGAGAGAGGTAACATTTGTAGACACTACAAACACAGTGCTCAATGCAAGCTATATAAAATATATACGAGAACAGAACAAACAAAATATACAGAGAGTCCTCGACTTACGACAGAGTTACGTTTCTACGATGCGTCGTAACAAGATTTTGCGTGTAAGTCGGAACCTAGCCGCGATTTTCCGTGAATTAGCACTTAAGTCACTCACCTATTCTAAGGCAATAATAAAGAAATAACCTAAAACACATTTCTGTGACATATTTTGTGACGTACAGTGGCTGTTAATAATTAAGTATAACTCAAGATTTCAATGTTAAGATAAAACAGTATTTAATTACAACCGCAAATAAATACTTTACAAGAACAAAGAAGTAAAAGTCAACTAAAGATAATTAACCATTTCAGTGAATACTTTGTTAGTAGCGCGACTCGGCTTAACGTCCGGTAAATCCTAAATCAAAACCCAAATCATCGACGTAGAATAATTCACACTAATTCGACTGAATAGTTACACTCAATAGCCACACAATAATCACCACAGTCAGTAGCCTGACACCGCTACTTATACACCTGGCGGAAAACATGTACTCATGAGTCCAGAGTGTCATGCTCGAACCTCAGTGTTGGCAGTTACTCATTTTCTTCCTATATGACAATATGTTAACATAATCACGACTAAAAAAAAACGACATAATGAAATAAAATAATAATGAAATAAAATAATACATATAATGAAATAAAAATTTTTTTAAGCTGTTTCTATATTTATTGCCAGTGATATCATTGGTTCTTCGTAGATGAGATGACGAAGCGTAAGATGTCGTCTCTCTTGCAGTTGTTGGAAGCAGCTGCAAATCTGGAAAAGAAAGAAAAACGAACTCACTTGTTTTGTTTTTTTATTTCCTTTTCTTTCCTTTTCTTTGAAGCACCGCCATCAAAAGAGGTTACACTACACTTGGGAGCCATAATGAGGGACAATATGTTTCCAAAAACACAACACAAACGAAAGAGAGCGAATGCACAACAATCCAATATGGCGTACAACCAGGAATTGACACACACCGCCTTCCTCACTCTAGAGCCGTCGAAACATGATTTATAGAGGTTACGTCGTAACTACGAATCGTCGTAGGTCGGAACTGTTTTAACTCGAAGATTTACTGTATATTGAAAAACAGTACTTAGATTTTACTGTTGTCCACCACTAAAAGTTTCATGTGGACGTAAAGTTGGTTAATATTCCAGTCGCAAAATCAGCAGGCGGCAAAAGAAGCAATACAATGCTATACAATAATAATGAGTACTAGTTTTAAAACTTCACGCATTTCCTATTTTAAATTTCTGATGAATCAGCTAATGATTTAATAAGCTCATATCGAGTTCTACGACAATAAAACATCTGTAGAAATTCCCTATCGCACCGTTAAATATTTGAGTTTAACAACTTTAACAAAATATTGCAATAACAATTATAAATGCGAAAGGGGGTACAAATAAAAAGATTTGAAATTGACAACATTTTCCATTTCACTGAAGAAGATGTTAAACACTTCAATCTTGCCTATTTTCTTTCATTTTTTTCACTGAAACCAAGTAGCGTCTTTGATGTATTTTGTCATCTCACGCGATCAAAACGGAAAAGTCTACTATTTATGAAGTATTAGCAGGAGACCTTAGACACTTCTATTTTTCTTTCTTTATATCTTATTTCTTACTTTTTTTCACTGAAACCAAGTAGCGCCTCTGATAAGTCTTTTGTCCTTCCACACGATAAAAATAGAATAATCCATCATTTATGAGGTATTGACAGGGCACAACGGCCGTGCGAACTAAGGGAGGGACAAGCACAATTATAATAAGATTATATTACTTCTTTTACCCCCTGACAATTGTGCGTCTGTAACATTAACCACACACACACACACACACACACACACACACACACGCACATATACATATATGTGTGTGTGTGTGTAGCTTTAAAAATGACGGAACATTGTTTTAAAGGGACCTTTTCGCCCAAAACTTCTTGAGGAAGATCCGTTGGATTTATTTGGCTTTTTTATTTTAGTCGTGGGTTCTTAAATACCCACCCCCATATTCCGTGTCTACCGTTTTCATTACTGGCGTTCGAACGAATATTTTAAAAGCCGCATTCAAATTCTGCGGTAGAAAGTTTTTAAGACATATATATATATATATATATATATATATATATATATATATATATATATATATATATATATATATATATATATATATATTCAGATAACTTCTACTGCACACAAAAGACAATGGTTAAAAGAGTTAGCATAGGAGGAAAAATATCATCCCATTAAATAATACATGGAAATAAACATTCTTCGCCTGATGAAGGGCACAAGATTAGAAGCACGTGTAGCAAAATATAGAGAATAAATTATATAAAAAATACACATTATAATCAAAAACTTTTGCAGTTTTTTTTCTCTCTTTAAAATATACACTTATCTTTCGTTGAACTCTCTCCCTTATATATATATATATATATATATATATATATATAATGAAAAATACACCTCTATTATATCTGAGCTGTATATTTTTAATAAAATACAGGTGCCTGTTTCACTTTATACTCATCAAGACCGCCCCCTCATTTTTAAGTCTGATGACGCTGACAGCTGGGTGTCAAGACCGGTTGGGTGTGCAGAATAGTTAAGTTACTGGTTTAAACTTCGCTTTTGCCATAATGAGATAAACTTCTGTCAGCCTCCTTTGTTATTCTCCGTCATATGTACAACAACTGTGCACTTAAAGGCCATATGCTTAGCCAACCCCGCCTCTCTCTCTCTCTCTCTCTCTCTCTCTCTCTCTCCATATATATATATATATATATATATAATATTAATGGTCAATATATATATATATATATATATATACGTTATATATATATATATATATATACGTTTTTGAATTGGACATAGTCCGACAATTTATTAAAGACATTTTTGATATGTTTAACGTTCTTTTTATAGATACAAGTATTTAAGCAAATGCTCTGTTTATAATAAACAGTATTAAATAATATTTACCGGCCTGAATGTCCGAGAAATTTTCATAGAAAATTTTCGTTCTCCGACAGGAATGAAACCTGTATCCTATACGGAACCGTCATTTCGCGTGACGTGCATTAACTTTTCGGCCACAGAGAAGCGTCTGGTTAGCAAGGTCGATTTTACTATCTTTAAACTTAAATCTTCCATGAATCTCTTCTATTCATATCTGCTCTTAGTGTATCAAATGTAAACAAATGACGTCATACATTTTTGAATTGGACATAGTCCGACAATTTATTAAAGACATTTTTGATATGTTTAACGTTCTTTTTATAGATACAAGTATTTAAGCAAATGCTCTACAGTTTATACAGTTTATTATAAAAAGAGCATTTGCACCCTTCAGCAACCAAAAACTTGATAACTGACCGCTATTCAATCTTGGAGCATACTTCTTGGTCGGCCATCTTTGTTAATCACCAAAACTCTCAAATATTTTTTTAATCTGCAAAAGAAATTAAATCCATGTGAAAAAGAAGTAAAACAAAATAAAAGAGTAAGCTTCTATCTGTATTAGAAGTCCTTATACTGAAAAATTCACCTTATTTATTGAATGACCATCGTATGTATATATATATATATATATATATATATATATATATATATATATATATAGATAGATAGATAGATAATATTAGTGGTCAATATATATATATATATATATATATATATATATATATATATATATATATATATATATATATATATATCCATAACTTCCCAAGAGGATAGAATAGAATCCAGGTAGAACTCAATGCCCAGGACAGAATAAGAATATAATATAATATAAAAAGCTCAAACACTAATATTCCATGCTTATAATTTATTACAATGGAATCGTAATCACGATCCAAATCATCAGACCTACAAATTCATAAAGGTTAGTCCGAAAGTCTTGTCACCCCTACATAATATAATGAGGACAATAGTCCGACTAATGTAAATACTGTACATAATACCTCATCTCAAAAATGATGGTGTTTATAAAAACCTTCTCGATGTATGACAGTGTCAATGAGAGTGAATAAATTGAATCCAGTATAACAGCTTTGTATTACTTTATTAGGTGTTCTATTTTTCTCATTACGATTTGGCATGGGTGACAAGACTTTTTTATTATTTACTTATATTTTTTATATATAGGTATATGTGTATCTATTTATGTTTTATACTATATATTTTCTTATATTTCATTATTTTATTATATTTAATATTATTATTATTAGTAGTAGTAGTCACTGTATTATGTGATGATGATGGTATTATGTAATGATGATGATGCAATCTATACAGACATCATTTTAAAAGCCTCATTTCGTAAACCTTTTGACACATTGTAACTCTGCTAAATTTGGACTTGCCATCTCTTTACCTTCTCTTAACCGTTATGTTAATTTGTTTGTTCTTCTTAATGTAAGCCCCTTAAGAAAACATTTCTAGGTCAATTTATTTTTGCTATTATTTCATCTTGTATTTTATCTTTCCTTTTTTATCCTTGTATATCTGTTCGTCTGGATTTATTGATTCCATTTCAGAAAATGTAGTCGGTCGGATGAGATGAACATGCCTATATTCATGGAAATAAATTTATTACCTAATATGGATTTTAAAGTTTTTTTTTCTTAATTATTATTTTAATTTGCTCTGTGCTCTGTGCACAATTTTAAATGCACTGAAACGAAGTTGTATCTTTGTAGTGAGTAAATTGTTTTTATCTATAGGAAAAAATTATAATAAATAAGCATTGCTCTACTATCAGTAATGAGCCCTCTTTTGAATTAATGCAAATACAATGTCCAACTATTTAAGTGTAACGTCAATCGACATCTCCAGTTGCATTGATCTATCCACTTCCCTTCTCCACATCCTTTCACCTTTCATTCCTATCTGCTCTCGCTCCAAATCTTCTGTAACCCCCTTGCCTTGATCGATCCACTATCTTTCTCCACATCCTCTCCTTTACCACTCCTATCTGCTCTTCCTCCAAACCTTCTGTAACCCCTTGCGTGCTAGTGGCTTCCAGCCTTGCTTGGGGTGATAAGTTTAAAAAAAAAAATGCTGTGAACGTTAGAATTTATATATTATTTTTGTTCTCATTACATGGGTGCATATATATATATATATATATATATATATATATATATATATATATATATATATATTAATACATGTTTCATTAAATAATATAGATAAGTGTTGTCTATATATTTTATGTAAGTTTTTATTAATGTATTAATGAAAAAATGCTGCCTAAATACACACAATATATATATATATATATATATATATATATATATATATATATATATATATATATATATATTTCTTCTTTCACGAGTTATGTTCAATCAACATGAACAAATGTTTTAAAAGAAATAATGGTTAGTGGCCGTCACAAAACTATTTTCCTTAAACAAACATTTTGATACAATGATTTTATAAATTTCAACAGCATTGGCTGGTCGGTCAATGAATTCCGAATGTTTCCATATAAAAAAAACCCGGCTGATATTTCCTTTACGATTACAGTTTATCACACTAGATACATTCGCAGACAAAACTATTAATCCCAACATCCACGAAAATTTTAATTATTTTTCCCAAGTGCAGGTGTTGGTATATATAAAAAATATATATAAAAATAAACGCAAAAATTTCCTATACTAATGTTTGGTGCTTGCTGACGCAAAAAAGTTTTAACCAAAATTTTGAACGTGCTAGAAATGATTAAAAAAAATTAATAACTTAATTCAAAAAATAATACTGTATATTCAGTGAATTAATGTAGGTATATATATATATATATATATATATATATATATATATATATATATATATATATATATTCGTTTGAATGATTTACGTTACATAAATTGAATACGCACTACAAAACCGATATATATATATATATATATATATATATATATAGGCAAAAATTCAATCAGTCAAGTTTTATTAAATTCAACTGTCAAGGTCTATCTCTATTATTATGTGTGACAACTTGTTCATTTCTAAAATATAATCAAAATTAAACAGACCTTGTCGATTGAATTTAATAAAGTATATATATATATATATATATATATATATATATATATATATATATATATATATATATATATATATATACCTTAGCAAGAAGGTACACAATTTACTATTAGCTTCAGTGAGTGAGGTGATCATTTTGAGCTGAATGCACAAAGAAAATAAACGCCCTAAATAAAACTCGTATATTTGAAATAGTATATTAAAATCTTTTTCTCAGTTAAACAGCACAGTGGGTAATTTTTAAATAATTAGATTTTCTAGTGTGGTGTGTCTAATCGTTTTTGTCTCCAACTCTCTTTCTTTTTCTTTTTTTCGACTGTCAGCAGAATCGATAATGTTCCGACTGGATCCTAAGTGTTTATAGATTCAAATATTATCGACCAATATTTACCTATTCTCGAACCATGTAAATGCTCACAAACTCGAATAAAAACAACCAATATTTACCTGTCTCCGAATCAATTCAATGCTTATAGACCCAAATAGAAAGGGCGCGAATTTACCTGGACTAAGTAGACTCGAAAATTTCGTTGTCCATATTCTTTTTTATAAAAAATCCGAACGCCCAAATTACAAACATTAATAAAATAAGAATAATGTAAACATGGTCTCATGCCTGTTAAATAAATCTTTTTTTTTATTGACAGACATATGTACATGAATTCAAAAAGTCAAAAAGGAGTAAAAAATAGTTTTAGTTGAGTTAATGTCTTTGCATAGTAGGTCAACAGAAACAAAAAACTGTGGTTTGGAAAATATATTTAGTAGTTGCTCCACAGTAAAACGCTGGGTGTTGAGAAAAGACTTTGATCGTCAGCGAAGATTCACTGACTATCCATTCTGTTGTGGTTGGAGATGATTCGCTTGAAATCGCCGAGACATGCTTCCTCCAGCATGCACTGGGGAGAGTGAGGGCTATATAGCCACGTCTTCTCTACTGTTTGAACAGCTTGAAGACAGTCGCATATTTGCTGCTGAAAGTCGAAATCTGTGCGATATATAAGATTTTTTCTCCCCAAAAGCAGGCTAGATAAAAATAAGGTTTAAGTTTTCTCTGGTTGGTCAAATATTTCACATGGTGATGTTAAATTCTAACCAATAGACACTTTGATATAAACGGGGTGTGTTATGGAATCATTTGGCATATTTGTAAATATTGTCTGTTATTGTGTAGAAAATAATGTTTGGGCGTGTTTTAATATGGCATGTATGCGGTTATGTAATTTTGTTGGAAATAGCGTTTATTTACTATAGATATAAACGATCAATATTTATCTATCCCTTAAGAAAAAAGTAATATTTACACATTCAAATATAAACAAGTAATATTACCAGTGAAATACTTACAGACTGAAATATATTAAAACATGGCCGATATCCGTATTAAATGACACAAAATGTTTTGATATATAAAATCAACCAAGGAAAACGAAAGGACTAAAAATAATTGATATCTCAGGAAAACCTGTAACTTTTTCTACAATAATATCACTAAATTTAGTTGAAATACAAAGAATACCATTAAGATGCGGGAGAGATTCGATGTCACTTGATTAGTTGTTAACTGGGGCAAGAAATGGCTTGTAAATTTTAATGCTACAAAAATGAAACTGCTGTCATTTAATCATCATATGAAGGCATTTTTATCCTCCATCAGTATGGCTGATGCTCACCTCCACGGCTTCTTGGTCACACATTTTCCACTGACAATATGTGTAGTGATTATATTGAATCATTTGCTAGGTCTGCTTCTAAGAATGCTGGTTCATTATGTCGGGCTAGACAATTTTTCTTGTCAGAATCCATCTTGCACATTTATAAATCTACTATTCGACCATGCATTGAATATTGTCATATCTCTTCTAGTGCTTTGGCTATATATATCAATATTCTCACGAAAAATACAAAGAAGGGTCTGTAATGTTACCGCTTCAGATATGACATATCGATTTCAGTCACTTTCCTGGCGACAAAGATGAGGACAATAGTCCGAATAATGTAAATAGATGTGATTTCTGTTATCTGGTACAGAACTTCACGCCTTGGTACATCGACCGCATGTATTTAAACGTACTACCCGATTAGCAACTAAATCTCATCGTTTTACTGTTGAAATAACTAGATGTAACCGTAATTTCTATTCTAATAGTTTCTTATTTACATTATTCAGACTAGTGTCCTCATCTTTGTCGCCATACTTATTACAACGTTTCGGCCGTTGTACGCTCCGGCCTTCTTCAGGTGGTTGGAATGTCGAACTGAACCCTTTATTTCGCTCACTGGGGTAGACTGTTCTAGTTCTACGTGCCATGTTTAATCGATGTCAGTTATCAGTTATCTCCTGTTAATTCCTCTCTCCAAGTTCTCCAATGCCTTAACCGGGTATTGAACTCACACTCTTTGGATCCTTTCACTAGGTCTAACTAACGCCTTTATCCACTGTGCAAAAAAAAAAATTGCAATATGAGCACTGGTAAAACAAGTTTGCTGAAGACATTAAATTTATTATACACAGAAATTCATACACAGATGTCCTCAAGGATTAATAGCACAGTGGATAAAGGCGTTAGTTAGATCCAGTGACAGGACCCAAAGAGTTTTTATTCAATACCCGGTTAAAGCAGTGGAGAACTTGGAGGGGGGAATTAACAGGAGATAACTGATGACCGACATCCATTAATCATGGCACGTGGAACTAGAACAGTCTACCCCAGTGAGCGAAATAAAGGGTTCAATTCGAGAATCCAAACACCTGAAGAAGGCCGGAGCGTACAACGGCCGAAACGTTATTAATAAATATGGCGACAAAGATAAGGACAATAGTCCGAATAATGTAAATTTACATTACTAATGTAAATAGTGTACATAATACCTCATCTCAGAAATATAGACAGATACTAATAGTTTCTTTTCTCGCACTTCTCATCTGTGGAAGTCTCTTTAGATTCATTACTTCCCTGCCATCTACGATATTCAACATTTAAAATTCAACGTCGGTCGCCATCTTTTGTCTTCATATATCCTGTTCTTGCTGTTCTTAAATCTTATTCTTTTATGCTCTTTGCTCCTCACTAAAGTTTTCTCATTTTCTTCCACGCCCAGTAACCTCTTGCATCTTAGTGACATTATTGCCTTGCTTGGAGTGAAAAGACGAAAACAAAACCCAATTCACCAGACTACTACTGGAGTGACTATGTAATAATGTTAGATAACTTCTTCTTCTTTACTTAAGGACGTGGGAGATCATGGCTTTCCACAACTCTTTGTTCTTCAGTTTAAGTGATAATATTATTGCCATGATTATAATATTATATTATATTAAATTTTCTTATATTATTATCAATGTCATGATTATATTTCTGATCGCCACGCTTATCGTTTCTTTTTACTGTTATTTTTGCTGTTGATTTTATTTAGTGGCTGTCACAGATTTTGCCGCCATCCGTATGGTTGTTCTTGCAGTCGTAGCAATGTTCACTATCGTTTGTCCTATTCCTACAACCATTACTCTTCCTCTCCCTCCTTCATCACCCACAAACTAGCTTTCTCCTACTGCTACTCGTAATTTAAACTCCCTGTCCTCTTCCTTTTTCTTCTTCTCATCCTCTTTCTCTTCCTCTTTCCTTCATTTAAAAAGATGGCGGTTCCCTTTGTATGTGTCACCGAAATCGGTCGATGGAAAATGAAATGAATTAGCTTTTTGCCTAACGTTGACTCTGCAGATGGATTATAAATGAAAATATAAATTGGACTCCCAAAAGCAACAAGCAACACAATTCAAGTACATAGGACCGACGCCCACAACTGTTTCTTTGATGCCAAGGATGATAGCTTAATGGCTACACAAGCAGTCAGGCGGTCAAGAGACGCGAATGCAACCGTTCAACTCTCGTCTGCACGTCACGACATAGTTTTATCATTAAAGCTGAAGCAAAACTAGTAACAATTTCCAGTTTCCTGGCTGTCAGAAAATCTAACTGCGTAGGTATTAAAGCAAGGTTTAACCTTTGTGCCCGATAAAAAAAAAATACATCGGTATGTCAAAAGGACGGTTATTTCCTTGACACCGCTGTTACTGTATACACTTTTGACTCCCTCAGGAATGTTTATTGCTTTAAAAAGCGATAGTTAGAATTTTAATAAAAACCCCAAAATTAAGAAAATAGATTTATATACATTTTCTTTAACAACAAAGATTTTAAACGCTATTTATTTTTTCATTGAATAAAAATTTGGCATCTCTACTAATTCTCAAAAAACAGCATAGCATGATGAAAAAAGGACCCAAACATAATAAAAAATTTTATCGTCAATATGTTTATGTTATTATTAAGAGGAAAGACCAAAGTATTTTTTTATTATTTTATTAAACTTTTTCATCCTTTCTAGCACGTTCAAAATTTTTGTTAAAAATCTTGTATTTTTTTAAGTCAGCGGTCTACGTAATATGTACCGTTAGTATTTTAGCGCCTTGAAAAACACTTTGCAAAAGCTTTTGCAAAAATATAAATAATTGTTGGATTTTAATGACACTTTCACATATGAATGAAATTATTTTAGACATATTGTTTTTAGAAAGTGATGGTAAAATATTTTTTTTACATTTGATACCCCCCGACACAAACACATACACCATACTTAATTTTATGAAAAGTCGGGAAATTCGTGCCTTTTAGTGATTATATTAGTTAAAAGCAGAAGACTTCGAAGAATATAAATCATCGATTTTATTTTGTAAAATCTAAATACGCAGCTACCCAAAATTCAGCTCTGAATTGTAAAACACAAAACCCAATAAAACAAAAAATTATTTAATTAGAAATGCTTTTAATGACTTTTATTAATAATTTATGTTAAGGACAAAATTGTTCGAAGCCAAAATATTTTTCCGATGAAAAATGAATTTTTATGAGAATTGTTTTCTTTTTCAATTTTAAATACAAAATATGATAAAAGTGTTAAATATTTAAAAATTAAGTTTCAATCCGTACCCTTTAGGGATTGCTGTTATTAAGTAGATACATTTTTACAGATCATAAATTTGAAAGCTTATTACAATCTGCGATACACATGTATTTTAAAAAGAATTTAACACTGTTTCATAAAACCGTTTTTCCAGATATATGGACGGACTTGTTTGGCATTATGTCAAGTGTTTTAAGAGTTGTTTCCCCTGACAAGATGAAAATTCTGCGTTTTCGTTCTGCGAGCACGTTTTGAACGCTCTGACTGACTCTGTTAACCTATTCAAGTCTCGGGTTAAACGTTACCTGCCCCTCCTATCCGTACAAACTGCGTCCTAGCGTAAGCTACTACCTCGAACTGTCCCCGGGCCTTGTGCAAAGTGAACCTTACTGTAAAAAAATATTGCCGAGAGAGTCAAATGTGGATACAGTAATAGCGATGTCAAGGAAATAACAGTCCTTTGACACATCTTTTTTTTGTGGGCAAAAAGATTAAACAATTGTGCAATGTTTTTCATCGTAGTTTTGCTTTAAATACATGTTCTTCAGATTTGAACGATATTACCCGTATTATAGAAATGACCTTAAACAAGTTATCTTATTTAATTCACGTCTCTTCAGGACGTAAGCGATCACGGCTGTCCACAGCTTCCTTTACTTTATTATCTGTGGATTTCCATAACTTATTGGGAAAGACACCAGAGAGTTTTCCCATTGCATTTTCCGCGGTTTTAAAATCAGAGTAGCCTTCCTCTCAGACTGATTGCCGCTCAAAGATAAAGGGACCGGTCTACCCTGCTATTTAACCGGTAGCAGGTGGAGGGATCAACGCAAAATCCCAAGGCATTAACGCGAAAGTGAACGCAGCAGTCTAGCATGGAATTTGAACCCGGTTCATCAATACCAATCTCGCACCGATAACTGTTGGTTACCCGCACACACATTTCCAGTTATTGCTTCGGCTATGTAAGAAAATAATTACACTTATAGAAAAGCAAGTAGGAAAGTAGATATATAGTCTTTGCTGTAGAATAGGTATTTATTTAACTAAATAAATATCCTCTGAGCACTTCGGAAGTTCCAGATTGTTCACAATGCTAAAATCAATAGACACTTCCTCTTCCAAGCCATGACTCCAATGACCGTATAAAATTGACAGACGATCTATAAACAAAGTCGCACATGTCTAGTGAAGACCCCAATACCAAAACAATTCAAACTTTATGAGTCTATTTAATCTCTTCCTAGGCTGTTCACTGCGCATTACAAGCGCAGGTGGGAAGAGATGGAAACTTACCATTTAAGCCTTCCATACTACATACCAAATGAATGTACAAATAGAAGACAGTGATTCTGTTTTCCCAACCGAAGCCAGTGTCATGATAATGAGGGGTGGGGGTAAGTGTCTATGCACGTAACATACGGATTTATAGTTGGAAAAATAATGACCTTGAACAAGAAATCTGCCAAGAAAAAGGACCCAAGATAAACCTTTCCATGATCTGGGATTGAAATGAAAGCAACAATGGCCCGTAGACTGAATCGATCTTAAAAAATTCAGTATGTGAAAGTGGTAAATATTAAACACTTCAAATACCTCAGTGTATGGATCGGTTATAACAACACACTTCAAGTACCTCAGTGAATGGATTGGTTATAATAAAACACTTCAAATACCTCAAGGTATGGCTAGGTTATAACAAAACACTTCAAATACCTCATTGTATAGATCAGTTATAACAAAACACTTCAAATACCTCATTGTATGGATCAGTTATGACAAAACACTTCAAATACCTCAGTGCATGGATTGGTTATAACAAAACACTTCAAGTACCTCAGTGTATGGATCGGTTATAACAACACACTTCAAGTACCTCAGTGAATGGATTGGTTATAATAAAACACTTCAAATACCTCAACGTATGGCTAGATTATAACAAAACACTTCAAATACCTCAACGTATGGCTAGGTTATAACAAAACACTTCAAATACCTCAATGTATGGATCGGTTATAACAAAACACTTCAAATACCTCAGTGAATGGATCGGTTAAAACAAATTTGGTATAGGGAATGAGGAAATTGAACATATACTAGGCTGCTCTGGAGGTAGTTTTGCACAATACCACAAATTACGACAAAAAACATACTTGAGTTTTGTTCTTAAATAGTCTCGTCAAATCAAAATTTTCATAAGGATGCTATGCGTCAAACTCGTTCGCAAACATCAATACTGACAGCTGTAGACAAACGCGTTCTCAGATCTATGGTTAAGGGTGACTTCGAGCAACTGAACCATGTAGGACTTGGCGAGGCATCATTCTCCAACGAAGCGCTTGGACGAGCGCTATTGAATCACAGACAAAGAACTGTACCAGATAACAGAAATCACATCTATTTACATTATTCCGACTATTGACCTCATCTTTGTCGCCATATTTATTACAACGTTTCGGCCGTTGTACGCTCCGGACTTCTTGAGGTGGTTGGAATGTCGAACTGAACCCTTTATTTTGCTCACTGGAGGATACTGTTCTAGTTCCACGTGCCATGTCAGTTATCAGTTATCTCCTGTTAATTCCACTCTGCAAGTTCTCCACTGCCTTAACTGGGTATTGAACTCACACTCTTTGGTTCCTGTCACTGGATCTAATCAACGCCTTTATCCACTGTACCATGTGTTCTTGAACATGGCACGTGGAAATAGAACTAGAACAGCCACCTGAAGAAGGCCGGAGCGTACAATGAACGAAACGTGTAATAAATATGGCGACAAAGATGAGGACAATAGTCCGAATAATGTAAATAGTGTACATAATATCTCATTTCAGAAATATAGACAGATACAGAAATCATATCGCTTGAGGGCTTTCAGGCAAAATGCTTAGCAAAATGTAAATCGAATAGAGAATAATGACATAATCAAGATGTTGACATTCCGCACTACTTCAATCAAAAGGTTAGGAAGGAAACCACCATCCATACTGGATAGAGCAATAATAATTCCTGGCCAACAGAAACCTATTTTCCTGAATAAATTGCTTTAATAGAAAGATTTTATAAATTTTAACCGAAAGTAACATTAGCTGCTCGGTCAATGAATGAAGAATGTTTCCTTATAAGGAAACAGTTAATATTACAATTAAGATACTATTACTGAAAATCTACCTTGTTGGAGAATAAGGTTGAGATCGTATGCATCTAGACCTTATATATACAGACACATAAACAGATGCTTTAAAAAATAAAACAACTTCATTTGCAAACAAGAGCCTTTATTCAACAATCTGTGCAAGTGAATAATATTGTATGCCAATAGAAATGTGTTGGAATTGGCATCAGGAAATTTTCGAGTATTTACTCCTCGACTTTTTAAAATCTCTTTTGCTTTGTGTCCTGTCAATTTGCCTTTAATACGACAAAATTATTTGTAGTTTTTTTGTTCTATGCATATTACTTATATTGTAACACCGTATCATCACACAACTGAATCCACGCACTCCACAAGACCGGCCTTTGGTCCGGTTTGGTCCAGTATTACAGGTTAGACACAAGTCTCCGGTTCGCAATGTAAATTCAAAGCTACCCTCCAGCTACGTTGTGATTGTTTTGATCCTGGAAATTGCTAATCAAATCGTAGAAATCCGGAAGCTCTTCATTGGTCCATCTGCAAGTTCGTCAGGTGAGAATCTTTTCAACGGAAAAATAAATATAACCAAGTCGATTCGATGTTGAAAGGACAAAAGTTTGTTATATATATATATATATATATATATATATATATATATATATATATATATGTGTGTGTGTGTATATATATATATATATATATATATATATATAAGCCAACACAAAAAAATAATTCTTGTTGAACAAGGTTGAATGTTTCTCGTACGTGAACAATAACCAAACAAACACAAGTACTTCGAATAATTTCGATAAAGGAGAAATATGGCCTTCGTTTTAACCCTTTTTGGCATGTTCCTAGCGCAACTAATACAACTTTCGATGTTCCCATTCCCAGTAGTTGGAATAATACTGACATACTACCAAATTACAAATTCACTCCTCCGAGGATAAACAATTTACGTTTCATCGATTGGTTTCCAAGGTTCACGACGAGACGCTATTGTTTATCACCTCGCTATTAAATTCTCTGCCTCCCTTTGTACACTACATGGATTCTTGTTTAAAAATAAATTATAGATCAAAACATCCTTAATTTTAACTTCGATTCCCATAGTGTCAAAATCCATTTCTTTGAAAATTATTTTTCTTCCGGTAATTTTCTACTCTTAATCTGATATTCTTCGTACACTTACAAAAGATTGTATTTCGTGTTCTAAATTAACTTTCAGTAACATTTACATTTCAAAGTCCTTACTGCATATTAACATCTTGGTTATTCGAACATGCCTCTCTTTCACTTGGTGTTTTCTGTATTACAGCATATCCTCCTTTATTATCATTATTATTATTTCAGTGGGGATATCGCCCCTGCCACAATATTATTTGGGTTACATTCTTATTTTGTTTTCTGAGTTCATTCTCTTCCACCCACATCATTTCATGAATCATGTAATTTTTATAGATTTTTGTAAAAAAAAGGACTTTCAAATTTTTATGCCATGAAGTGTTTTGTAGGTCCCCCCCCCCACCGTGAATAGGCGGTATTGCGGTATATGCAGGATTGAATGGTGATGGATGAGTTCTTGTGGTGAATAAGTAAATTGTTATGAATGAATGGGTCATGAGTCGGATTAACTAGGACTAGGATGGCTAATGAAGACCAGCCCCTCCTTATTTCCCGCTTCGGCCTTGTGCCACAATTTCTGTCACATGAGAAATAAAAAAGAGTTTAATTATTTTATAATTTAAAATGACGTCACACATTTTCAGTAGGTATTATGACGGAATTAGTCATAAAAGAAATTTAATGGTTTAAAATGCGGAATTAGTAATGTATTGACTTCACACCGCTCAAACGTCAGAAAAACTATATAATTCATAATGTCAGTGAATGGTGGAAAATTTCCCCGTCTTGAGACAACAGAAATCTGGTTTTACAGAAGGATGTTGAGAATGATATGGGCGGAATATGTGAATACTGAGTATATATATATATATATATATATATATATATATATATATATATATATATATATTATAAAGTGGTAATCATACAACGAATCAATTAGCAATATTAATGTAATTAATTCTCTTCCCTAACAGACTTAATATTAGCATTAAATTACTAACAATTTTATACATAAGGATCGCGTCATTCAATGGATTAAGTCTGTTAGCGATGATAATTAATATTGCTAATTGATTCATTGTATGATTACCTCTTTATAATATAAAATATATGCTACCTAATATAATATATATATATGAGTGTTTGCGTGTGTGTGTGTTTGTGTGCTCGGGCGAGCGCGTGCTTGGGTGTGTGTGTGTGTGTTCTATTGAACAAGACTAAAAAGTACTTTCATTTAGTTTTTGTTATATTTTTCTATGCCTACAAATGTTCTGCTTTTTGGACTTAATGAATGTAAACAATGTCTAAAGTTTGTTGATTTCCCACGCTTTCGGATAATCAATTAGCCACTTTCAAGGACATTTTGTTATACTACTATGATAAATGGTGTTTAAGGGGTATTGTATACAGCATAAAATTGCTGGAAATAGGCATATACTTAATTTCCGAATATGGCCAGTAAATTTTGGCTATGTCCATAATTGATCCTATTAATGCTTGCTTCCCCTTTTTTATAAGAACTTTCATCACTTTTAAGCCCTTTGAGCAGAGTTGGAGTCACGCATCATATTCATGTTCTTGACGAGAAAATTCCGTATCCAGTTGGTAAAATTCTATGCTGTTTTAAATGTGTCCGAATTGAATTCTAATCATAGTAATGTACATTTAGTCGTCATGACAGACAACTTGTGGTATTTCCGACATATTTTTTTCATCTGGAAAGAAGCACCCTACGCGGCAGCTAAACTCGTAAATAATGTTAATCGGATATAGATTTTGTCGGCGAGATTTTGTTTCTGATAATGACGTTAGGCGTTTTTCATTTTTATAATAGATAATTAATTTGATAGATGAAATTTAATATTGGCAATAAGTAAAATACTTTGCTGTATTTCGAGCTGAATTTAAATTGATTGGAATGAGTTTTTTTATGAGGAAAAACTTTAAAATCTTCTATATTATCAAATCTGTCAACACAATGTAATTTTCATTTTTTTTAAATATCTCAAAACTAAAATATACTTTTCTGAAACTTTATTTGAGAAAGATTATCTGATTTAAAGGTTAATATTATTTGAAACAAATATTACTTTTAGTTTAAAATATAGCAGAAATCTATTATTTTATATAGAAGTGGGTGTTTTTATGAGGTGTTGACGACTCTCTCGATATACTTATATTTGGGAATTTTGTTAAAGTGATATATAACTGTAACAGTTACTTGACGAATATATCTTGAACCCCATTTTTTTATTTTTTTAACTAAACAATAATCTTTTAAAAATTAAGAAAATATTCTAAGTAATCTTATATTTATTGAATTTTAGGTATTTTGGCTTTATAGTCTAACTTACGAAGACGCCTATTGAGAAAATGTTAGACAATTACCAATAATTTTTAACTTTACTATAATTAACGCCTTTATTTTTTGGTAATATCGCATTTCAATATCCGTATTTACAAAAATCGACATCTTTATACACACATAAAATAAATCATTTTTCAAAAGAGTGGAAAAAAAGTTGAATTGTAGTGATCTTTTCCATTTATAAAAGTAAATAGTCTTAATTTTATAAAAGTAACACTTGACAACGAAAAAATAATACAAAATTTTAAAAGATTTGAAAGTTTATAAATTATTCTAATTAAAATTTTTTTAAAAATGAAAACAATTCTTGTAAAAATTCATTATTCATCGAAATAGATATTTTTCTTTAGACAATAGTGTCTATAATATATTTTATGAATAAAAGCAATTAAAATCTTTTCCCTAAATTAAATAATGTCTATTCCGAGCACATTTTCTTTAAATGGGGGCCCTGTTTCATTATTTAAATTTACATAAAATTAAATGGGTGGGGTTTAGTTGTTGATATAAAAGAATATATTTTTTACCAAGGTTTTCTAAAAAATAAAAAAAACATTTCAAAACTAAATTCTTTTTTTTTTTTTGTCAATACTTCCTGAAGGTATTAAAATCCATCAGTTATTTGATTTTTGCAAAAATTTCTAAATCAGTATATTTTACACCGCTAAAATTTCCCATGCTAATTTTTGGTACAACGTTGACACCGGAGAAACAAGATAATATTAACCACAATTTCTTGGGTTCTAAAAAGGAATAGAAAATATAACTTAATAATCAAAACATACTCTGGTCATTCCTTGTAATAACAAGATAAAGATTTTGACGATAAAACTTTGTTTTTATTCAGATTTGGGCGTTATTTTATCATGCAAGACCATGCAAGACCATGCAAGACGTAAAAAATATTTCAAGAATCGGGAAGATGTGTGTTCAAGAGCATTATTCGGGTTTTGTTTCATCAGGATGTGCTACGTGTCCGCGTTGGGCTAAGACACATCAGATCCACTGGCGGTTTACCCCTAGGCAACGCAGACTTGAATCCAGCCTGAGGGCGCATATTTTTCTAAAAAGATTGCTCGAATATTCAGGCCGGTAGATGTAAATACATAAATATACTGTTTAATAAATAAATAAAAACAGACCATCTACTCAAATATAAGTATCAATTTAAAATATGATGTTTAAACAAATAAATTAAAAAATCTGTTGGATTTAATACATTTCCTAATATATATATATATATATATATATATATATATATATATATATATATATATATATATATATATATATATATATATATATATATATATATATATATATAGTTAAATTCCCGGATCAATTCTGTGGACAAGACAGATTGGCATAAAATGACAATTGGAAAAATCTTAGATTTCGCCGACGCGTTTCGTTTTCCGACTTTTTCAAGGCAAAAAAAAAGTCGGAAGACGAAACGCGTCGGCAAAATCTAAGATTTTTCCAATTGTCATTTCATATATATATATATATATATATATATATATATATATATATATATATATATATATATCGAAGTATTATCCACGTGTGCTTCTTATAATATTATAATACTCGGCAACATTACATTTCAAACTAGTCACAACACATTACATTGCATCTAGCCATATGGTTCTGTTTGTAATATTTCGCCGTCTCGTGTCGTATGACGTCATAGTACCACATCTTGAACTTACGAACTGCGTCTGCTCTTCCGCGACAGTTATCGTAGCCCTCTTCTATGTCAACATAAGAAAATATTATCTTCGTTGGTGAATATCTTTCTTAAAATGTCCGCATAACTACTCTGAAGATAGCTCATGTGAGCCGAAAGCTTAGATCAAGGACCAACTTAATAAAAAATATATTCAAATGTTGGACAATTTTGTGGACGAAATTAATGCAAAATACGAACATTATAACGGCTCATAATCAGAAATAATAGATACTCATTGTCTGTTATATTTAACAATATATGTTCTTATAATATGTAGATTTAATAGGCCTTCGAATGAAGTACGAAGACTAAAAACACAACACAGTGATAACAATATGGACAATAAGATTGATATTTATTATATATGTGTATATATATTATATGATATATATTATATATTTATAGGCCATTTCGGAATTTTCGGACACGCCTGTGTATTTTTTAGATTGGATGTTTGATTTTTTTATAAAGTATATTTTATAAATATTTCTAAAAATAATGTAAAAATGTTTGTTGTTTTTTTTTAATTTTTTTTTTAATTGGAGAGACGCTCATAAATATTCATCAGGTTAACTGAAGAGTCTCGGTAAAAGTAATAGAAAATTAATGAATCAGCTGATTCCGCTACTTTGATTACAACCCTTCGGTATCTTCGGGCGATTTCGGATAATTGATTTGCTAACGCTTTAATCTTTAAAAATAAAATAAAAATTAGGAACGCTATATGTTTTTAAAAAAAATAAATAAATGGATAAGCGCACTACGTGAGGTGGGGTAGAACATCATGATGATGATGATGATGAGGAGGAGGAGGAGAGGGGGAGGAGGAGGAGAAAGTGGAAGTGGAAAAAAAATCAAGTGTATTGGTAATGTATCGGTGGGGGATTAAATGAAATAAACATACGTTCTTTTTATCCCATTTCATATGAACTCAAAAGGAACATTTTAGTATGTATACAACGGGACATAATTTCCGATCTCTGGTTCAAAATGTTTTGAGCACTTTTTAATACCGGTGTTTCCTGGTCTAATTCAACTGTGACCATTAACTTCTTTATTATTATTATTATTACTATAATATATATATAATATATATATATATATACATATTACAATGAATCATTCATACAAAAAGTAAATTAGTAAAGTTAATGATATAAAATGACGAAATCACTTCGCTAACTAAATGTTAAAGATGCATTAACCCACTAACCAATCGATGAATATTATGATCCTAGATATTTCTTTTTCAAATTATAAACTGTATTAGGTCTTCCTAATTTTATTAAAAAAAACATATTTCGATTTGCATCACATTTTTTGTCTCGGATGCTACCTGAATCCCAATCTGACGAACTCCATCTACACGATGCATGTGGCTATGAGACGCCAGTTGTTTGTCGTCGCCCTTTTCTTTGGCTTGGGATTGAACTTAGTTATCCAAGTCTATTTGAGACGCATGTCATTGGACCATTTTTAGATTGTCGGAACCTGTCTCCACTAAAAGGCCTAGATATGGTAAATTTATGGAACTTATATAATGTACATCTATGAGCATTACATACATTACGCGTTTTAGAAACACCCCCAAAATTAAGACATATATATATATATATATATATATATATATATATATATATATATATATATATTTCACGCTGTCACATGATAAAAATCTTTGCCCTGCACGTGATAACATCATCGCGTCTTTTGAATTTAAAAGAATTTTAACGTTTATTTAGTTTGTAAAAAAGTAGCAACATGATTACGCTACAAGATAATTGGCAAATGTTTGTTTAAAAAACTTTTGACTAAAAATATTGACCCTGAAGATGAACAATGATGTTCGAAAGCGCTAGGTCATCGTATGGACATTACATATTTCGAAATCATTTTCAAATAAAAAGTCTCATTAGAGAATATGAGAAAATTCAAAAGAAAATATGCAAGACTGTTGTCTTTAACATTCAATACTACATGTTTAAAAGAAAAGTTGCTGCCAAATTACACACACACACACACATATATATATATATATATATATATATATATATATATATATAGAGAGAGAGAGAGAGAGAGAGAGAGAGATAGATAGATAGATAGATAGATAGATAGATAGATAGATAGATAGATAGATATACTACAGTTCAAAAATCTGAGACCGTCTCTGGTAATTCTTTAAATTGGCCCCAAAAATTAGTAGTTTTGTACTTTAAATAAGAGAAAATTATTATGCATGGTGTAAAAAGTGAGACCTGAATTTTACTAGAAATTTTATTATGACAAAAAGAAAAAAGCATTTTATGATTAAATTTTGCTCTCATCAAAATATCTTGCTCAACCTTGATTACTGCAGCACAGATTTTTGGTGTTTATTGCAAAGGTTTCTTAAAGTATAAGTTTCATAATTCGTTGTATTCATTTTTCAATAACTCTAAGAGCTCTTTTTCTTTTCTCTTTTTTTTTTGTTTGTTTCCTAATCGTCTGTCAAATTCATCCCATGTTAATTCTGGGGGTGGCTTCAAACTGTTGAACTGTATTGTATATATAACTTTAGATAGACAAAATAACTGGAAAGTAAGGCAAATTATTAAAGTGTTGAGTCTTGACTCAATGTTGAATCTCGCCTATTGCATGGAATAATAATGCAACACAAAATGTACTTAGAACAAGAATGTATTATAACAAGAAAGTGTACACAATAAGTACATATAGTATTTCTGTATATTTCTGGGAAGACGTTCCTGGAGAATGTGTTGACTAGTCGCAGTCGATCAGAGTCTCTAGTTGGATCTCGTGATTCCTTTTCTCTCGTCTTCCGGTATCAACCATTATTTATATAGTTGGTAGTCACCTATGCAGATTAGGTGGATCCTACACAACATAAAGTTACATAAATAAACAAGCCAAAATATAAAAAAAAGTTTGATAACTTTGGGAAAAGATAACATATAGTAAAAGAAAATATAAATCCGGATTTAAGCCTAAAATACTCGGAGATTATGAAGTCATTATTTATAACATACAATAAAAATAATTTATACTACTTTTTTGACTGTACTAACATCTAGACTATCAACTGATAAAAATAATAAATGAGTGTTAAAAATGTAAAGTTGATAAATATAACTTTACGTAAGCAAAAACAGAAAGTAAAAATACGACAAAGGAACGAAAAAAGGAAGTTTTCCAAATCAAATAAAGATTCCTCCTTAAGTGCCGTGTCCCCTAGGCGATCGTGTCTCTCTACAATTTCCTGTCCTTTATAGCTCTTAATAAATTTTGTCTTTTTGTTAATTCTACTAAACCCTGCCATCCATTTACTCAAGCTCATCAAGTACGTTATCCATTGTTTTCCTCTGTCCCTTTTACCCTCTGTGAGTATCAGATCCTAATTATGTAATTTCAACTCCCTCTTCCTGATGTTAATTATAAGTTTCCTTTTTGTTTCCATTTTCCCTAAAATGTTGTCGCTTCTCCCGTGTTCGGTCCATGGTATCCTCAGCATTCTTCTGTAGAACCACATTTCTGTTCCTTCAAGTCTCTTCTGTATCTTTGGGAAGATTGTCCCGCATTCACTGTCATATAGTAGGACAGATATCACGTAACAGTTCAGTATTCTTTTCTTTGTTTCTAACGATTTTTTCTATCTCTTAATACTTTGCTTATCTATACTAATACCGTAAAACCCTTAAAATGGAAAAAAAAATATATAACCAATATAAATATAAATACAAATAAATATAATCATCATAATAATTATTATAATATATATATATATATATATATATATATATATATATATATTCTAGTAATTCGTCGAGCTTAGAATTCTCAACAGAATGCAGAAAGCACTGAACGGCCGTTTCCTCCTATCTGGGACTCATCAGCAGTGCGCATCCACTACCTAGAATCGAGTCTAGTTTATGTCACCGAGTCTCGTGGTACAGTTAGTATGACGTTCGCATTGTATCGAAGCGATCCGGGTTCATATATATACATTCATATATATATATGAAGAAATATAGTTTTAAGGTGTGCTATATTTATGGGATAAAATGTCCAATATCAGAGATAAAGCGTATGTAAATATAAATATAAAAGTGAACATTGAAGTCAACACTCAGAGGCGACAGGGTGTTTCATGTTAGATGCTGTAGTCACGCCGCCTGACGATTGTGTCTAGCATGAAACAGCCTTTCGCATTTATATTTGCATATATATATATATATATATATATATATATATATATATATATATATATATATATATATCAAATGATGTAAAAGAAATAATCATTGCGAATTATGCTAAATACCTATATTAATTTTATGAAATATTATTGGGGTTTTCTTTCGGTTAATCTTAAAATCCGTTAATGGGAGATCGCAAAAACACGTAATCCCGCCTTCTGTTTAGAATAAATTCCACAGCCCGATTAAAACTCACAAAGTAAGATGCCGGTAAAAGAAATGATTTAGTCTGATTGAGAAACATTTTATTTCCTGAAGAGAGCCAAAATGGCTGGAATTACTTGGAGATAAAATCTCTGTAAATATTATTTATAATCTCGAACAACCAGTCAAGATGTATATATTTATATATATATATATATATATATATATATATATATATATATATATATAAACTGACATCTCATTTTAACAGATATATTTACCAAAATTACACAAAGTTATTTTGAAATACTAAAGAGTAAATATATTCAATAAATTGGCTTTAACTACCACTTTGTAATCTCGTGCATCTCTTCTGGGCGCTATCCTTGTTTAAGTTGGTGACTGCTGTCTTAATCCTTGCGTTCAGTTCATGTTTGGTGTTACAAGGAGTTTTGTTAGTCTCTCGCTCAACTGCGCCCCACACATAATAATCAAGGTGGTTGCACTCTGGGGAGTTAGTTTTCCACATGTGTGGTCGCAGAAATTCTCTGACAAACACGACTGGGTCCTCCTGCTTGTGGGACATGATGCAGAGTCTTGTTGCCAGATATAGCTTCTTCCAGCAGCCACCCTCTTGACCCAGGGCCGTACTACCTGCTTAGGGCACTTGATGTAGGCCTCCATTTTGACTGTAAGGCCTTATGAGAAGATGAATGAAGTTCTTTTCTTATCAGAACGATCAGTGTGAGTTTTCCGAGCTGCCATACCTTCGTAATCACCATTAGACTCATCCAACACTTTCCTAATCTTTTGCACTGCCCAAAACACCCAAACACTCTGAAGTTTTCTTATTGGAGCTTCCAGTGCGAATACCAAGCAGTACAGCATCCAAATCTCTAGTGGAATTAATTGTGTCATGGCGATCCTTTTCTCACAGACGATGCACAACTGATCCTACTATACTGTGCAAACAACGCTCATGTGCAAAATTAAAAATATAAATGCCGACAATTTACCCATCGCATCCTCTGTGTGTGTGTGTGTGTGTGTGTGTGTGTGTGTGTGTGTGTGTGTGTGTGTGTGTGTGTGTGTGTGTGTGTGAAAGAGAGAGAGACAGACAGAGAAGGATGGAAGGACAGAAAAATAGATTGTCTAAAGTTATCTCTTAAGAAAATCCAATTTTTAAGAGTTGAAAATTCTGCAGATAACGTTAGACATTTGTTTTTAAGCAATTAGCCCAAGCCAGGCGATAATGCCACAAACACGCAAGAGGCTACTGGGAGTAAAAGAGAATGAGAAGACTTTGGAAAGAACCGAAAACACAATGTAAAAAAATAACAGGAAAGAAGTGATAAATCTCTACTCCTATTCAAAAGACCGGGGATGAGTGGGAACCGGACGATAGGCGAATTAATTATTTAAGCTAGCAGGACTTGTGAAGATTTCATGGATTCCCCTATGAATTGTTTTAATGAATCATAAATCTTAAGCCAGTGTTTGAATAAGCTCCTTTCAAGTTACACGTCTATAAAATACCAGTGGAAATTCCCCTATAACATCGCAAATTTTTTGAGTTTAAACAACCTTAACGAAATATTGCATTAACGAGTAATGAGAAAGTATGAATGCAGGTCATTATTTCAAGAAGTAAGAGGATACAAATCAAAATATTAAAATTTGACAAGGTGTTCGATTTCACTGAAGCAAACGTTAAACGCATATAATCGTTATCACCTACTCTATCTTCCTTTTCTTCCTTTTTTTTCTTTCTTAACTTTCTTTCAGTATCTGTCTATATAACACGAGGGGAAGTGGAAAATTCAGGCGTGGCTGACCACATATGGAGAGAAAAGGGAGATCACCGCCCTCTGTAGGATCAGGTTGAGATCATAGACAAATAACACCATTGGAAAATTCGTAAACTTAAGGAATCAGCATATATGCTAGGCCACAAAAATCTCCTGAGCCGACCAAGCATAGAAATGAATACAATATGTGAACCAGTAATAAGGAGGGCCAGAGAATAGCGATAATAACAACAAAAATGGCAATATGAGCTCTGGTAAAAACATGTTTGATAACAGCAAAAATTGTAATAAGAGCACTGGTAAAAAATGGTTGTTGAGACATTAGGTTTATAATACCCAGAAATTCATAGCCAGATGTCCTCAAGGACACATGGCACAGTGGATAAAGGCGTTGGTTAGATCCAGTGACAAGACCTAAAGAGTGTGAGTTCAATACCCGGTTAGTGGAGAACTTGGAGGGGGGAATTAACAGGAGATAAACTGATAACTGACATCCATTAAACATGGCACATGGAACTAGAAGAGTCTACCCCAGTGAGCGAAATTCGACATTCCAATCATCTGAAGAAGGCCGGAGCGTACAAAACGGCCGAAACGTTGTAATAAATATGGCGACAAAGATGAGGACAATAGTCCGAATAATGTAAATAGTTTACCTTTCTTTCTTCACATTCTTTCTTTCTTATGCACGCATTCATTTTCTCACTGAAACCAACCAGCATCACTGATATATCTTTTTCTTCCATCAAAACAGTATGGTCCATTATTTGTTTGGGGCAATGACAGTAAGTATATGAGTAACAGAAAAAAATCAATTGGAATTATAATATGATGTTGACTTAACAATGTAAATACTCATAACTTAGTTTCAGTTTGTGTTCGATATGAGTATACGACAGCACCAGTATGTGTTATACACCAGTCGACTGATCTTAAGGGGTGCTAAAATGAATTGGCTCAAATCACTTCCCATAATTTCACCAAATGACCGATCAGCGGATTTTTTTTCAGGAGGAAAGGCTTTTTGGTTGGTCTGAGAAGTTTTCAGAAAACCTTTATATACTTCTGTAACGTGGGGCACCTCGAGGTGGTGTAATGGTTAGCAAGCTTGTCTTGCTAGAACAATTACGACTGAGTAGTGAGTTCGTTCCTCACTGGGTGCCCCATACTTTCCGCCTTGTGCCACATCTAAGCTACGCTTGGAAAATCACTATATACTTCTATAACGTTATTGATCGTTTCTTACATTGAAATTTAAGAAGCTCTGGGATACTTTACTTAATTATTATTTTTTTTTAAATGAAAAAGATATATTGCTTACAAAACCTGGCGGTAATTTTTGTTTTTCTTCGAAAGCCACTAATATTTTAATGGGTCAAATTTTTAAAATAAAAATGACAAAGAAAAGCAACACAAGCCGAAAACCTCATGTGAGCATCGTTACTTTAAATCAAGGCATCTTTTTCCATGAACCAAACCGTGCCAGGGTGGATGGACTGTCATCCTAATGTATTTTGGCAGTGTTACGTGAAACCCTCTCCTTGTGTTACATTAAAAAAAAAAAACTACCCTGGATAGCCCAAAATATCTAGATTCCAGATCGACTCGTATATGAACCGGTCTCTGGCTTTTATATCGTCTCTAAACCAGTTAAAAGATAGGCGAATATGTTTCAAGACTGTCTCCGTTCAGTCTATCTGCTCTTGCTTTCGACGACCGCCGCTTTCTTAAGACTCCCTTTCCTGCTTGGCGGTTGCAGAAGTCTCGCTAGTATTTAACCACCGAGTGTGGGGCTGATCATGCATTCATTTGATACAGTGATACCCAGAGGATTAGATTAAGCTCTGTGGATCGATAATATTGGTGCAAAATGCAGACATATAAATAAATAAATAAGACAAGTAGATATATTATGTGCGTATGTGTTCGCGTATGTGTACACGTGTATGTCTAATGTAGACTAATGTTTAGCATGCTACTTTTTCAGACCGTTCGTAGGAAGTTTAATCTCAAAATAGTCGCTGCTGTCTGGATACATCCGATTCGGTGATAGTCGTTTGGGCACCAGACTTTTGGGCGCTAGGCGTTTTGAAACTAGGAAATTACTTTAATACTCTTCTTCTCTTATCCCTTTAGAATTTAAACCATCGTAGCTCTCCACAACTTCCTATCTCTTGTAGCCAAACGCACTGATTGAGACTCATTTCGTAAATTTCTTTGATCATAGAGTTTTCTTTCTGGGCGAAAGCCAGAATCGGAGGTTTCGTGCCAGCACGTAAATACCAAGTTAAATCTTTTTCGTTCACTCCAGCCTGTTCAGAAGCTATAGCCCACAGGAATCACTTTTTTTTCCGGCTATACCAACATAACAGTTCGAATCATAACATACATGTCTTTGTACCCGCTTGTAATGAGTGTAAGCGTGGTCTCAAAGAGTCTATTCGAGAATGAGACACCATATAGCCTCTTACGTGCTTGATTCTCGAGATTACTGGCGGTTGTGTAAGAGTGCGTTAAACAAAAGTAAATCCTCAATCCTTTCTCTCTTCAATCAGTTGAAAGTATTGTCATCTACTACGTATAAAGCAGAGAGCTTTGCTCGGAAATTCGCTTCCAACTCTCGACACATCTTTCCCCCTAGAATGGAATCTCTACAAAATAATCTCGGCCTTGTGCCACATCCGACCGCGTGGGGCGGTTAGTCAATATCTCACCATTTCTCTTCTATCGCTGTACGGATCCCTGTTCACTCTTCTTGTCTATCCACTATTGCTATACGTTCACTCTCTCTACTACTATAGGGATTACGATTCTCTTCTTATCATTATAGTATTTGGCGATTGCTATTTGAACAAGTATTACTAGTGCGTGTATTATTGGTAGGTGTTACTACTAGTACTGACGTCTACGAAGTCTCGAATGTAATGAGCATTTTTGGAAGTGATAACTAGATTTCGTTTGACATAGCAAAACTGACAAGCGAAGTCGTCCAACATCACAAAAGTGGCGACGAGGATTCACAAGGAATCACAAAACTGTTACTACTGAATTTCTCTATCAAGCTTTAGTTAAGAACGGCTAGTCTCAGACTATGGCTTTAGATAATCGTTCTTAACAAATCGTGTAATGAAGGTCGGGTTGGACGTCCACGCTTCTAGATCTTCACATTAATTCCAGGGTCCCCAAGCTTCATCCATGGATCTACGTTGTTTCTTATCTTCATCAACGACGTTCCCGAAGTCATCAGTTTCCAGCTAGGAATTTATGCTGATGACACATGTATTTACTCTTGTATTAATAGTATGTCGGATAGGTCCGAGAAAGTAAAACTGGCAGCTGCTCTTGGAAATGACCACCAATCAATTGTTAAATGGGGCAAGAAATGGCTTGTAAATTTTAAATCCTCCAAAATGAAACTGCTACATTTTAATCATCATAAAGTAACATTTTTCCGTCAATCAGCATGGCTGATGCTAACCCCCAGGAGAGAAAATCTTTGCAACTTGTTGGTCTCACGTTCTTCACTGATATGAAGTAGAGTTATTATATTGGATCAGTTTTAGGTCTGTAGCTAGAAAAGTTGGTTCACTGTGTCGTTCCAGACAATTTTCTTCGCTAAAATACATCTTGTACATTTATAATTCTACCATTTGTCCGTATCGTCTTTGGATATTTCTGCCATATCTGGTTTGGTGTTCCTGTTATATATTTCGAGATCCTCATTCAAAGAATGGTCTGTAATGATATTGGTCTTGAACTGACCTCTCGACTTTAGTCACGTTCTCACCACCGTGAAGTAATTTCGCTGTGTCTTTTCTATAAATATTTTCCTGACAACTGTTCTAAAGATTTCTCCTTTTTGGTTCCTTGTCCTCATGAATTTAAGCGTATTATTAGTTTGAAAATTAAGTCTCATCTTTTTACTGTTGAAATATCTAAATGTAATCGTAAGTTCTAGTATAATAGTTTCTTTTCTCGCTCTTCTTAACTATGGAACTCTCGTCTATTGCTTTCCAGCCACTTACGATCTTCAAAACTGTAAATGTAACGTCAATCACAATCCTCTGCCTTCATAATTACTTTTCTTTTATTATCCTTTCTCTTCGCTAAAGTCTTTTCATTTTCGTTCATTCTCAGTAACTCTTGGTGTTTTAGTGGCATTATCGCCTTGTTTAGGGGGAACGATTTTAAAAAAAGAAGCTCCAAACAATGTTACTCCCATTCCTATCTCTCCCAGTCCCTCTTCTCTCATTCATTTACACAAACTTGTTAACTAAGTAACTAGTTATTTCCATCTTACATTCACTATATGGCCCGCCCTTGCTGTTTGAATAAGCTCAAAGTAACGACAAACTCTTATTTACGAGCCAAGGAAGCGAAAAACGCTCGTAAATAAGAGTTTGTCGTTACTTTGAACTTATTCAAGCAGCAACGGCGGACCATTATTGTGGTTTCGTATATGTGTTGTTTGATTTATTAAAATTGTCATCTTTGATAAAGGCTTATGTAAGCCGAAAGCTTAGATTGAATTCAAACATGTGTCTATATGGTGTTTTCCTTTCGTCTTTCAACGATAATGTGATTAAGCTTATCAGACAATACGAAAGGAACTTACTTAAAATAAATAGACAAAACTTGTCTATATTATTTAATGAAACATACATTAATGAAAAATTGCTGTCGAAATATACACAATATATATATATATATATATATATATATATATATATATATATATATATTGTGAATGAATATTGCATTAACAATTTTTTGAGAATAACTGGTTTTTCCAGATACAGGTCCATAAATGGGGTAGAGATTGATTCATACCTTTCCCAAGGGTTCCTGCACGTAAATGAATGTAATGGACCCGACTGGAATTTCAACTGGACTCTGCAATTTTTCATTCAGAGCTGCTATCTATTACACCACCTGCACATCCAGGATGCTGATAATGCCATAGATCGAACATGTGAGCAAAGAGGAAGTTTTAATGAAAATCGAAGAAAAAAAAGGACACTTATACTTATATAGTATATAAAAAGACACGTTCATTTTCTGGGACTCATAATGAGGAAACAAGGTTTAGAGAATTTGGCACTCACGGGGCATTCTGAATGGGAAAAGGAGCAGAAGGAACAAACGAGTAAACCGAGTTAAAGGTGCTTGCGAAAATGGAAGGCAAAGTAGAGACTTGGATAGATAGTGAAAAGACTAACATTACATAGTGTTATGATATATAGGAAGTTAGGGAGAGTCATGATTGCTCAGGTCTTGAAGGGTTATGGCACATAAAAGAAAACATGAAGAAAAAAAATATTGCGAGATTTCTCGTCGGTCGAACCTAAATGGTTTCTATAACGCAGGTGAACGCTTCCACCGTTTTTCACATGAAAGCGTCGACATCACATCCGACGATCCAACCCGCCCGTTCGTCGGTGGCTTCCGGCTAGCCATACTTTTGCCTGTCCTCTTGCACACTGTCTACAGATTGTTACGATTGTCAAAGATGTCCGTGCGTCGGACAGACATGTATTTGTTTAGTGAACAATTATAGCAATCGTTTCGTCTCCAGTTACAACGCCTGAGACAACTAAATTTCCTTTCACCCTCAAAGCGACCCCTAATACAAAAGGTTGCACTTTTTATATTTAGTGTGAGGGGACATGTTTAGGGTATGGGTCTTTCAAAAATCTCTCTTGTCGAATCATTATATTCTCTTCTTTGACTTAGTGTATGTGCTTGTAAAAGTGTATATCCCAAAAAGAATGTGTACGCATGTATGTTTGTGTGTGTTTATGCGCGCGGTAGTGTGCGATTCTGTGTGTGTGTGCGAGTGCATGTCGATATGTATGTGTATCATGCGTATGAGTACGGACAGCGGCTCGGATTGAGGAATCGGAGAGCCGAGTTCGAATTCCAGTCGAATCCATTACATTCACTTACATGCTAATACCCTTGGAAAATGTAGGAATCCTCTTCTTCACCCCACACACCCCAGCTATGGGTAAATGGCAGAACAAACCAGGTTCTATAACCTTGGATGGGAACTGGTCTACCGCAGAAAGAAATGGGAAAAATCTGCCTCGTCAGTCATATATCGAAAGATGCATGATCGCCTTAGTGTGTATCGCGCATAGCACATAAGTGACTGAATGTGTGAACGTTTCTGTACGTGAGCCGTTGTATACACTTGTGCCTCTGTAGGTGTGCATATGTTTGTAGAGACCGTGTGCGTGTCGTTGTGTGCTTCTGTAGGTGTATGTATGCATATCGTGTATATGTGTGTTTGTGCGTGATTTGTGTGTTTATGCCTGTTTTGTGAAGATTTGTGCGCTTATGATGATTTTTTAACGTAGCTCATATGTGGCACAAGGCAAAAATATGGGGCACCCAGTGAGGATCGAACTCACTAGTCAATTCCACTACTAGTAACTGTGCTTGCGAGACAAGTTTGCTAACCATTGCACCACACTGAGGTGCCAAATTTGTGCGCTTATGTGTGCGTATATGTGTGTGTGTGCGTGCATGTGTATATGTGTTGGCGTGTATGTGTGTGTTGATTTCTTTATGTATGCATGTGTGTACGCGTTGTCTTTATGGACGAATATCTTTGAGTGTGTGCGCGCGCACTTTTCTAAGTGAATATGTGTATGTCTTGATGTTTTTACGTGTCGGTGTGTACATATCGACGTGTATGTATATTTTCTTATGTGTGTGCATGGCTATGTGTGCGTGTGTGTGTGTCGATATGTGCGTATGTTAGATTATGCATGTTAGTTTCTTTGAGTGTGTGTGATTGGGTGTGTGTTTCTGTATGTGCGTATGTGTGCTTTTCGATGTTTATGCACTCGGCGTGTGCATAGCGTGTGTATTGATGTGTGTATGTTTGATTTTAAGTTTTCACCTGTGCGTGAGCGTGCATATTGCTCTATGTACGTGTGTCGATTTGTGTGCGTGTTGATATGTTTGCGTCGCTGTGTGCCTGTGTGTGTTTGTGCTGTTTTTGCATATCAGTGAGTGTGGTGTGTATATCCGAGAGAGATAGAGAGAGAGAAAGAGAGAGAGTGGGATCGCGTGTACAAGTAATGGAGAGCGTGAGAGAGAGTGGGATTGGGTGTATAAGTAATGGAGAGCATGATAGATTGTGAGAAAGAGAGGGATGATGTGTTTAAGTAACGGAGAGCGTGAGAGAGCGTGGGATTGGGTTTATAAGTAATGGAGAGTATGATAGAGAGAGAGAGAGAGTGGGATAGTGTGTTTAAGTAATGGAGAGCGTGAGAGAGAGTGGGTTTGGGTGTATAAGTAATGGAGAGCATGATAGAGAGAGAGTGGGATGATGTGTTTAAGTAACGGAAAGCGTGAAAGAGAGAGAATGTGCGAGATATAGGAAAAATCTGTATGACTGAAAAACGAGAAGTGAGGTATGCGAACCCAAAATAAAATGGTCAGCCGAATGAGCAACTGACTTGGGAACCGACCATCAAACGGCACTGAATCAAGAGTAATAGGACCAAAACCGGTTTGCGCTTCTCAGTCTTCTAATGACACAGCTGGATTTCCTAAATTTGACATTCGACACAACTACTAGAAAGGACATCTCACCGTCGTGTCAAGGCCTACAACATTTTTATTTTAATCATTTCACCCCCAAGGAAGTCACCGAAACCACAAGAACATTGAGAAACGTCACTTTATGCAACAGAATCCCGAAAGGATGCTTCCCAGATCACCACAGTCTAAACCTACATATTCCCTTTTTCCCTAAACTAAACTTACATATTTCTTTTATTCCCTTTTTCTCTAAACTAAACTTACATATTTCTTTCATGGACTGACGATTGCGTTTAAGCATTTTTTGATGTCAGCGAATATTCGTTGTCACTTTCATAATGCTCGTTGTAGTAGAGACTTTGTAATCACAGATACAACTATTGTAACGCCGTTGAACAATACTGATGTCAGACGCCTTTGAATAACACTCGCACTAATAATTCTTGCTCGATAATACTCGCTCGGAAGTTGCCACCGAATACTTATCCGTGTAGTGATCAGTATAGAAAAATAGAATGTAAATAGTGTAGAGATAGAGGATAGTGTAGAAAGAGTGATCCGTATAGCAATATAGAGGATAGAATAGAAATGGTGATCATTTAGACGCCACGCTAATTCCCATATATACATTTCATTTACGATTACATGGTCTACTTATTTGAAATGGAATCATCTGTGTTTGCTCACTGGTGATCTGTGTTCAAACTCCAGTGTCGGTAGCGACAATTTATTCCTATATAACAAGCATGAATAGGACTGCCGCCGCTGGGTGTTGACCTCAATGTCCACTTTTATATTTTATATTTACATACATTCTATCTTTGATATTGAGCAATTGAACTCCCAAATATAGCATATCTTAAACCTATACTTTTATCATATTACTTTTTTCTCTTACGTTCATACAACAATCTCAATCGGCAACCCTCCATCTTTCGAGGCTCCCAGGCTTTGTATTTATTTACACATGCTCTGTCCTTGATATTGAACCCACTACCCCCACAAATAAAGCAGATTCTGAGAGTGAAATAAACTGAGAAAATATTATTGTGTGGGAAAACAGTAAAAGAACAGGATTTAAAAAAAAAAAAAAAAAAACGACAGAAAATGACGATTGACATTGAATTTAAATTTTAAAGAATGTAGCTAACAGAGAAGCAAGTACCGGGGGAAAAGTCCCACAGACACGAAGTGCGAAAGAAGAAACCATTAGAATAGAACTGGGAAGCAACGAGGAGAACTGATCAGAAAAATCGCCATGAAAATAGTTATAGAAAACGCACAGGGAAGTTTCGTAACGACCGATATGAAAAGGGAGTATGTCGAGGGTCCAGGTTAGGACGGATAACATTGCAGATTCTTCTTGGATTTTGTCAAAAATCTCGAGATACTTAGCGGAACCACCAGATCAGTAACAATAAAAATTCAGGAACGCACGGTAAACTTGAATGACTCTGGCTAGAAGAAAACGTCTAGCATGATTCAATGAACCAAATTTCCTAGCAACAGACTTAGCCATTGACTCCACATAACCGTTTCAATTCATATCAGTAGAAAACGTTAGACCGAGAAGACCGGAGGTATGTATCAGCCATACTGATGGAAAACAAAAAATGGTTCTCTAAGACGGTCAAAACAGAGCAGTTTGTTTTAGAATGTATTAAAATTAACAAGCCATTTCTTGCCCCATTTAACAATAGATTGGAGGCTAGTGAGTTCGATTCTCACTGGGTGGCCCGTGCAAAAAGCAATAACCATAAAGGAGCCTACCATAATGAGTTACAAAATGATCAGTAATCTAGAAATATCGAGTAAGCAATCTGATCAAGAACAGAACTGGATTCCATTCCCAAAAAGTCAGAGACACAAAAACCCCGGCATGAATTCAAGTATCACGAGATGAAGGGATCTTCTCTGTATCCTCTGAAGATCGCTTTATAGCGTGAAGCTTTATATATATATATATATATATATATATATATATATATATATATATATATATATATATATATATATATATATATATAAACGAATATTATAAATATAGGTAACTCCATTTGCTCGCTGAAAAAATAGCGTAACATGATGAAAAATGACCCCAAACTTAATAAAAACAAAGTTTTATCATCAATATGTTTATGTTATTATTAAGAGGAAAGACCAAATTTTTTTTATTACTTTATTAAAGTTTTTAATACTTTCTAACACGTTCCAAATTTTGGTTAAAAATCTTTTTTTTTTTACGTCAGCGGTCGGCGTAATATTTACGATTAGTTTTTTGTACTTTTTTGTTTTATTATTTAAAAGTAAGTCTCCTTGGAGAATGTAAATCATCAATATTTTTTTCAAACTACTGCACATTTCCCGAAAATTTGTTCCGAATCGTAAAATAAAAAATACAATAAAACTATGATATTATTTAATTAGAAAAGCTTTTAATTGATTTTATAAATAAGATTTATTAAGGACACTACTGTCTTAATAAAAAAAAGATTACGACAAATAATGAATTTTTACAAGAATTGTTTCATTTTATTTAAATTTTAATCATAATAATTTATAATTTATAAATCATTTAAAATTCTGCATTGCGTCAATCCGGTTAGGTGATATTATTATTAAGTTAAAATTATATTTACTAATCCAAAATTGTAAAGCTTAATAGAAAGTATTTTGCTCCAATATTTTTTAAATAATTTTAAATTTTTTATGTATATAAAATATTACGTAACGCACCCCTGTTTGAAAGGATTGTTGACCATACACGACATTATCAGAAAATAAGAGTAAATTTAAATTCAACTTTCCTAAAATTAGATTATTTTCCAACATTTTTATGATCAGAGTGTACTTAAAACTTATATAAAAACGGCGCTCACCTGTCATTTTCTTAAATTATGTTTTAACATATAAAGTCTCTGTGGAACAATAAATAAATCTGTCAACACCTTATCAATACCTGTTAAGTGATCTACGAGTGACAAGCGACATGGACAACCGCGTAATCACTGCCACTCTTTGTTTGAAAAATCTATTTCTCTGTTATAAATATTCTCTGTTATTCTCTATTTCTCTGTTATGAATATTTCTCTGTCAAAAATATTATATAATTTCAAACTTAAATAATATTTTTTCCGTTCAGATTAATTATACTTTAAATCAGCTAATATTCCTCAAATAAAGTTTCAGAAATGTATATTCTATTTTTGGAAGATTTTAAAACTGAGAATTAATTTTTATTTACAAATGTGTCAAAAGCGACCAAAATGTTGAGATTTCAATCAATATAATTTATATTTGAAATATGCCAGAGTATTTTGCTTACTTATTTAATCATTTAGCTTTCAATTAAAGCTAAAAACAAAGTTTCAAGTTTTTTCATTTTTAAATATTCATATTAAACCTAAGTTATTGAAAATTCATTGGAAGTGCCTATATAAATATTTCATGACTAAGAAATATACTAAAGATATTTCGTAGTCGGAAATAGTACAGACAAGATACTTTGTAGTATTTTGAAAAGAAGTAACTGGCATAGTTGCAAAACATCTTTTTCATAAAGAGATTTATCAAAATTTGTTTATATATATACATACATATATATATATATATATATATATATATATATATATATATATATATATATATATATATATATATATATATATGTCATTCGTCTGTACTTTGATATTACTATCACATATGGTCTGTTGCTCTTAATATATATTTAAAGATTCTTGATGAAATTCAAAGAAGAATCCACACTGTTATTGGTCCTGACCTGGCATCTCGGCTTCAATGGCTTCACTGCCATAATATTGTTTTCTTGTGTCTGTTATATAAATACTTTCAAGGTAATCGCTCTGATGAACTTTCCGTTATGGTACCTTTTTTAATTTATTCGTAGTACTGGATTGTCCACAAGCTCTCATTAATTTACAGTTGTATTAGCGAGCAGTCCTATGCTAGCAGTTTCTTCTTTGGCACTTCTCACATGTAGAACTCTCTTCATGCATTCTAGCCAACATTGATCTTCAAAAATTTAAATGCAATGTTAATCGTTACCTACTGTCTTTTTGGTTCCTCTTCTTTTTATTTTCTCGCTCCTTAATGATGTTTCCCTTTTTCTTATTCTTTCACACTCGCTAACCACTTGTACCTTAGTGGCTTTATTGCCTTGCTTGTGATGTAAAAATTAAGAAACTTATATGACGTGAAACAGTGAGTTCATTGTCGTGAACACATTCTGTAGAATTATTAATATATTATTTAAAGATTTTATTTCATATAAATATTTACATTGAATGGGATTTATGTTTGCTACAACAGCATTTCATTCCATTTGTCTAAAGAGTCACTTAAAACCCCTTTGACTTATTCAGCTAGAAAGAGAACAGGTTAAAATCGTTTTGTCTCAGATCCACTGTCTTCTCCACTGAGCAATGGTGAGAGGAAAAATTATTCAGGTATTCAGTAATGGCACCAACATTCATACTCTGGCTTCCATCTTCAAAGTTCATTCAAAAGAACGGTGAATAAATTTTAAAAAAGAGGCAATAGTACAGAGGAAAACTGAATCAGGAGGTCACAACAGGAAGATGGATAATCATTTCAACTTAGAGCTAAAGAGATCGATTAGAAAAGATTCAACTCAATCCATAAGACGTTTGGCAGTTGATAAAGGAGTTTCACCTATGACAATCCAAAGAGTAGTGAAAAAGACTTGAAAATGAAATCGTACGTGAAACTTGTGATGCACCTTGTTACTCCAGGACAGAAAGTTAGAATGTTAGAGTGAGCAAAGATCATCTTGAATAAACTGAAAAATGATCCTGGAATATATATATATATATATATATATGAACTTTATTTCAATTCTTAAGGAGCTTCCGATTCATAACTATAATTAATTAATGTTGGACGTGTCATTTTCGTTTATGATTAATTTCGTTACGATACTTCTGTTAAGCTTGGAGAGTAATTATACGTTCTTATTTATAAAAGTATCGTCCAATAATGTTATAAAAACCTCGGAGAATTCCAGTAAG
>OZ038480.1:34673552-34731052 GCA_964036315.1 Acanthosepion esculentum | reverse complement strand
GTTGACCACTTGTTTCCTAATTACACTGGTTATTTGGCTCATAATCTGATTGACCGCTTGGTTCCAAAAAATACTGGTTACTTGGTTCCTAATCTCATTGACCTATTGTTTCCTAATCGCACTGGTTATTTGGTTCATAATCTGATTAAAAGCTTGATTCCTAATCAAACTGAACACTTAGTTCCTAAATAAACTAGTTACTTGTTTCAAACTCTGACTGGTTGTTTGGTTGCTAATCTCACTGGCCACTTGGTTTCTTAATCAGACTGACTTCTTGATTCATAATCTGACTAACCCCTTGGTTTATAATCAGACTGGCCACTTGGTTCGCAATGTCACTGGCCTATTGGTTCTTAATCGTACTGGCCACTTGGTTCACAATCTCACTTGTATCTTGGTTCATAATCATACTGGCTACTTGGTTCACAATCTCAATGACTCTTGGTTCGTAATCATACTAGCCACCTGGCTTGCAATCTCACTGACCTCTTGGTCCACAATCATACTGGCCACTTGGTTCACAATTCCACTGGCCTATTGGTTCATAATCATGCTGACCACTTGGTTGAAAATCTCACTTTCCTCTTGGTTCATAATCATGCTGGCCACTTGGCTCACAATTTCACTGGCCTCTTGGTTCAGTAATCGTACTGGTCACTTGGTTCACAATCTCACTGGCCTCTTGGTTCATAATTATACTGGCCACTTGGTTCACAATCTCACTGACCTCTCGGTCCATAATCAAACTAGCCGCTTCGTTGTTGTACTTGTTTGATCTAGGTATCTCCAATTTTTGTTTTGCAGGTTGAGCTGTTCATTTTACTAACAATTATGCATTCCGTCTTCTTGCAATGAATATTTAGTCCTTTCTTCTCGCTTTCCTTCGCTATCTTCTTGTACTTTCCTTACATTGTGAAGATAGGACTTGGTAGGACTTCAAATTCTCTCAGAATTGGCTCACTGCATAATTTGAATAAGGCTGTTGAGAAGACACATCCTTGCTTTACGCCCCTTTCTATTTGAGTATATATGCTGAACTCTCCGTACGTAGACACTTTACTGCCAATATAGGTTCTAGATTATTCTAATATCCTTCCCAAATATGTCAAGCTTACTAAGCAGGTCCAACAGTTAGTGTGACAGTGAAATCTGAAGACGCATTGGGATTGTCAAGATGCATTCCAAAAGTTAAACAGAGTATTAAGAAACAGAAAAAAAGATCGTTAGAAACATAGTAAAGAGAACTGTAATTCCTCAATTAATGCTGGAAAATCTTCTCAAGACTTGAAGCGACAGAAATGTGGTTATACAGAAGGATGCTGAGAATACAATGGACCGGACATGTGAGCAGCAACTAAGCTTTAGCGAAAATGGAAACAAAAATGAAACTTATACTTAATATCAAGAAGAGACGGTTGAAATTTCTAGCGTACATAATCAATAAAGTGGCCTTGGAGAATATGATACTCACAGAATAGATTGAAGGCAAGAGAACAGAGGAAATCAACGTATAACTTACTTACTGAGCTTGAGTAAATGGATGGCAGAACATGGTTTAGGAGAGATAACAACAAGACAACATTTATTAAGAGCTACAAAGGACAAGAAATTGTGGAGAGCCATGATCGCCTAAGCCATGCAGGGATACAGCACATAGAAAAATAATGGTACCCATGGAACAAAAAGGAAATTATCTGTCTTAAGCGAAATGCGTCTATATTATTTAGTCCGAGAATACAACAACTGATGGTGATGCTGAGCAAGTATGCTTTTCTAAATATTCAGTACATTCGCAGGCCAATTATCGAGGACTGACATTGTACTCAGTGCTTAGCATCGCGGGCCAACAGAGTGTCAGTCAACTGCGTTGCGTTTCAACTATGCAAACTAGCGCCATGTCATATGACAGAGCGAGATGAGGGAGATGTTTAAGGGTAATGATGATATTAAATCGCTTATGAGAAGCTCGAGAGAGAAAGAAAGAATTCCTCGGGGAATCTTGGAAGACAAAATGCACTGAGCCGCTGTCCGTAAACAATGCGGAATGGAGAGCGTCCGTGGCCGGCACTGTTATTACTGCAATCAAAGTACTTTTGTTCGGACGCGAATCACAAACAATAACCTCTTTGTGGCTTCAGGATGTGACACCTTCGTTTTACGACAATGGAAGAAAAATGGGTCCAGAGTGCTGACGTTCACAACGTCTGTGTACGCGCACACATACACGCACACAAACACGCACACACACAAATTTACATATAGAGATATGTATTTACATTCGTACATATACACAAATATATAAACATATTTAAAGCGCTCGAAAATACATTACACGTGAACACGCAAAAACACACAATGAACCAGATACGATTATACATCTTCTTCTTCTTCTTCTTCTTCTTCTTCTTCTTCTTCTTCTTCTACTACTACTACTACTACTACTTCTTCTTCTTCTTCTTCTTCTTCTTCTTCTTCTTCTTCTTCTTCTTCTTCGTGCCTTATCCCTTCAGGACGTAGGCGATCATGGCTCACCAAAACTTCCTGTCCTCTGGAGCGCTTAATAAATTTTAGCTTTTTGTTAATATATCCTAAACCTTGTTCCGCCATCCATTTACTCAAGTTCATTAATTAGGTTATGCATTATTTTTCTATGTCCCTCTTGCCTTCAATCTGTCCTGTGAGTATCAGATTTTCCAAGCCGACTTTTCTCATTATATGCCCTAGAAATTTCCAAATATCTATTCCTGATGGTATGTGTACGTCTCCTTTTCGTTTTGATTTTCTCTAAAACATCGTCGTTTTTGTTTCCTCAGCATCCTTCTGTAGAACCATATTTCTGCTACATTTCTCAACACTCAGAGGCGACAGGCTGTTTCATGCTAGACACAATCGTCAGGCCATGAGTATTGGATTTTTTTCTCGACTATTTAAATATATGGGTCAGTGGTGCATTGTGGGTAATCCATTCTGGCGTTTATTTTGGCGCGCGTGGCTTATTTATTTATTTATTTGGATTAATTTATTTTACTTGTTTTTTATTTTTATTTTATATATTTATTTATTCTTTTCGGTTTTCGATGTTTTATTAACGTAGTAAAATATTTGGGGGGGATTTGTTTAGGTCGCTTATTTAATATTTTGTTTAGGTTTGGGAAGATAAAGCTATTTATTCATTCAGTTTTTGGATTGATTGCAGTAGTCTATTGCTATTTTGGTGGGGTACAGTTTTTAATTTGTTTATTATTTTATTTATTTGGATTGATTTTTATACTTGCATTTTATGTATTTATTTATTTATTTTTTATTTGTTCTACTTCGTCTATTCTAACAGGAGTGGTTTGCTAGTTTGTTTTTATTATTTGCTTGGGTTAATTTATTTTAATTGTTTTTTATATTATTTTATTTATTCTTTTTAAGTTTTCGATTTTTAAGTAACGTAGTAAAAATTTGTTTTCATGTCTGCATTTTGAGATGTGCTCAGATCGTTTATTTAGTAATTTAGTGATTTGCGTTTTGTTTTTAATTTCTCATATATACTTAGAAATCATTGTTCTGTTCGCGTATTTACTAATGTGAAAGATGTTTTTTGTGCATAGTTTCATTGTTTCCAGGATACTTCAGTTACTCCTATATATACTTTTTCTTCATTATCTGGTGATTCTACCGTGGCTTGGTATATTACGTTGTTTTGTAAGAAATTAGCGTTTAAAGGACATTCATTCTTTATTCTACAGTTACACGTAGGTTTAATTTGTTCGGGTGGTTTGTTGGTAGTCTACCTGTTATGCTTTTTTATTATTTGTGTCATGTTCTCGGTGCAACTGTAGCCGATTTTTACAGTATTTTTATTGAATATTTTGTATAGAGTTCTTGATTCCGGGAAGTGTTTGTTTAAGAGTTTGAAGAATAGGTAAAATATTCTTCAAACTCTTAAACAATCACTTATATGTATAAATGAGTTCATTTAAAATATAAATTAAATATGGCTCGGAATCAAACAAATAGGAAACGTCTACCATATCAGTTTTATTAAAACTTCCTCAGAGAATGAACTATGGAGAAAAAGAAGAAAGTAATTCTGGTAATTTTAATTTGGTGTTGTTTGATTTACATTAGCTAATTATGTTTCACGTGCATTCGACTCTTTAAATCAAGATTAGTATAATTGGTGGCGTTCCACATTCAAGCGGAGACGCTGCATCCATCCGAAGAGTCAAGAAATTAACAGATTCCAAGACTACCTGAAAAACCGTAACTATTGCTACATGTATGTAAGTGTAGAACTTTTTTTATGGTTTGTCTATATGAGAATCAGATGAAAATGCATATTCGTAAATGTGTGTTTATGCCTAGTAAACGTTAGACTTGTTTATTTCGGAAGGCGGTGCAATATAATGTTTTTGAAGTGGGTTTATAGTTGGTACTATTGTTATCATGAGGCTCTCGAAGTACTTTTTCTGTAAAGAATTATATTCCTCTTTAATTAGAGTAGCATTAATAAAAATCAAAGTTATGTCCAGATTTGCACTTTATCTTATAATATATATATATATATATATATATATATATATATATATGAAAAATATATTAACAACTTTCCACGTAAACTAAGAATTGTAAACAAAAAAAAGAATAAATAGTAATGTCTTTTTTTAAGTCACAAATTTTCTATCTTCTTTAATCATAATAAACTCTAGTTTAAGGAAAAAGTACTAAGATTCATTATTTAAGCATACACACAAATACACATACACATATTTCTTTCTTTCGTTTTTGGAACTAATGAAGCCTAGAAAGGACAAACGCGTAATCAAATCTAGTTTCAATGAAACGTTTTCCATTTTTCACACACACACACACACACACGCACATATATATATATATATATATATATATATATATATATATATATATATATATATATATATATATATAAATATATATATATATATATATATATATATATATTTGGTTGGATTTATGTGAGTTTGTGACCCTGGGTTTCACGCTTTTGCGATCGTCAGACAAACTCACATCAATCCAACAAAATATGTTAGCTCTAGCTCTGATATTCAGCGCTTTCTAATAAGTACCGCGCATATAATATATAAATAATAATATATATATTACACATATATATATATTTATATTTATATACACACACTTTTCACATACACAAACACACACATATATATATATATATATATATATATATATATATATATATATATACAGTGTAACCCGGATATAAGAGAGTTATCGGGACCGGAGATGAAGTCTCTTATATCCGGGTTTCTCTCATATCCGGGTTTGGTCTATTTTGTTTAGGTAAGTATGGCTCTAATTTGGGACCAGAGAAAATCTCTCTTATATCCGGATTTATCTTATATCCGGGTCTCTTATATCCGGGTTACACTATATATATATATATATATATATATATATATATATATATATATATATATATATATACCTTAACTTACATGTACACCTTTGTATATGATATGTGTTGGTTTAATTTGCTACATGGTGATTTAATCTGATAAAATACCATTTTAATATATGCCACATTTATGGCTAGCATTTCTCAATACGACAGATAGAACGTAAGTAAGTATGAAAGTGATAACTGAGGCCCACACTAAGCAATGGCTGTCTACTGCGTTCAAGTATGAAACAGACTGTTGCCGCTTGGCGTTGACCTCGGTGTTCACTTTTATATAATGGGTTGGAAACAAACCTTTATTAATACCGATATATAACGATACAATGCAATAAAAGTCTCATATCAAACAACAGTATAATCTTTGTTATTTTCGATGTCCCGCTTCCAACGACAGTGTAGGTCATGGATATGCTTGTTTTAACACTCCGCCGGCTTGCTATCAGTAAAGTCGCCAGTTGCAGTTATTAGTTCATCATCAGTTGCAAACGTTTTGCCAGTTATTAGTTCGTTATCAGTTGCAAACGTTTTTGAAGTTATGCTGTGCCCGGAATAGATGGCAAGTACGGTGGGTGAGAGAGAACTGCCCAATCAAGCTCCAGAAATTTTCACGGGTGAGCTTTGCAACGTGTGGTTGGGCATTATCGTGCAGGAACATGACATCAGTAAATTCTGGACATTTTTGTGCAATTGTGTCGGCCACACGTTGCAGTTGTTGACAGTACAGTTGAGCGTTAATGAATTGGTTGCGTTCTATCATTTTCCAGTGAATCACGCACTTCACATCCCACCAGACACAAGCCATGAGCTTCTTTTGATGTAGGTCGGTCTTTGGTTGAGATTATGCAGTTTCACCCTCGTCAGTACAACTTCTTTTGTGTATTGCGTTCGAGTACAGAAGCCATTTTTCATCTGCAGTAACCAATTTGTTCAGCCAATCAAAACGGAGCTTCTTGGACTGCAGTGTCGTGAAGGAGTCCATGCAGCATCGACAGTCAAAATCGATCAGTTTACGTGTTTTCCATAAGAAAGAATGGCTGACTTTGTCCCTTTCCTCCATGTGATACAAAATGACTTAATGACTGATGCCAAACTTCACAGCCAGTTTGCATGCTGTCAAGTATGGATCAGCGTCGACACAAGCGCAAAAATGCTCATTGTCAATGCGTGGGATTCTACCACTTCTTTGCTGATCTTGGAGATTGAATTGGCCAATTGGAACTACTTGGACCAATCGTAGGTCGTGTGATGCCTAATTGCGTCTTCTCCCAATGCTTGGTTCATACGATGTAGCGATTTGGCCAGCGTCTAGGCTGGACTTGTAATCATACAGCAACAATGGGTGTTGTTGTTCACGGGAGACGGTCATTTGCTGGGCCATTTTTTGATAAAAAGCTCTGAAATGACGAAAATAATCAATAATCAATCAAAAGATATTGCATTTATTTATCTATATATATAATACGCCACATATATATTCATGTTTTTCCTTGTGTGTGTGTGTGTGTGTGTGTGTGTGTGTGTGTGTGTGTGTGTGTGTTTGTCTGTGTGTCTGTGTGTGTGTAATAATTGTGGGGCAGTGTGTAAAATAAAGATGACCCACCCAGAACTGTGTTAACTTGGTCTCCTTGACGCGTACTGATATCGCTACCGAAGACGTTCATATATATATATATATATATATATATATATATATATATATATATATATATATATATATATATATATATGTACATATATATACACACACACACACATATATATATATATATATATATATATATATATACGCCACATATATCTTCAAGAATGCTTTGTTCATTTTTAGAAATTCATTATATGCTTTAAAAATTATAATAAAAAGAAAATAAGTTAAAGATTTTTTTAATTGTAGTACTTTAATTCAGTATTTGCTGCTATAAACATTTAAGAACTTTGTTACTGCACTCGCAGTTGACTTATATAAATAATTCTCTTATATAAAGGGCTTCCAGAATATTTGAAGTTTTTGATTATTATTATTTTGATGGAGCACTGATGTATTTTCGATTAATATCTATCTGAACTGTGAATGTGGACATGAGTTTTCATTTAAATGTTTTGAGACTGAACTATGATCGTTCAAGTGAATATTTTAAAAAATCACAAAAATTACCTCCGTTGCATAGGGGTAAAATATATTTTGAATTTACGGTGTTAACGCATAACACATCCATCGATATGCAACCCCTGAAGTTGGTCTCAGATGAAATTTTTCTTAATCAATTTTCTAAAGCCACCAAGAAATTAATTCGTGGACTTAAAAGAACTAAAACAAATATACATGATACGTCTATAAATATATATATCGTAATTAAGTAATTCATCGAGTCTTGAAGAAACGTCAACTGAATGCAGAAAGCACTGGACGGGCGTTCCTTACTATATTTGGGACTCATCAGCAGTGCACATCCATTACCGAGAATTGAAACCCGAACAGTCACGATAGGAGGCAAACGCCATACCAACTGTAACAACGGGCCTCGGTGACGAAGAGGTAACAAATTAGAGGGTTAGGGTTATATATATATATATATATATATATATATATATATATATATATATATATATATATATATATATATATATATATATATATATATATATATATATATATATATATATATATATATATATATATATATATATAATGATAAAAATATAGTTTTAATGTATCCTATATTTATAGGTAAAGATACAGGGCGTATATAAGTAGGAATTAGGTACCTCAACAGATTTGCAATATCTAAGGTTTAAAATACATTTTTAGAAATGATAAAATCTTTCTTGAAGCTTTTATTTTACGTTTAATTTCAAGATAATAGATTAAATTTAATATTTCCAATAAGTAAAATATTTTGCTGTACTACATCGAATCAATATCTGCGTCTACTTCAAGGAAAGTTGTCGCACCAGGAGGTTTTTCTCGTCAGAGTCTTTCTTGCACATTTACAAATCTACCATTCGTTCATGCATTGAATAATGTTGCCATATCTGGTCTGGTGCTACTGCTACTCATCTCAATGTTCATGACAAGCTCCAAAGAAGGATAAGCAATGCAATCGATCTGACTAGGCATCTCGACTTCGGTCTCTTTCTCACCGAGGTGACACGGCTTCCCTCTGTCTTTCTACAAATATTTTCATGGCAGCTACTATGATGAGGTTTTTTCCCTGGTGCCCGGACTACAGGAGTTTAAGTGTGCTACTAGATTGGCATCTAGGTCCCACCTGTTACTGTTGAATTAGTTAAATGTAACCGCCACTTCGACTCCAACAGTTTCTTTTCTCACACTTCCCGCCTGTGGAACTCCCTTCCGTTTTCTTGTTTCTCTGATAACTACAATCTTCAAAAATTTAAATGCCATGTCAATCGCCACCTTCTATCTTCTTGAACCACGTTCAGCTTTTATCCTTTCCTCCCCCCCCTTATACACAGTCTTTTTGATCTCCCCTGCACTCTCACTAATGTCCTGCGTACCAGTGACATTCCAGCCTCGCTTGGGGTGAAATGATTAAAAAGAAATAAATAGAAACTGTACGTTCTATGCCGATGGAAGTCTGCACTGATTCCTTACTTCCTTGTCAACTACGATTTTCAAAAAGTTAAACGCAACGTCAATCGTCATCTGGTGTTTTTCCGAATCATATTATTTCATTGTTCTTTCTCCTCACTAAAGTCTTCTAATTCTCTTTAACTCTCAGTCCTCCCTAGCGTCTCAGTGGCATTATCGCCTTATCTCACACACACACACACACACAACCAAACTCACGCACGCACGCACGCACGCACACACACACACATATATATATATATATATATATATATATATATATATATATATATATATATATATATACATGATGTACAGTTCCAGCAAAAAACGAAAACATGGCCAGATTTTTTTGTGCGACAATTTTAATTTTATTAGTATATTTAATTACCCATTAATTTTTTATAATATTATCCATTGCACCATCCGCACACCCAAGCTTTCAGCAGCTGGTATTCCCAGGCCTACACCAATATAGGTACTGACCAGTCTTGTATGTTACTTAACTTTGGTGATCGTACGAGAGCCGGTGTTTCAACGTAACATGCCCGTATGTTCAACATGTTTGTCAAAATAATATTTTTCAATAAAATATTTAGTTATCCGTAAAAAATAACAGGTAAGTAATTACACTAATGAAATTAATTACACTAATAAAAGGAAATGAAAATATGATTCAATTAGTAAGACTTTTACCACTAAATCATTATTATTCCCCCCCCCCCAGATTCTTACAATCTAAAAAAATGTTTTCTGGTTTTATAAGCCATAAAAAGAATCAATCAATCAAGTAATTTTAATCAGTTTTGTTATGTTCACTTACGTTGAAAAATCCTTGAGAAAGCTATTAATCCACTAATCCATTCTCACCTAACTCTATTCTTACAATCTAAAAATATTTTCTGGCTTTAAATAACCTGCAAAAGTTCGATAAGCCGTAAAACCTAACTAATGAGTTAATCATTTGCAAACATTTTGAATTATCAGATTTGGCTTAATTTAAATATGATATATATGTATGCGCTATGTATGCGTTATGATTTTAACAAATATGTCTCTAACGTAAAATCTTCCGCGCTCTGTGATACAGCGTATTGACTTTAACGGATAAGTGCCTTAACAAATCAACAGCAACATTTAATAGAATATGAATAAATATAGTTCAAGTTTTTATTAAATTTTATTTTTCAAAAAATAATCCAAGGCTGAATATGGGGCACTATTTTCTCTTTGGGAAGAATATTTTTAATAATCTCTAAATAAGAATCTGGTTAAAGATATTAGCTTAAATATATTATGTATAATTCTGGCAAAAAAAAATAAGGAAAGAGATTTTAATGCGTGACGAATGTCTGCTTCGTGCATAAACAATATTGTGGTATCTATCATCAATAGAGAAAGTTTATATTATGCGTGTGCAAATTTTACCGGAAAATTATAGACTGAATCTACAGTTGAAAAACATTTTCTGCTGAAAACCTTTACACCTTCTTAGTATTTATTTTGTTAGTCTCGTGAAAACCTTCCGAAACTGGTGTGTAATTAATTCTTTACCCATTTTTTAAAAACATTTCTATGCGTGTAAATTATTTTATTAGAGAATTTAGTTACCCATTACTGCTTTTAAAAATATTTCATTAGTTCAATATATTTTAATACAGTAATTAATTACCCATTCATGTTTTATTTCTATTATTGTAATTTATTTTATTAGTGGAATTAATTACCAATTATTTCTTTTAAAATAATCTATTAGTGCAACATATTTTGTTAGTGTAATTAATCACCTATTCGTTTTTAATTTCTGTTATTATAATTTATTTTACTAGTGTAATTAATTACTCGCTATTTCATTTAATATAATCTATTAGTGCAATTTATTTTATTAGTATAATTAATCACCCATTCCGTTTTAATTTCTATGATTGCAATTTATTTTAAAATAAGCTGTTATTGTAAATTATTTTATTAATATAATCAGTAACCCATTCTTTGTAATAATTTATTAATGCAATTTATTCTATTAATACAATTCATTTTCACTACAAAAAATACGTTAAGATTTCCTCTAATAATCTTTGGTCCCCGCTGACACAAGAAAAACGAAATTTTTAACCAAGATTTCGGAAGTTGTAAAAAGGAATAAAAAAAATATCAAAAAATTATTTCGTCTTTCCTCTTAATAATAACGTAATGATTTTGACGATAAAACATTGTTTTTATGTTTAGGGTATTTCTTCGTCATAGGTGCACATTTTTTTGCGAATCTTTGAATATATATATATACATATATATATATATATATATATATATATATATATATATATATATATATATATATATATATATATGAGACAAGATGAAACGTAGTTTTTCATATACCAGATCAATGTTAAGAATACTTTGACGATAAGACTTTATTCTCATTAAGTTTGGGGCATTTCATTCATCATAAGGTCATTTTTTTTTTTGCGAATCTTTGGCGCTACCTATATATATATATATATATATATATATATATATATATATATATATATATATATATGTATATATATATGTATATATATATATATATATATATATATATATATATATATATATATATTAAAAACTGTTACATTAGAGCATGCAAGTTACTACTACAAAATTGTATATTTTGTAGAGAAAGTTTATATTATGCGTGTGCAAATTTTACCTGAAAATTATACATTTGAATATATATGTATATATATATGTGTGTGTGTGTGTATTTATATATATAAATATATATGTATATATATATATATATATATATATATATATATATATGTGTGTGTGTGTGTGTGTGTGTGTGTGTGTGTTTGCGTGTGCCTAAAATTGTCGTATATCATAGCCTGACATTCTTCTTCATTCCGTTGTTGGTTTCTCCCTAGTGCTGTGATTTCGATCCTTAGTCGGTTCCTCACATCTGGTAACTTGTACCATTCTAAACTAACCTCTGTGAAAATGAACAGATATATACTTACTGAACCACTTCTGGTTACCAAAGTTTAGCAGTGTCAAACGTGCTTAAGTAAGTAATCGATTAGGAAAACCAAATACAATTAGCCTTGTGCCAGTAAAAGTGCAGTAAATGCCTACATATCTAAATCCTCTAAATGTAAACTTTATGTCAAACGAGAAAGAAAGAAATTTTATATTAAAAGCATCCGAGAAGACTTCAACTACTATCTCATATCCCTTCCGTACGTTTATTTTTTAAAAGTTTATTCCGGAATTAACCGGCCCACTTGAATCCTTAGGACCAACAGGCCTTACTTCGACGTCTAATAAGTAAAACGAATTATACAACCTAACATGTAAGTAGAGTATGGCGATTCATATAAGCAATTTTGTACTGACCATTTGTTGCTCTTCACTGCTAATTTGAACGGTACATCAGCCAGGTTTGTGTAATTGTTAAATTTATCTGAATTCTCCAGTAACAATGTTTTTGGCAAGTGGTTAGTCTCAGAGTTCTACAGCCGAAAATGTAAATAGTAATAACGTTGTTCTTTCATATGAGCAACTGATCATTTGTGTCGGTTTGTTCTGTATTACAGACAGTTCAGGAATGGTCAAATTTCCCTTTACAATCCAGGGATTAAAATTATTTGAAAATAATAAGTGGTACCGTACGAAATAAGCACCGTGTCGGTAGGGGGAAAATTGAAGAAAATAATTTAATTTTGCCGGCACTTGTGTGTATCTAGTAAATAAGTGCATGTTTGACGTGTACTACCCCCGAAAAACGTGATCTCGAAGTGGGGGACCTGATTTGGGACCCCGGGCAGTGCTTTGTGACCCTCTCTATCTTATTATTTGCTTTTTTTCTACCAAAGGATAAAAGATTTTCACGGATTTTGATTTCATTCTGAGGTTGCTTTTTTTTTCATCCAAATCCATGAATTTGATTGTCATGTTTAGTCTCGAAAAACACAATATAAAATTCAATATTTTTGATCCATAATGCTGAATGTGTTAAATTATTCAATATTTTAGCAATAAAAATTTCAAGTTGATCTTAAAATTGTCTCAAAACATAGTTGATATATTTAAGATGGAATGATCTATTATGACATGTCTCAAATTTGTATTTAGATATATTGTATTAATTTTCAATTTTTCTAGTTGAATTGTTCACCTATATTACATATGATTCATTATTGTACATAATTAGGTTAAATTAAAATTTGTATTTTATATGAATACTAATGTTATGAATAATCAGGAGTGGTCTTCCCTTGTTTTGTTACTCTCCTCTTTGAGAGAGCCATTTCTGTTTACTGGGACTATAAAAGAACACTATACACGAACCTTGTCTTCCTAGTTGAATAAAGTTTTCTTAAAGCCGACACCTGCGTGTTTTGTCATTACTACCTTATAAAAATTGAGATGTAGTTAAGTGGAAACCCCGTATCATAGATTCGAGGGTGGGGTACCAAATTCTTGCACCGGTCCTGCACAAGTGTACTGCAAAATTGTTTGTAAATAAATAGATGTGCTTACAAATGTTTTTTATTCAGTTTCTTATCATTTTTTATTTATTATATTAAATAGTTTCTTATTAGTAATAGATAAATAAATAAATAAATAAAAATAAAATAAATAAATAAATAATATAAAATAAAATAATAAAAGATATTTTATTACTTCCTTAGGTTGGGTGTGAGTATTTGAGAAAATCCGATTTTCAAATGAACCTGTTCAACCTGTAGTACCAGTTTTCTTGTACAACATTATAATGTTTAATCACTAAAACGAATGATTTAACCTAACATGTAAGAAGAAAAAGGCTGTTCATAAAAGCAACTTTCTACTAGGCTTTCGTTTCTCTTTACTGCCGATTTGTTCTGAATGGAGATTCATATGAGCAATTTTGTACTGGCCATTTGTTGCTCTTCACTGCTGATTTGAACCGTGCATCAGCCAGGATTGTGTAATTGTTAAATTTATCTGAATTCTCCAGTAACAGTGTTTTTAGCAAGTGGTTAGTCTCGGAGTTCAACAGGTTACAGTTCTCCAGTTACACAGCCGAAAATGTAAATAGTATAACGTTGTTCTTTTTATGAGCAACTGATCATTTGTGTCGATTTGTTCTGTATTACAGACAGTTCAGGAATGGTCAAATTTCCCTTTACAATCCTTTGTTACTCTCACAACAATATATATTGTTTCATTTTCTCTCATTTATATATATATATATATATATATATATATATATATATATATATATGTGTGTGTGTGTGTGTGTGTGTGTGTGTGTGTGTGTGTGTGTGTGTGTGTGTGTGTGCACGCGTGTGTAAAAAGATTTAATCAACATTTAAAATATCCGATTCTTCATTGGGATTCTCGGTTCGACTTCCAGTCTAGGAAATAAAAAGTTCTTTGTTGCAACATATTAAATAAAATGTTTCTAAATTATTAAACGAAACCTGCCTTAATATATATATATATATATATATATATATATTAGAAAGAGAGAGTGAGAGAGAAAGGGAGAGAGATTGTTATCCAGAGACTGTTTCGCTGTATCAGTGTGACTAGATGTCCGGTTGTATATATATATATATATATATATATATATATATATATATATATATGTGTGTGTGTGTGTGTGTGTGTGTGTGTAACTGAATTGGTAAATATATGTAGGTATACAAGCGAACGATCGTATACAAATATATATAAATACTCTATAGTGTAAGAAAAACCGTGGTCAATGTTAAGTTACACAGCTATTTAATATATATATATATATATACATATACATATATATATATATATATAGGACTTATGTATATGGAATAAATTCCAAAAACCAAAAAATGCTATTCCTAAAAGAGTGCTCAATACAGTGTAGAGCAAATATAATATTTTTCGAAAAACATGTTATATAATCACTACAAAAATAACCATTTTATTTCAACAATATATATATATATATATATATATATATATATATATATATATATATATATATATATATATATATATATATATATATTAAGCAATATACATAATATCTTACATTAATTACACAACTCGAAGTTTCATGCCAAAGCAATTTTCAATTGCTGGAATTCTAATATTTATTTTTATTTCTATGTTGGGTCGACGCAGTTTTTTTAAAAGTTTTTTTAACTGTTTTTTCTGGTTCACACGAGATATATTATTGTTGGGGTGGAATATTATTGGAGTTAAAAAAATTTAAAAGAATTGTAGTTTCAATTTGAATTTGATGAAATAAAAATGTCTCCCGTATACGGAGCTAGATATATTACAAGAAATGATAATCAAGCTAGTGAACTATAATAATCTTTTTTTCTTCTTCGTTTTTCAAATTATAAAGTTGTCAGTTCGAAATTAAGGTGTAGATAGGTTCGCCTCTCGACCAGTTCACACTCCTCCAAGGTATTTTGCACAGGGGTAGATGTGTATCCCTTATTTCTTGTTTAGGATTAGGTTTCCGGTTCCTTCTGGTCTTCTCATTCTCTTTTACGTCTAGCAGCCACTGACGTCTCAGTGGCATTATTGTTTTGCTTGGGGTAAATTGATTAAAAAATAGTAATCGATATGATGATTTTTCAATTAATTTTTGCCTCTGTTTTTCCGACATGTAACGGTTTACCAGTACAACGCTCCACCATCAAATCATTGAAATGACTTACACAATCCAACCCTTAAGGAGAATAAAGCTATTCATATGATCAACATTGTACTGGCCATTTGTTGCGCTTTACTGCTGATCTATTTACATAAGCATTTCTGAAATAGAGAAAGTAGCCTAAAATGTCTTTGCAAATGGTCAGGGTGTCGCGTTCCAGCGATTTAAGATACAATTTGATCCTGTTCGTAAAAGACAAGCTAATAAGCTATTAAGCAAAGAAAAAGTAAACCTAATTTAAAATTACGGCCAACTCCAAGACATGTCGACAACACTATCATCTCAACATATTAGTACTGAAGTGATATATTTAATTCAGTATTTTTGTTTTAAACCATTTCACCCCAAGCAAGCCGGGAATGCCACTAGAACGCAAGTGGCGGGGGGAGATGCTGCAGTGAGAGTAAAGACTGAGTATAGAGAGGATTGAGGAAAGGATAAAAGAGGAATGGGTTTCCAGCAGACAGAAGATGGCGATTGGCGTTGCATTTAAATTTTTGGAGATTGTAGTTATCAAGGAAGCAAGTAAACGGAAGGGAGTTTCACAGGAGGGAAGTGCAAGAAATGAAACTGTTAGAGTAGAGGTGGTGGTTCATTTAATTTAAATAAAAGTAGATAAAAGCACAACATTTACCTTCCTTATTTACGTATTGTGTCTCTTCAAGACGCAAGTGATCATGGCTCTCCTCAACTTCCATTCTCTTGTTGCTCGAAGCAATGTTTAACTGTTTCCTATCGATATTTTTACCAGCTATGCATTAAATATGGTAGTATACATACTGTTTCTTACAGCTTCACTTTTCTTCAATGTGTCCTTTGAGTGTTAAATTTCGCTAGCCTTCTTTTCTCATATTACAAGAATTTGGATATCTATGGATGCTGCTGCAGTTTCGTTCAATACATAAGTTTCAAAATGTAGCCGAAAAGAATTCAGTGGCTGTCGAAGTTTGGAAATTTAGCCTTATGTAATTTGGCTGAATTGTTTAAGGTTTTCATTGAGTAAGATGAACACCCGAATTAGAAAAGAAGAATTCAAGTCTCTTCGGAACGAGTTTTCTTCTTCCAATTTCATGCTGTTTAAATTAACTGTCAAATTAGAAACGTTATGATAAACAGAAATAAAAATTACTCATTTTAAATTATAGTAGAAAGATCGATATTAAGGCGCATTGGGATAACGAAAAATGCCTTCCAAAAGCTAAGCAATGTATTAAGAAACAGGAAAATATTATTAGAAATAAAAAAAACGAGCGATAAAGTGTTATGTAATATCAGTTCTCTTATATTAATCTTGGATAATCGCTTCCCAGATAATTAATTTATTTTCTACAGCTTAACAATACTTTAGAGATTAGTTAAAGCCAGAAAATATTTTACATTGTAATATTTTGTTTTTTAGAATAATAATAATTTTAATGATACAACGGAATTGGAACTCGGCTCTCTGATTAACAATTCTGATCTATTATCCATTACCCCACGCGCACATCCAAGCGTACATTACCTGGTATCGCCAAACGCTCACCCATCTAGGTACTGACCAAACTCGACGTTGCTTAATTTCGGTGATCATAAAGGAACTGGTGTTTCAATGTGAAGTAGTCGCAAGCTTATTCACAAAACTTTGGCGATATTTTAAACTGAATTTAAAACAGACACTTTTAAATTCACAAGATTCTGTGTTACTTTAAACTCAATAAAAATTAAAACCTTTTAAAATCACAATTATTTTCAGTTATTTTAACATTTGAATTTTTAACTGTTCCCTCCTCGTCCAAACACAAACGTGTTTCTACAGAAGGATGCTGAGAATAACATGGATTGAACAGGCGAGTAACGAGGAAGTTTTAAGGAAAATGGAAACAAAGAGGACGCTTATAATTAGAATCACAGAGAAAGAGAGAGAGATACATCTTCCCGTTTTGTGGAGTAAGGGAGTGCAAAAATTGTCCGTATTGTCCATTGTCCTAAGCGCTTTTAGGATACATAATCAGAAGAGAAGGCTTGGAGAATTTGACATTCACAGGACATATTGAAGGCAAGAGGGATATGGGGAATCAATGAGTAACTTGCCGAACAGCCTTCTGTAAATGGATGGCAGAACAAGGTCTGGTTGTTATGGGGGAAACGGCAAACCTTACTATGAGCTCAAAAGGATAGAAAATTGTGAACAGTCATGATTTCCCACGTCCTGAAGGGACACGGCATATAGAAGTAGAAGCGGGGATGCTTTAAGTTTTGTTCGATTTTGTTATGACAGAAAAGAAAACGATGTAAAATAAATGTATTTCAGAAATGTTGGAAGCCATAAGCTACGTGTAAAGGCGGGCCTTGAAAGTTGGCGTTTTTGAAGTGGGAAACAAACGGATGAAATTGCATAGTTGATATTTCCACTTCCGATAACTGACATAATCGCCTCAAGTGATAATGTCAATTTGTACGATTGAAGGGCTTCGTTTAAAACTTCTGAAGACATTAAATCACTTTGAAATGTCATATATATGAAATGAAGAGCAGCAGCGCATGGCTTTTTCTTTTCTTCGAACCGCTTCATTTCTATGCATATTAATATACATGCCTGTATTTATACATACATACATACATACATACATACATACACACATATATATATATATATATATATATATATATATATATATATATATATATATATATATATATATATGATGGTGCTTTGTGTGTGCATGTGTGTGTGTGAGGCTTCATGCGTGCGTTTTTGCGTGCTTGTGCCTTTATACATAAGAATGCAAATGATTTTATGTACATTTCCATGTATTTGTATTTGTGAATGTACAGACACGTCAATATATATATATATATATATGTGTGTGTGTGTGTATGCATGTGTGTGTGTGCGCGCGACTGTGTGCGTGTGTGTGTCTACACTATCAGATATGTGTGTGTTTATGCATGTTTGTGTGCACTTTTATACATACACATACAATATATGTAAATATATATATATATATACATATATATATATATATATATATATATATATATATATATATATATATATATATATATATATATATATATAATTTGAAGGCGTACTATATTTATGAGATAAACTGCTAAATATCAGAGATAGAGCGTATGTAAATATAAATATAAATGTGAACATTGAAGTCAACACTCACAGGCAACAGGCTGTTTCATGCTAGACGCAATCGTCAAGCGGCCTGAAGATTGCGTCTAGCATGAAACAGCCTGACGTGTGTGTGTGTATATATACATATATGTGTGTGTGTGTGTGCGTGTGTGTGTGTGTATTTGATTGATTGGCTCGTTTTCTACAGTTTATCAACGCTTTGCAGGTTATTTAAAAACAGAAAATATTTTAAGAATTTTGCGGGGAGATAATAATGATACAAATTTTACTAATTAACCCATAACTTGTGGAGAAAGGGTGGAGTCATACCTTCCCCAATGATATTTATAGTGAATATAATTTACACAAGAATTAGAACTTGGCTCTTTGATTAACAATTCCAAGCCATTATACGTATGCATTTGCGCGCACCTGTACATGTGTGTTTTTTTTTACAATTTGCTATATTTTGCCGGGAAGTGTGATCAATATTGGAGATAGATCGTTGTTAGTGATAGGCAGTATGGACATAGAAATCATCACTTCATCGTGACTGTAATTTCACACCTCAAGCTACCATCTGATTCCTCTGTCCACAATATATATATATATCTATATATAAATCTCTCTCTCTCTATATATATATATATACGATGTGAAAACTTTAGCGCAAACAACTGAGACATTACTCTAATTATTGAACTATTTAGTTCATAACACGTTGACTGATAAACACCTACAATAAAAAAATATCTTAAATTGCCATTTTAGTATCCAGAGACGGATAGGCAACGTGATTGGCCCTGATCTGTCATCTCGTCTGCAGTCGCTCTCTCACAGACGCGATGTTGCCTCGCTCTGCCTTTTTTACAAGTACTTCCACGGTAATTGCTCTGAGGAGTTGCGTCCGCTTGTCCCCAGGCCTCGTGAATTTAAGCGCCCCACCAGGCTGGCATCCCGCTCCCACCCCTAGACCGTGGAAACTGTTAGATGTAGACGTCTCTTCTACTCCAATAGCTTCATGTCTCGCACATCTCGCCTATGGAACTCCCTTCCCTATTACTGTTTCCCTGACAAATACAATATCCAACGGTTTAAGTGTAGCGTCAATCGACATCTCCAGTTGCCTTGATCTATCCACTTCCCTTCTCCACATCCTTTCATTTTTCATTCCTATCTGCTCTCGCTCCGGATCTTTTGTGGCCCCCTTGCCTTGATCGACCCACTGTCTTTCTCTTTCTCCACATCCCCTCCCTTGCCACTCCAATCTGCTCTTCCTCCAACCCTTCTTTAACGCCTTGCGTGATAGTGGCCTCCGGCCTTGCTTGGGGTGATATGATTAAAAAAAAAAAGAAAAAAAAAGTAAAAACCGCTCACACTTAAATTTTCAAAAATTCAACCTTAGCGTTGCGACTGCACGCTCCACAAGTTTGTATCTGTTAGCAGACTACCAAAAAATATATTTCGATTTGCATTATATTTTTTCGTCTCGGATACGACTTGAATTTTCGTAAAAAGAAAATATTTTCCATACCTGATGATGAACGGAGGACCCGTCGAAAGTACTTACATATTTAGGGAAGACCTAATACAGTTTATAATTTTTAAAAAACAAGGATCATTAAGTGTTTAGTGGGTTAATGCATTTTTAAAATTTAGTTAGCGAAGTGAATTCGCCATTTTATCTCAATTAACTTTATTAATTTACTTTTTGTATGAATGATTCAATGTAATATATATATATATATATATATATATATATATATATATATATATATGTGTGTGTGTGTGTGTGTGTGTGTGTGTGTGTGTGTGTGTGTGTGTGTGTGTGTAAACAGCAAAACAGGTTTGTATGCAGATGTCTATATATATATATATATATATATATATATATATATATATGAAGAAATATAGTCTTAAAGTGTGCTATATTTATGGGATAAGGTGCTCAATATCAGAGATAGAGCGTGTGTAAATATAAAAGTGAACATAGAAGTCAACACTTAGAGGCGACAGTCTGTTTCATGGTAGATGCTAGATGCAATCATCGGGCCCGATGATTGCATCTAGCATGAAACAGACTGTCGCCTCTAAGTGTTGACTTCTGTGTTCACTTTTATATTTATATATATATATATATATATATATATATACCGTATGTTAGTCTACTCCTCAGTTTAGGATAATTGAATCACAAAATAGGAAATAAAATTATTTACCTTTGTCTGATATCATATTCTTTATGAATATAGAGAAGCATCCTGATGTGTATGCATCAATACATGTGCGTGTATGAAGTGGAAAAGCTTTTACAGGCAACACGTTTCACCGCGTGTGGTAGACGTCTTCGCGTACTCCCGAACACTTCGACTGACTGAGATCAAGTCTGATTGGGTACCCCCGGGCAGTGCTTTGTGACCATCGCTATCTTACCAACATTTGCTGTTTTCTACATACGTTTATATACGTTACAAATTCAACTAATAACAATTGACTATTGAAAGATGAAAAATTGCCGTAAAACATTGTTGATTTATTTAAGATTGAATGTTCTATGACTCTTATTTGTATTTAGATACGTTTTATGTATGGAATACCTGAATAACTGCTTTCTGTAGGGAAAACTTTAACACCCCATTTCATTTTTTAATGCTATTCTATCTTTAGTACTGTTCTTTATTGTCTTTATTGAGTCTTTCTAAATAATTTTCCATGTGAGTTACACATCTCCGCATCTATTAGTCTTTATTTTATCTTACATATATGCGTAGTGTAGCAGTTACCAACTTTGCTTATCCGACGATAGTCTCTGTCAAAGTTCTCTTTGTTTTTCTTCTTTTTCGTTGGTGTAGTTTTTTTTAAGAATACCGAAACCTTTTTGCCCTGTCCTCAGTTGGCGACTTCCTCACGAAGAATCCTAAAACCTTTCCTCAACTAGCCTGCTTCGTGTCTGACATTCAATTGTGTTCTTCTTGCCTATATATGTGCTCTCGTGGTTGGATCAAACTAGCTTCAACTTTAAATTTACGAAGGTGGAAGCTACCCATTTGATTGGATAAAAAATACAACGCGAATATATATTTCGAAATATGAAAATGTGCATCACTAGTAGTCTGCCATGACCGTTATTTTTAGCTGTCCTTTTTAAAGGCAATTCTAAATTTTTAAAAAGCTTTTCCATACAAATTTTATAATGTCTGTCTTTCCTTAAATAGGCTTCTCACAAACGTAAGTATATAAGGTAAACTGTTTTATAATTATTTATTCACATTTTTTAATTAATTATTATTTTTAATTATTTTATACTACCAAGTATTTATTTTTTATAAAACATGCTAAAATAATAAAGTTTCCCTACTTGTCTTTTCTATCAGACCATTGCAAAATTTCATACTTGGTGTTCCTTATTAATAAAACATGATAGCAACTTGTCACGGGCCGGGGTTTTGGTACATATTTCCCGTGAGTTTTAGATTGGAATCTTGCATCGTTTAGTTGCAAGTCAGACTTTGTTGAATGTTGACATTTAGACCACAAATGAAAGGCTTAAAGATGGCGGATGTAAAGTTGCAATTTCGACATAGTATTCCCAGTGAATTTCGGAAAGGAATAAGCGTTGGAACTGCGACAAAAAAAATCAGAAGTTTTGTTTGAATCGTGCTCCAGCTCTTAGGACAGACAAAAAGTGGTTTGACATTTCATCCGGGTCATTTTAACCTAAACGACCTTCTGGGCGACCTTTCCACTGTTGCAAAGAGTTTGAAAATTGGTATCTCAACTGCCTTTCGACACTCGAAGAGAAATGTGTTTAAGAAAAATGACCAATTTTGGCAAATCGAAAAGTTCTCATTTTCTACGACGACAACTCAAGACCACGCGTTGCAAAATAGACTTTGTAGAAGCTTAAAGAGTTGAAATAAGAAAACCTCCAGCATCCAGAGTATTCTCCTGATTGTCTCCTCCATTGATTGTCATTTTTTCTGATGCCTACAGGAAAATTTAAATGACGAAAACTTTGACTCGGTACACTCAGTCGAAAACTACCCCACAACCTTCTTCTAGCAAAAAATACGAAAATGCAACATGCTTATATAACGCTGGAAGACAGTTGATAAAAATGGAGATTACGGACTTGACTATTAAATGTTGTTTTTTTTATTGTGAGCATGTAAAATTTTGTTTTTAATTTTTTTAATGGGACACGAAGTTTTTGCAAAGATCTAATATTTACTAAAGATGTATTTGTAAAAAAAACTTAATGAAAAAAATCGAAGTTGTTCTTTTTTCTCCAATGATGCAGCCATTCTGTTTGTCGAACTCACCGGTCACTTTCTTGTAAATATATACTTCTCATACCAGTTTTAGAACCCCTTTTGGACCTTGAAACCGTTCTATTTCTTATTAGAAAAGATACCATGAAGTTCTGGAAGAACTTTTCGAAATTTGGGTTCATGTTATTATGTTAATTCTTCTGAGTTGACAGTACCGAGGATTCTAATATCTCTCTCCACCACATCCCAAAGGTGTTCTTTGGAATCGAGAGCCGCTGACCACGAAGCTGGATTTAACGCAGAAATCTTATTACTGTATTCCATGAACCTATGTGCCACTGTTTTGTTTTTGTTTTGTTTTTTCATTTGTGACACAATGTGCTGTTCTACTGGAAGCGTCCACCAGAGATGGATCCGCCGTAGCCATAAAGTAAGGTACATGGTCAGCAGAGTACGAAGGAAATTACAGTATTTTAATAATATTTTATTGGTACCAAGGGTCCTAATGTATAATGTATGCTAAAATATTCCTCATACCATTAAACCACCAGAATAACTGTTGATATGAATCAGGATATAGCCATACTTTCATTGTTTGCGCCAAATTTTGATCCTACCATCAAAATGTCGCAACCGAAATTAAAATAAATTGTTAGAGTTCAATAAATTGACATGTATTTTATTTCGTCGTCTAAGGCGCCATGGGAGAGATACTCACGGGGAGGGGATGCTTCGAAATCAGAGAGGTCCACGGCGCCGTGCCGTTTGCCAGATATGTATTTGTTCGAACCATTGTAGTAAAACCGAGAATTCTATTATTTTCTCTCATCCCTCGAAGTAGGGGAGGGAGTTCTTTTCTTAGAGGTGAGATGCGAGGTGGATTTGCTTTTGAACTTACTTTGTTCTAGCCTTTACCTAAAGAGGCAGGGCCTACAAGCGACAGGTAGTTTGAATTCAGGGGTTTTCTTCTCTTATACTGGTTGCCAACCAAGGCCATAGATCCCAATCTGTTCTGCTATTTACCCATAGTTGGGAGTAAATGATGGATACATACTTTTCCCAAGGGTATTAGCACGTAAGTGAATGCAATGAACTCGACCGGAATTCATACTCGCCCCTCCGATTCCTCAATCCGTGCCTCTTTCCCTTCCTCCAGCGTACTTCCCCTTGTTTTATTTACATTATTTATATTCGGACTATTGTCCTCATCTTTGAGGTTGTTATCACAACTTTTCGGCCGTTGTGACTTTCGGCCTTCCTCATGAAACGGTCAAGCAATAACATAGCAGTACTAAATAAAATAAGAACAGTATGATATTCCTAGGCATTAACAATGTAGCGAGAACAGCCTATTCCCGTTGATTAAATAAAGGGTTCATGTCAGAAATCCCTGTAGATTACCTAAATCGATATACACCTGAGGTTGGTCGGAAAGCACAACGACCGAAAAGATGAGGGCCATAGTCCAAATATAAAATATGCAAATAAGGATAAATCCTCATGACAGAAGTTCAGACAGAAATTAACATTTGTTGTATTTACCTTTTTGTTACATTATTAAAATATTTTATAGGCTTTCTTTTATATATAATTAAAGCGATAAGCGATTATATAATCATAAAACTACCCCTAAAAATGAATATTGTATTTTTATGCATTTAGCGTGCACGTTCATGCAACATTTTTCCTGATATTTAATGGTTAAGAAAACCAGATAGATAGATAGATAGATAGATAGATAGATAGATAGATAGAAGGATATGAACAGACTGAGATAGATAGATAGATAGATAGATAGATAGATAGATAGATAGATAGAAGGATATGAACAGACTGAGATAGATAGATAGATAGATAGATAGATAGATAGATAGATAGATAAATAGATAGATAATGAACAAACTGAGATGGATAAATAGATATGAACAGATTGAGATAGATAGATAGATATGAACAGACTGAGATAGATAGATATGGACAGACTGAGATAGATAGATAGATAGATAGATAGATAGATAGATAGATAGATAGATAGATAGATAGATAGATAGATATGAGCAATCTGAGATAGATAGATAGATATGAGCAATCTGAGATAGATCGATAGATAGATAGATAGATAGATAGATAGATAGATAGTTATGAACAAACTGAGATGGATAAATAGATATGAACAGATTGAGATAGATAGATAGATAGATAGATAGATAGATAGATAGATAGATAGATAGATATGAACAGACTGAGATAGATACATATGAACAGACTGAGATAGATAGATAGATAGATAGATAGATAGATAGATAGATAGATAGATAGATAGATAGATAGATAGATATGAACAGACTGAGATAGATAGATATGGACAGACTGAGATAGATAGATAGATAGATAGATAGATAGATAGATAGATAGATAGATAGATATGAGCAATCTGAGATAGAAAGATAGATAGATAGATCGATAGATAGATAGATAGATAGATAGATAGATAGATAGATAGATAGATAGATAGTTATGAACAAACTGAGATGGATAAATAGATATGAACAGATTGAGATAGATAGATAGATAGATAGATAGATAGATAGATAGATAGATAGATATGAACAGACAGATAGATAGATATGAACAGACTGAGATAGATAGATATGAACAGACTGAGATAGATAGATAGATAGATAGATAGATAGATAGATAGATAGATAGATAGATATGAACAGACTGATATAGATAGATATGAACAGACTGAGATAGATAGATAGATAGATAGATAGATAGATAGATAGATAGATAGATAGATAGATAGATAGATAGATTCAAGACACTGTGAAACGATGACATTGATACATTTGAGGCAACAAAAATAAGAGAACTAGTTTCGATATACTGTACGAAAATATAAATAAATTTGTATTAAAAAATTCCCTCTCTCCACCAAATCTGCACTATTAGGGGTGGGGCACTTTTCGGTAGAAGAGACCGAGGCTATTTTAATTTCACCTAATATATTTATTAATTTTATATTCATTTTTACGGGCTCTTGAACGCGCACGGGCCCGAGGCACTTGCTTCTGCCAACCATCTCTCGGTGGTTCTGCATATAAACACACACGTAGATAAAAGCAGTCAAGGAGATATGAGCGAGACGTGAGAGAGAAGTAAAAGGAAATAGAGAGGGAGAAAGCTAGAGAGGAAAGAAATAGAGAGGTGATATGCCTTTGTGCGTATTAATTTGAGTGTTAACACCTGTTTCTTGACAGCACATATTAACACGAGCCTGCAGCGAATCAATTGAAATAAATAACTTTACTGAGAACAAATATACGTCACAATGAACCATTGTAGTGAAATTGCAGCTGTGCATAATAAGAGTCTTAAGTTTATCCGAATTTCCCAGATGATTTATTACTAATTTAACATTAGTTTATCCAAATCATAATCCTTCTGACCCTTATTGGAGTAACCACTCCCCGATGTCTTCAGGAGTGTATCCCTACTCACCATGCTTGGACGAGTGCTGTTTATTGAGGCTAATTAACCGATAGTTGGGGGTGAATGGCTGTTGAATTTTTTTCTTTTTCTTTTTTTTAAAGCATTTCACCCCAAGCAAGGCAGGATGCCACTAGCACGCAAGGGGTTACAGAGAGTGGAATCAAGAGTAAAGAAGCGTGACAGAGGAAAGGATGAAGAGAACGATAGTGGATAGATCAAGGCAACTGGAGATATCGATTGACATTACATTTAAATAGTTGGAGATTATATCTATCAGGGAAACAGGAATAGGAAAGGGAGTTCCACAGGCGAGAGCTGCGAGATATGAAGCTATTGGAGTAGAAGAGACGACTACATTTAACAGTTTCAACAGTGAAAGTGTGAGAGCGGGATGCCAGCCTCGTAGGACGCTTGAATTCATAAAGTCTGGAAACAGCGCAAGCAGCTCATCGGAGCAATTACCATGAAAGTATTTGTAAAAAAGACAGAGAGAGGCTACGGCACGTCTGTGAGGGAGCGACTGCAGACGAGATGCCAGGTCAGGGCCAGTTACATTGCATATCCGTCTCTGGATCTTATCAATACCCCTGAGGCAAACAGAAGGGGCTCCTGACCATATATGGCAACAATACTCCATGCAAGGGCGAATTGTTGATTTGTAGATTTGAAGGATCGATTCCGGGGACAAAAACTTCCTGGCGCGGCATAGGGAGCCAACTTTCCTTCAGGTGGACGAAGCAATTGACTCAATGTATTTGTTCCATCTCAGGTCAGCAGACAACGTAGACCGAGCAGCAGCAGAGAGGTGCTCTCGAGAATTTGAGCGTCAGACATTCTAATGGGGGGCAGGGAAGGAACTCTGTGGTGATTAAAAGAGAGCAGTTTTGTTTTTGAGGCGTTAAACTTAACCAGCCAATTCCTGCCCCAGTTCACAACCGGTTGGAGGTCCTTTTGTCAGTGACACTAGATTTGTTTTTGAGGCAGGAGTAAATTGTAGTGTCGTCCATGTAGATGCCTACTTAGGAATCTATGGCGTCAGGAAGATCGTTGATAGGAGCTGGAGGAGAATCCGTTGAGAAATCGACCTTCAATTCACGGTTTGACAAGAATGATTGTATTAGGTCAAGCAATCGACCTGTAATACCATAACCCTAGAGCTTGCGAAGAAGGCCGGCATGCCAAACCCTATCAAACGCTTTAGAGATGTCTAGGGCCACGGCACGAGCTTCTCCGTTATTTTGAAGAGCTTGGTAGACAATTTCAGTGATGACCGTAAGCACATCAGCTGTAGATCAGGGCAAAGCGGAAACCATATTGCTTGTCTAAGAGCAGATCATGGGATGTAAGGTGGTTAACCACTTCGGCGTTGATTAAGGCTTCGAAGACATTGCCGAAGAGGGGTAGGAGACTGATAGGACGATAATTAGAAGGGTCAGAGGGGTCGCCAGAGTTCTTAAAGACAGGAACTATCGATGAGGACATCCAGCAGTCTGAAAAACAAGATTCCTTGAGGCAGTAGTTGTATAGTTTGGAGAGGGCGGGCGCCAGTTCAGGCGCTCATTTCTTCAAGACAATGGCTGGTATTCCATCTCCACCACTAGCCTTGTGGGGGTCTAAATTAGAGATAATGCCCAGTACCAATGATGGGGTTATGTGCAACCCGCTCAATAGGGCCTCAGTTCTAAGAGGGAAATCGGGTATGAGTACACTGGGAGTATTGAGCGTTGAATTGAATGAATATTTCCGAGGAAAGCATTCAGACTTATCGGCAGAGAAGGTCAGGACCTGAAACTGGTTGAACAAAGGAGGTATAGAGGGTTTGTTATTGTCAAGTACGCTCTTGCATAGACGCCAATAATCCTTGGAGCCGAATTTGCGAGATGCAATACGTTCCTTCATTTGAGCAGAAAATAGTGACTTAGCTTCGTTGAGGACACGCTTACACTCGTTACGGGCGGAGGCAAAGTGACGTCTATTGCAGTTGGACATGTTGCTACGGAATAGGTGAAAGAAGTGGTTCCTATGGGCAATGGCGGCTGAGGAAGCAGCGCAGAACCAAGGGGAGGAGCGCAATTTGACCTTAAATTTCCTTGAGGGGATGAAAGCGTCGATTCCAGCTTTAACCCAGGAGGAGACCTCTAACCACATTCTTGAACGGTAAAGACAACATCCCAGGGGACATCGCGGAGGAAATCACGGAAAGAGTCCCAGTCAGCTCGTTGATAGCAGAACGAGGATCTAGTGGTAGGAGGTTCTTTGCAGGGGGTGGAGTTGAAGAAGATGTTGACAGACACTACAGCATGATCGGTGTTACCAAGAGGGCAGAGCTGCGTGGCGCTACAAGACTCGGGGATGGAGGTAAAACACAGATCGAGAAGAGAGGACTTACCGTCCCGGTCGTAGGCAAAACGCGTAGAGAAGTCAACTATCTACGCCAGGGATTGAGAAACTGAAAAATTAAGTGTTTGAATGCCTTCAGGGTCAGTAGTAGCATTCTTAAGCCACTTGGTATGATGGGCGTTAAAATCGCCAAACACTAATATGTGAGCAAACGGATGGATAGAGAGAGCTTTGTCTATGCTGTCAGAAATGCTCTGGATTATTCCAAAGTCTTGAGAGGATGGAAAGCGATAAAGGAAGAATAGATAGCTTATAGCATTGAGAAGAGATAGCCGGAGACACATGTACGAATGGTTTGGCGATTCGAGAGACAACTCTCTAGGTAGGGGAGATGGTCCTTGACGTAAACACCAAGGCCATGCATGTGGGTTTGAGAGTGTTTTCTAAGGAGAGGAAGGTAGCCAGGGATCGAGAGATCAGAGGAGGGGAAAGGCGAGTCAATGTTGGTCTCACACAGAACCAGTATATCCGGGCAGTTTGCAGTGAGGAAAGATTCTACACTGCCGAAATTGGATCTAATGCCACGGATGTTGGACAATGAAATGTTGAAGGGTTTAGGTAATTTTTGAAGGTTTAGGTTTACTTTTTCGATCTTTGTTAGTCATCATGTGGAATTATGGTTGGAAGATGAGAAGGCCTGAAGTAAAAGAAGCAAACGTTTATCGACCGTAACGTGGACAGAGAGAAGTTGGCACAGCTTGCATCATAATGTGGCCTCAGGGTTGCCCACCGGAGGTGACTGCAGGGGCACCTTTCCATGCACGACATGGCACTACAGACACCCCGGTATTATACAACTTTTGATCAGAGCGGCCGCTCAAGACGCTACGCAAGAGTTAGGACTTCTAACTACCAGACGAAAACAGCAACCAGGAAACTGTCAACTGTGTACCCTCAGAATGAAGAGGTAATGCCACAGACTGCACACATTACGGAAGAAACACAGCAGCACTAGTACAGAGACCAGAGAGAGAGAGTTCCGGGAACCCCTTCTTAAACAAGAAACAAGGTGTGAGCCTCTACTCATGTCCACGAGAAGGGGCCGGAGTGTTGACCTGGCGGTAGGAAAGCTTACCTACTCATATTACATATAACACATACAAGAACAAAAACAGCAAAACGATAAGAGGGGGGGAGTTGGCAAATTGTCCAGACTGACACTAGATGTATATTCTGGGGGATAGGAATGGTATTTTATTTGTATTTTACCCTTTCACTACACTAAGTTTTAACTTAGTATAAGTCCCATTGTCCTATTCTAAAAAAGAAATTAAAAAAATAGGGTTATCCAACTTTGCGGATATGGCATAAAAGCCAACTCACTTATGGCAGCAAGTGTTCATGTTCGTCCGCTTTCATTCTCATGGTCACTAGTGAAAGTTCAGGCTACCTTTATCACCAAGCTCCTTGTTTCAATGAACGCAGAGCTGGGGGTGTGGGCAACGGGCATTCCTCCCCACCACCAACAATGGACTTAGGGGACTTGTTTTCAATAAAATTAAAAACAACGGGAATAAAGACACGGCTAAACAATTCCACGCTGGAATTTTATATAGCAAGATATTCGGCCAGCTAGAACATAAGAATACTGACGACGTGACTTTGCCTGCTGTCCAAGACACGTTTTATGCCTGCACTCCTATTTTTTCACGATTGGCAGTTTCATGTTGTTAAGCAATCTCCAAGCGGGGGAGGAGACGAACAATGTAAATAATTGTAAATCAACAGAAGAGTTGCTATGTATAGGTGAATATATTTATATATATATATATATATATATATATATATATATATATATATATATATACAGTGTAACCCTGATATAAGAGAAACCCGGATATAAGAGAGATTTTATCTGGACCCAAATTAGAACCAGTGTTAATGTATATATGATAGACCAAACCCGGATATAAGAGAAACCCGGATATAAGAGAATTCTTCTCCGGTCCCAACAACTCTCTTATATCCGGGTTACACTATATATATATATATATATATATATATATATATTGAGAAAATATTACAAAAAATGGGAATTTTTTTTACAATTTGTCATACTATTTTTTCAATATTGTTTCTTGATATATAAAATTATATATCGTTATATCAGATACACACACACACACACACACACACAAACACACACACACACACATATATATATATATACATATATATATATAATTTTAAATTGTTTCAACCCAGGCAAGGCGGAACGGAAATACCATTGGTACGCAGGGTTTTACAGAGAGTGAATTTGAGATAAAAGTATGGGTTTTAATGGGGACCGCAGAAAGGATAAAAAAAACAGAGATAGAAAATGGCGATTAATATTGCATTTAATTTTTTGAAGATTGTAGTTATCAGGGTAGCAATGAAACGGAAGGAAGTTCCACAGGCGGTAAGTACGAGAAAAGAAACTGTTGGGGTAGAAGTGTCGGTTATATTTTTCTAATTCAACATTAAACGAGTAGGACCTAAATGCCAATCTAGTAGCATGCTTAAACTCGCGTAGTCCGGGCACAAAGGAAAAAAGCTGGCGGGAGCAGATGCCATGAAAATATTTGTAGAAAAGACAGAAGGAAGCCACGTCACGTGTTTGAAGTCGAGATGCCAAGTCTGTGTTGATGACATTGCAGATCCTTCTTTGGGTCTTGTCAAGAACCTCGAGAGGAATAGAAGGAGTATAAGACCAGATATGGCAACAGTATTCAATGCACGGATGAATGATAGATTTGTAAATGTGCAAGATGGATTCTGACGAGAAAAAAAACCTTCTGGCACGACACAGTGACCCAACTTTCCTTGCAGTAGATGCAGCTGTTGATTTGATATATATCCACCTCAAGTCAGCTGAAACCGTGAGCCGCAGTATGTTGATCTTCATGCTGATGCCAGGCAGGAAAGTTTCTCTATGGTGGTTAAATGAGAGTTGTCTTGTTATTGGAGCGTTAAAATTGACGAGTTATTTCCTGTCCCATTTAACCACAGATTGATGGTACTTTGTCAGCTCTGACGAATCTTCTATTGAGAGTAAATGGTAGTGTCATCAGCATAAATGCTTACTTGGGTCGAATTGGAAGAGAATTTCCAAACAAAGCATTCAAACCTATCTGCTGTAGATGTCAGGACATAGAACTGATTGAATAGATGATGGATTGAGGTTTTTGCTTTTGTTCAGAACACTCTTGCAGAGCCGCCAATAATCTCTAGAACCGACCTTACGAGATGTTGTTTCATTCCATCAGCAAACAGTAACTTCGCTACTTTGAGGAAACTCTTGCACTCGTTACGAGCAGAGACAAAGTGACGTCTGTCGCTTTTGTACAGCCTGGAAGAAGTCATTTCTGTGGGCTATAGGGCCGAGGATGTGGGTGAGAACTCAGGAGATGAACGCGATTTAACTTGCTGGAATAAAAGCATCAATGCCGGCTTTCATCCAGGAGGAAACCTCAGACTCATTTTTTAACAGGAAGATTAAAAACTTCATTCAAAGGGACGTCACAACGAAAATCACGGAACGAGTCCCAATCTGCATGTTGAAAACAGAATGGTATTCTGTTGGTAGGTCGGTTCTTGGCTGGTTGGGGAGCGGGAAAAGATGTCTACAGACACTACCGCATTATCAGAGTTTCCAAGAGAGCAGAGCTGCGTAGTACGACAAGAGTCATGGATAGATGTAAAAAAAGATCGAGAAGAGAAGTGTGTCCGTCGGGGTTACTAGGGATACTTGCGAGAGAGATTGAGTGATTGAGAAGTTAAGGGTCTGGATGTCAGCGAGGTCAGTGACAGAGTGTTTAATCCACCTGCTATGGTGGGGATTAAGGTCACCGAACACAAATGGGTGTAGGAAGATGGGCTTGTCTGTATTATCGGAAATACTATCTAGTAAGCAAACAGTCTTGAAGGGAAAGGGTAGAGAAAGAAGAAATAGTTGACTGTGTTGAGTAGAGAGAGACGGAGACACATGTAAGAATGGTCTGGGAATTCAAGTTAAAGTTCCCTAGTCAGCGGGAAATGATCACGGACATAAACTCCCGGGCCATACATGTGGATATAAGAGTTCTTTCTAACTAGAGGAATGTAGCCATGAACTGAGAAATCAGAGACGGAGATTGAGTAGTTCCACAGAGAGCTGGGATGACCGGAGATTTTTCGAAGAGGAACAATTCCACACTGCAGAATTTGGTACGAATACGACGAATGTCAGAGAAAGAAAAGGTGAAGGGGTTTGGCTGTTTGTTGTTGCACTGAGTTTGGCTTATATATTTGTTTTTTTTTATAGTCATGATATGTTATTTTGGTAAGGAAATGCCTAGGTTGTCGAATGGGAGATATGCAATTATGTGTTCAATAGTAAGACTTATTTGGAAAAAATGTTATAACCGACGGAGATAAGCTGTAGTTTATACTGCAACTATATTGAGCGGACTTTAGTTATAGTATGTGGTATGGTTTCTCAAGCACGCTGGTATCATCTCACATCGAGAAACCACCTTCAATGATAAATCGACCGCGATGAGAATCGAACCCTCTTCTTATGGGTGTAAAGCGAACGTTCTAACCACTCGGTTACGCGTCCATCTAGTTACAAGTGCACACCGACACACATATGAGTGAGTACACATATGGCAGGCCCGTACGCTTAACAGTTTAGCGGACTGACCTAACACACGCGATCACAAAGACGAAAGGTTAGCAGAGATACAGACGAATTGGGCGACGTGCGACCATCTTCACAATTTGATGGCTTTCGCTCGTGATGGAACTTGATACTCAAGGCCCAAAATTTGTTTTTTATTCAAATAATGAAAAGAATAAAAAAAGGGAAGAAGAAGAAGGGAAAAGTAGTCAATATGGCGGTGGTTAGAAATATGAGAATATTGTGCCGTTCGTCACTTATCTATCTGTTCCGTAGGTGTGTTTAAAGGTTTTACACATCCGCACCCTATCCATCGCCACTTCGAAATACATCTACGCCTCCACCTCCTTCTCTTCCTCATTCTACGCCCTTCCCTATGATAACACATAACTCTTTTTTCTCTCCTCCTCACCTTACCCCTCTCTATCATTTGCTATGCATTGTCTCACCCTCTAGTAACCTTTCATTAAAAAACATCCATTCCCTCCTACGCCGATTCAAATGAGTGTTAAGAATGACGACTTAAAGACCAGGCCACCTATGATTTCCATTCCTCTTTCCACATTGTTTTCTTTTAGTTCTTTCTTTCTTTATTTATTTATTTATTTATTCACGTCTTTCTGTCCTATTCTTTTCTTTCTTTCCTTTATTTTCTTTTATTTTCACCTCTCGCCTTCCTCTTTCTGTCTTTCTCTCTCTTTCTTCAATATCTTTCTATTTCTATCTCTCATTCCTCCTTTCAGTTTTCTTCTTTTTTTATTCCTTCAAATATCTCCTTCCGCTTTCTTTCTTTCTTTCTCTACACATCCCTCTTTGCCTTTTCTTTCACCCCACTCTCTCTCACACACATACACTCTTCACATCATTTCTTCCTCTTTCTGTTTTCTCTCTCTTCCTTCACATTCGTCCTCCCTTCTCTCTCACTCTCTTTACATCATTTTTTTTCATTCTCTCCATCTTCGAACATGATTTTTATTGCAACCTATTTGCCTGTATCCATCCGTACTTATTTATTTGTAGCTACTTGCTAAGTTTCTCTTCGTCTGGAACAAGGCCACGGCAATAGAGGACCCAGTGAAAACCGGACTTACTATTCAGTAATCTGGATGTATAAGAACCATAAGCGCACGATGAGACGTATCTCTCTTTCTCTATCTTTCTCTCTCCTACTCCTCCTCCTCTCTTTCTTTTCCTTACTTCTGTCTCTCTCACTCTCTCTCTCTCTCTCTCTCTCTCTCTCTCTCTCTCTATATATATATATATATATATATATATATATATATATATATATATATATATATATATTTAGTTTAAGAAAAACTAGGTAATCCGTATGGGTAGACCCAAGGAGGATAAAATCCAGAGAGCTCAATGTAAATCAGAGCTAATAATTTAAATACAAACAGACCACTTTAAGGTTCCATGTAATAAATTATTTCACCACAGCCCTTTTAAAGGACCGCGGATCATCAGACTTTACTCTACTTTACTTTAGTTAATGACACTTTCTCTCATGACTTCTTTCTCTCTTTTTCTCTTTATGCCTTTTTCTCCCCTCCCCCTTCCATATCAATATATAACTTTCGTTAAGTTAATCGATTTAATGTGCCAATGTCTTGACTTCCTCAAACAATTTAAATTTAAGAGAATAGAAATTTACATCTAACTCAATCATGTCTCTCCCCCCTCACTTCCTCGCTTCGTTAATTTACATATGCTTAGTACTGCCCGTCAAAAATATGTAAATCTATATTCATTTTTCGTTTCAACCTTTGGAAGTAAAGTCTGATGATCCGCGGTCCTTTAAAATGGCTGTGGTGAAATAATTTATTACATGGAGCCTTAAAGTGGTCTGTTTTTATTTTTATTTAAATTGTATATATATATATATAAATATATATATATATATATATATATATATATATATATATATATATATATATATATAGATAGATAGATAGATATAGATAGATAATATTAGTGGTTAATATATATATATATATATATATATATATATATATATATATATAAATATATATATATATATATATATACATACATACATACATACACATACAAATATATATAAGAATTTCCAAGAGGATAGAATCCAGGTAGAACTCAATGTCTAGGACAGAGTAAGAATATAATAAAAAGGCTTAAACACTAATATTCCATTGTTATAATTTATTACATTGGAATCGTAATTACGATCCAATTCATCAGACCTACAAATTCAAAAAGAAATCAGAAAAATAACTCCGGGAATAAAAAATAAAACTTAGTGAGTGTGTATGTTTGAGAGTGGGGGAAGAGTGAGAGGTAAACGAAAACGAACAGACGAGAGAAGAACAGGAAGGCCTAAAAATGAAGGTGGGGATTAAAATTTAACAGAGAGAAGTTTTCAATAGAGGAGTTTAAATGACGGTTTAAATGAGTGGGATACAGATAAATATGAATAAATAATCGGAAAATATTTGACAAAATAGCCAAAGAATTTAATCTGTCTTGAGTTCTGGACGACCGCAAGTATTTTTTTTATAAGCTTTAGTTTTGGAAGATCCCATACACATAACATGACGGCATGATGCCGTCCCGGGCGACTGCCCGAGTTGCCAGTACCTTGAGCCGGCCCTATTCTTAATGATGCGAAGATATTGATGATTTAAGAAAATATTGGTTATATTAGTTTATTTATTCTGCTTCTCGCGAGGAATTGGTGAGATACAAGTTCTACTCAAACGGTTTCTTTCCACGAACCGCTGCTTTGTGGAACCGACTTTTAGGGGGAAGTTTTCCTATCACTGCAATCTTGACCAGTTCAGGTTTTGGATTGGCCATTGTCTTCCCCACATGCCCCCTTGGACTGTACCCCCTCACCTCTTACTCTGTAACCGTCTACCTCGAGTGGCACTTGTACAGAGTGAATATTATTGCAAAAACAAATGATAATAAGAGTGAAATTGAAAGAAGCCTATTGATTCCTATTATGAAATATTTGTTTGATTTGTTGTAAAAATAAATCTTATGATAATAAGATTTAAAAAGTTATTTAATGATATATTGGGGGAAGAAATATGACAAAGTGCAAAAAGTTTACGTGTGACGCTTTTCGTCATTTAGGACTTCATCGGACAAGTAAGTTGGCTGTTGATGCGTTTGCACATGCGCATGAATGAAAGACGCTGATGATTTTAAATTAAAATTTTTTTTTTTTGCTTTAATATGTGTTTTTGGTATATAATCTAGCCAATTTCAATTATATTCTTTTTTCTTTTTATTTATGTTTCCATTAATTTCGTTATGAAATATCCCACATTGTGATAATAAAAGATCTGAAAAGCATAGTGAAACGTTGTAAAAATCCTGGACGCAAATTTACTGTGGTAATGATTAAATCATTTAATCAATGTGTATTGATTAAATCAATTTCTAAAAATGTTCGTCTTTTCATTAGAGTAGCATATTTTAAATCAAAATTGTGGTCAGTCTCGTTACTCATATATATTAATAATTCTTAAAGAAGATAAATTAAATGAACTTTTTTTTTGCTTGATGGAAAAAAAATGAATGGTCAAGAATGGAAAAACGTTAATGGTCAAGAATGGAAAAAAATTAATGGTCAAGAATTTCATGAAATTCATTTCTTATTGAAAATTTTATTTCGTTTGTAATATCTTTATTATTGAGATTAGGAACTTCAATGTTTTACATTTTCCAATGAGATGATAAGATGTACCGTATTTGACGGCATATAAGGTGCACATTGTTAACGTAAAAAATCTTTTAAAATTCACCTGCGTCTTATATGTCATAAGCAGATTTAAAATTCGCGATAGTCGACCAAAATTAGCTGCCTGGCAACTCCTATTAGCTTAGGCTTAAACAATAAGGAGCAATGGAACACGTGGACGGCAATGCCTAATCACGACCTTACACTTACAGAAAGAATAAAAAGACCCAGCATTGCACTAGTCTGCGAATGGATGAAGCAAGCTTGGGATAATATTAGACCAGAAATTGTTGTGAAATCTTTTCAAAAGTGTGACATTAGCAATGCTCTCAATGGAACGGAAGATGATGCATTATTTAACGACGATGATAGTAGTATTGAAAATGGGTATCAGAGTTCTGAGAACGAAGACGACGAATTTTATGGATTTTGAAGATGAATAAAATTTTAATGGTAACTGTACTGTTTTGCTCAATTGTAATAATTACTTGATTTTTATTTTGTTTTCTTACCTTTGGATATAATAAAGTTTATATAAACTTGTGTTCTTTTTTCCTATTATTTTTCGTTTAATTGTAATTATGCTTTGTTTAACCAAAATAATACCTCATAAATATTGCTTAGGCTGTACCATTTACTAATAATTTTACTAATTACTCATTTTTTCTTGATTTTCCCTGCTGAAATTAGGGTGCGTCCTATACAACCGTGCGACTTATATGCCGTCAAAAACGGTATATTGTGTATCTATCCAGTTGGAATCAGTACAACTGAGAATTGGTGAAACAGCAATAACTTTTTTTATTTGACGTATAACTACAGGACGTGAGCGATGATGACTCTCCACAACATCCTATCCTTTATAGATCTTAGTAGTGCTTGACTAAACCTTCCAATTTCTGTTCTGTCATCAAGCTACACAAACTCGTTAATCATTTCTCTCTGCTCTTCCTGCAGTCAATATTCCCTGTCTCCTTTATCTATAAGCAGTAGATAGCCACGAAGCATTTTAAAATGCCGTATACTGTGGCGAAATATATTTTATTTAAAAGAAGATATTTATTTTGTATTATAATATATACGAATTTTCCGGGTCTTTCCTTACAGTGAGTGCAGTACAGTATTTTGGTATTATCTACTAATATTTTTATACTAATGGTGGTATTTTGGTTGTATCAAATAATATGATCGATATGTCAACGATTTGCATGAACTTTTGATATGCGACAGGTTAAGCTACGATTGCACGAGATAGAATTTTAGATAGATAGATGTGTGTGTGTGTGTATGTGTGTGTGTGTGTTTACTGATATCTATCTGTTTTTCATATACCTCAATCTCAGTCTATTCATATATATCTAGTCTGTATCGATCTCATCATTTTGAAAACTACCATGATATTCATTTATATATATATATATATATATATATATATATATATATATATATATATATATATAGATAGATAGATAGATAGATAGATATGAGCAGTCTGAGATAGATAGATAGATAGATAGATAGATATGAACATACCAACATAGATAGATAGATAGATAGATAGATAGATAGATAGATAGATAGATAGATAGATTTCGAAGGAAATAAAAGATTTTTATTTATTAACACGACAGATTTTATTTATTACTTCAACTTTATTTTTAGTGGATACTTATATTTGAACGCTGCGTCTACTCAAATATGGGTATCCACTAAAAATAACCATCTATGTTAAAATCTGTTCATATCTATCTATCTATCTATCTATTCATTCTGTTCATATCTATCTATCTATCTATGCATTCTGTTCATATCTATCTATCTATCTATCTATCTATCTATCTATACATCCATCCATCCATCCATGCATTCTGTTAATATCCATCTTAATCTATTCATATCTATCTTCACATTTATAATTTACGGTAACATCTTACTTTTCTCCACGCAACAATTAAAAACGGAGTGGTGACGGGTTTTGCTAATTCGGTTGTTATTTATCTATCTAGCTAGCTAGCTAGTTAAACCTCTTCATGTTTTCCACAAACAGTAAATCCGCCCTTTATCTATCTATCTATCTATCTATCTATCTCTCTCTCTCTCTCTCTCTCTCTATATATATATATATATATATATATATATATATATATATATATATATATATATATGTACATACATATATATATGCAAAAGACAATGGTTAAACATCGGAAAACATAAGGAAAATGAATTCCTTTTAATAATATTTGGAAACGGTCACTCTTTGCCTGATGAAGGTCACGAGACCGGAAACCCGTGTAGCAACAATATGGAAAATAATGTATAATATATGTATATATATATATATATATATATATATATATGTATGTATTACAGTTTTAATGTGTGCTATATTTATGGGTAAAGGTATAGAGTGTATGTAAATATAAATTAGGCACCTCCACAAATTCACGATATCTAATGCTTAAAATACATTTTTTTAAATGGAAAATCATTCTTGATGCTTTTATTTTACGTTTAACTTCAAGCTAATTGATTAAATTTAATATTTCCAATAAGCAAAATATTTTGCTGTATTTCAAAACTAATTTAAATATATTGGAAGGAGTTTTCGTTCTGAAATTGATAATCATCGCGGATTTTAGCGCCAGTTTTAGCCATCTTTCATCACAATCTAATTCTCTTTGTTAAAAAAGCTTTCAAAAATAATATATACTTTTCTGAAACTTTATTTGAGGAATATTAGTTCATTTAAAGATACTGATTTGAAACAAATATTAATCAGTTTAATTAAAAAATATCTCAGAAATGCATTTTTTAACTTGGTGGTAGCTGTTTATTTTAGCTGTTGCCGGACTGACAGTTAAAATAACAGATGGAAGTTTATCTAATGTTTTTATCACGGTGGACATATCGGTAAAATTTAAGAATATAACGTGAGCGTCATTTTTATATAATTTTTAACTACCCAGTAATCTTAAAGATTTTGAAAAATGTTCTCCGCAATCTAATGTCTTCATTATTCATCGAAAAATGTTTTTCTTAAGACAATAGTTTGCATAATATATTGTATTCATATAAGCAATTAAAAACCTTTCTAATTAAATAATATCTTAGTTTTATGGTATTTTTAATTTATGATTCCGAGCAGATTTTCTGTTACTGGGGTCCTATTTTACAAAAAGAAATTCAGGGCTTAAATTCAAGAGGAGTTTAAGTGCAACAAAATTTAATTTCTCTAAATTTCATAAAATTAAGTAAGTTGGGGTGGTAAACAAATGAAAAAAAATTTTTACCAAGATTTTCTAAAAAACAAAAAACATTTCTAAAATAATTTCCTTCATATGTGAATAAGTCCTGAACCTTTCATTAAAATTCGATCATGATTTTTGCAAAAATTACAAATCAATCTGTTTTTCGCATAAAAACGATACAATTTCCTATAGTAATATTTAGCTTGCTCACTGACAGAAGGCGAAAAAAAAAACTATTTTTAGTCAAAATTTCCGACGTGGTAAAAAGGATCAAAAATTTAATTTAAGAATCAAAAAATCCTTTGGTCTCTTCTCTTAATAACAGAAGATTTTGACGATAAGACTTTATTTTTATTAAGTTTGGGTCATTTTTTTACTATGCTATGCTATTTGTTTTATCGAATTTGTGGCGGTACCTAAATATATATATATATATATATATATATATATATATATATGTGTGTGTGTGTGTGTGTGTGTATGTGTGTGTGTGTCTATGTATGTATAGATAGATAGATTGATAGATTGATAGATTAATAGGTATGGATATGATAAAAACATATGTATACGCACATATACTTTCACATACATATATATTTATTCTCATGTGTTATAAAAACAGTGCTCGATTTTATATAACAGAGCTATTAAGTATATATTAGGGAAAAGACATAATAGCGCACGTAGATAGCCCGAATCGGACTTTCATGTTGATACGCAATCTTCCGGTGCAGAATACTCACCTATTCAGTATGAATGAATACTGAATACCTGATGATTGTGTATCCGTATGAAACTCCGAGTTGTACTATCAATGTGTGTTACGTATATTTACTAATATATATATATATATATATATATATATATAATTATGTATGTAAATATAAATATATAGATAGACACGACGGACAATTGTTACACTCCATTAGCCTACCAAACGGAAAAATTAAGAATACTAGAAAACCTCAATAACGAATTCATCAAATTTTCCTTGTCTCTCATATTCGACGAAACTTTTCAATGAACTATATATATATATATATATAGATAGATAGATAGATAGATAGATAGATAGATAGATACGTAAAATGGAAACAAAAGGAGTATAATTCCACTGTACGTAACATTTAATTTAAAAGAGGGCTCACGTTCACTCGCCAGTAGTTTAACATCGCCCGAGGAAACACATGTGTAGTGTTGAAACATAATTGTAATTGTGTAGCGATTTTAACATGTTTTTGTTTTAATATCCTAAAAAAATTACATATATATATATATATATATATATATATATATATATATATATACATGCTTGCATATCCTAAAAAAATTACATATATATATATATATATATATATATATATATATATATATATATATATACATGCTTGCATATCCTAAAAAAATTACATATATATATATATATATATATATATATATATACATGCTTGCATATCCTAAAAAAATTACATATATATATATATATATATATATATATATATATATATATATATATATACATGCTTGCATATCATAAAAAAATTACATATATATATATATATATATATATATATATATATATATACATGCTTGCATATCCTAAAAAAATTACATATATATATATATATATATATATATATATACATGCTTGCATATCCTAAAAAAATTACATATATATATATATATATATATATATATATATATATACATGCTTGCATATATATATATATATATATATTTTATATATATATATATATATGTATGTATATATGTATGTATATATATATATATATATATATATATATACATGCTTGCATATATATATATATATATATATATCAGTTTGTTCATCTATTTCTGTATCTATTTATTTATCTGTATATATATAAGTTTGTTCATCTCTCACTCTCTCTCTCTCTCTTTCTCTCTCTCTCTCCCTCTCTCTCTCTCTCTCGCTATATATATATATATATATATATATCTTTTCATCTTCATATATTTAATTCCCTTTCCGGCAATTCATAAATGAATGTATCTTTCAATTTTTCCTCTTTTTCCTCTTTCTTTCATTTTTAGGTTGTTTCTTTTTCCCCTTGCTAATATCAAATGACTATTAAGAAATAATACCTGCCTCAACTAATGACAGGACCCAGTGCCAGGGCCCGGAATTTGTCTCTTTTCTGTAATCCACACGAAAATGCGCGATTGTGAAATTGATAAAGAACCAATTAGATCTGTTGGAACGACGGAAATAAGCCTTTTGGACGGACATAGTTAAGCCAATCCTTTTGAAAGTCAGCAGCGGGGACTATTCTTCGCCTTAGAACAACAACAAAGAGAGAAATGACAGACAGACGAACACACAGCGACAAACAAAGATTCGGATTGTGGTAGTGGATGAGAAAAAAGATGCTAAAATAAACGGAAAGATGATGAAGAATAGCAAAGAGATTTAGTGTACTCTGTTTCTTACTATCTCTCACTCTCTCTTTCACTCTCTCTCTCCCTTTCTCTTTCTTCCTCTCTCTATCATCTCACTCGTTTGTCAATGAGATGTGCGTTTGTATTACTATAGGCTTTTTTCTTTTCTTTTCTGTTCCCTTTCTAAACGGTATTCTTGTTAATGTTAATTTGTTCATCTTTCTTTTGTAAAATTTAACTTATATTTTGACAGCATCTTTCCCCTCCTCTCTTTCTCTCTTTCTTTCTTTCTTTTTACTTCACCCTCTCTCTTCATGTTATTGTTTTGTCCCCTTTTATTTATTTATTTCATTCTTTATATGTTTTGAATTTAACTACTTTTTCCTTTATTCTTTTTTATCTACATGGCTTATTTCCATTTTTATTTTTTTATTGACGGGGGTAAATTTCCTCTTTCGTCTTTCTTTCGTTGTTTCGTTTCATTTAGATTATTTCTCTATATTTCAGTTTTACTTTTTCTCTCATTTTCTTTCTTTCTTTCCGATATACTTTCTTCTTTCTCTCTTTCTTTCTTTCTCTCTTTCTTTCTTTCTTTCTCTCTTTCTTTCTTTTCGTCTCGATCTGGAGCTATCCCTCCCAGAGTGGATCAAAAGGTTTGTACAGTAGTGAGTTCGATACTCACTGTGTGCTCCACACTTTCGGACATGCCACATCTTCGCTTACAAAATAATTGGCCACTTCGACGTCGTGTAATGGTTAACAAGCTTTCCTCGCTAGATCAGTTACGACTGAATAGTGAGTTCGCTCCTCGTTGGGTGCCTCATACTTTCGGCCTTGTGCCATACCTAAGCTACGCTTAGAAAATCACCATTATTCCTTTAAACATTTTCTTCTTTTTATCACCAACATTATTTGTTTTTGCTTACAGCTCCTTATTATTTTTCTCTCCCTCACTTTCTTTTTTCTCTTTCTTTCTTTTTTTTCATTTCTTTCTTTCTTTCTTTTTCTTTCTTCTTTCTTTCTTTCTTTCCCTTTCTTTCTTTCTTTCTTTCTTTCTTTCTTTCTTCAAGCCCGCTCCATTTTTCTCTGTAACCTTCCATCTTACCTTCCTTTCCTTCAATATCTTCTTCTTTAATAGTGTTTATTTTTTCTTCCTTCTCTTCTTTTCACTGTTTCCCTTCTGTTTTATTCTCGATTTCATTTAAGCCCCTTTTCCTTCTCTCGCTCTTCTTTCCTTTTAAATTTGCTTACCCTCTTCCTTCTATCATGTTACCTTTCTTCTCATTTCCCATAGCCATAATTATACTGACCCTTCATCACCCACCTTTTTTTCTGTTTTTTCCCCTTCGGGCGCTAACACAGAATACCCGTCAATTATATTGCGATAAAAACAACAACAATGTACAATAAACATAGTTTATTTGACAACAACTCGTCTCTTCACAATGGTCTATGTGACGACCCTACAATCAGTGCAATAAAATCGATTATCGACCCCAGTGAACACGTGATAGATTTGAAAAGATACTAGAGTGACAAGTAGGCTGTGATTTAAGTAGTGAGTTTTTCGACCGATCACGTTACTGGTCATCAAGGAGTGCACACAGACAAAAGACTTATGGCAAAAGAAAGCAAAAATTCATGGGTCAAGTCGAAGATATTTAAACAAGCCGGCTATCTGAGGTGGATCTAGAGCTTTAAGGGGAGTAAATATTTTGAAAGAGGCCGGCAAAGTTAAGTGATCAGTGTGGAATAAACTTGTAATTATCTGAGGTGTTGCTGATACGCCTCACCGTGGAACAGTGGTTAGCAAAATAAACTCGTAGGCCATTACTCTGTGGCACCTAAATGACGAAGCGAGATATCTACTTTATTTATGTTTTTTTATGTTTTATTCAGGAAATTTTCAGACCTCATCCAGAACTTATTATGACCAACCTGTTTTGGCCTTTTAAATGATTTTCCGAAATTACTATTATCAAGACCTCTACCATTTATTGCAGAAAAAAAAGTCGGACCCCGCCACCATTATTAAGACAACCTTTGTACTAAGCGTGACCAGTCATAGGAAAAAAACACAGAAAATATCACGATTTGGGCTAGGAAAAGAGCCACGGGAAGAAGTCACAATGTTGGCTAAGAAAAAGTCACAGGAAAAATGTTACAACTTGTTTTTGCGAGTAACATGTTTGGTATACATGAACTGATTCTCGCAGATTTTTGAACCACGCTTATTACTGTCAATAATTCCCAAGTATTGTTGATCCACAACAGCACTGAAATCCCAGATTTTCACTATTCACTCTGTCTTCAGGGTTAGGGTTAGGGTTACGGATTAAGGTTAGGGATACTAGAGTTAGGGTAAGGTTAGTGTTAAAATATATATATATTTAAAAAAAGACACATAAACAGTGCTAACATTGTCTTGTTTCTTTTTTCCTGTGACTTTTTTACCTGCGATCTTTTCCTGTAACTTTTTTATTTGGATTCGTATTAAGCGCCCACATTTGCGACTTCGTTGCAGATTACAAGCATGACGCCAAAAACTAAAACGTAGGGGTCAAAATCAGAAGTTAAATGTAGTGATGGGTGCTAAACAAGATAAATATGAAGTTTTAAAGCTTATTCTTCTTCTATGTGCCGTAGTCCTTCAGGGCATGGGCGATCATGGCTCTTCATGTCTCCCTATACCTTGCAGCTCTTAACAAATATGTCACTTTACTAAACCTCCAGGTCTCTAGTTCCGCCTTCTTTTCCCGAAAGCTCGTTGCATAAGTGCCTCGCTGCCTTTCCCGCTGTGCGTTTTGCCTCCGATATTCCTTGTGTGTGTCAAATTCTCTAAGCCTTCGACCACTATATTTACAAAGACTGTTTCCTTAAAACCGTTTTCTTCCGAAATTAGCCTGGTTGATCTTCTTTTTTTTGTGGCGGACGGTGCGAAACAATCTTTTTCATATGCATAAACATATATATATATATATATATATATATATATATATATATATGTGTGTGTGTGTGTGTGTGTGTGTGTGTGTGTGTGTATGTGTGTGTAAATGACGCAGCCACTCGTATCGGAGGATGTCAGTCTACTAGAGCGGCTAGCTAATGTCCATTACAGACCCCTGCCCAGGCACATCTCATCTGTGTTTGTTCAACACCCCCAGAGCCGAGCTGTGGTATATACTGAAACAATGCTTAGCGGACCTTAGTTACAGTTTCTGGGAGAGTGCGCGTTATCTAGCGTGATCAACAGTCTGAACAAGGCTAGCACGCTCAAACTCTCGGTCATGATGACTGGTGACTTCGTGCTAGCACAATCATCGACGACTCCCAACGGTTCCATCTACCCAGTTTCACTCACAAGACTTGGGCCACCCCGTGTAATGTTTTTTTCAGGCACTTTCCAAAGGAGCCCTACGCTGGGATCGCCTCCTCCAGACCGATAACATCAAGACAAATAGACCATGGTTAGATTCGAACCCGGCACTCATGGTTAGAAACCGAATGTCCTAACCAGACGTACACACATACACACACACACACACACAAACACACACACACACACACATATATATATATATATATATATATATATATATATATATATATATATATATATATATATATATATAAGTGAAATATGTATATATATATATATATATATATATATATATATGTATATGCAATTTATTATATGTATTATTTATATATTATATATACGCGGTACTTATTGGAAAGCGCTCAATATGAGTGATAGAGCTAACATATTTAGTTGGATTATATATATATATATCAGGTCATCCCATAAGTTCTGTCCGAATTTGGAATAAAGAAAACAAGTGACCAAATATTACATTTAATTACAGATTCAATCAACAATGTATTTTCCCTGATTATCTATGACTTCCTTCCATCTATTAACAAGCTTACTAATTCCATTACTGTACAATTCTTTTGGCTTTGATTCGAAGAACTCACAAATGTCAGTTTTAACCTCTTCTTGTGTTACAAAAGCTGTTTCTTCCAAATGATTCTGTAAGCTACGAAACAAATGGTAGTCTGAAGGAGCAAGGTCGGGAGAATAAATTGAATGAGGAATTTTCTCCCAACCAAGTTCTTCGATCTTTTGTGACGTGATTCTTGCTGTGTGTGGTCGCGCATTGTCCTGATGAAACATCACCCGTTTTCGATTCACTAGAGCAGGTCTTTTTTTCCTCAAAGCTTGGTTCAAACGCTCTAATTGCTGACAGTATATTTGAGCATTAATTGTTGCATTAAGTGGTAAAAATTCAAAGTGGATTATTCCTTGGCAATCCCACCAGATTGAAAGAAGAACCTTTTGCCCATGAAGTTCCCTTCTCGGCTGTGGCTGGGGTCCTTCCCCTTTACCAAGCCACTGTCTACGACGCTTAGATCCATTTTTCGTCGCCAGTCACAAGTCTATTCAAAAAAGTTGAAACAAGTTGGCGAGAATGGAGAGAAGAGCAGATGTCAACTCGGGATTTGAGGTTGTTTTCAGACAATTCATGAGGCACCCAGTTTCCAAGTTGTTGAAGATGACGATGAACAGTTGTATGGTTTGAACTGAGAACCACTGCCAATTCCTCAACTGATAAAGCAGGATTTTCTTCAAGGGCTGCTTCAAGAAGCTTTTCATCAAACTCAACTGGACGTCCGGTTCGATCTTCATGTTCAAGGGTGAAATCTCCACCTCTGAATTTTGCAAACCATCTTCTGCAAGTTCTTTCATTCACACATTCCTCTCCATAAACTGAGTGAATGTTTCTAGCCGCTTCGGCTGCTGAGTTTCTTTTCTTTAACTTAGAAAGCATTATGTGCCTCAAATGATTCTTGGGTACTTCCATGTTAGTAGGGTTTTAATCAAACAAAATTTAATTTTATTGTACTCTGAAATAAAATTTGATCAGTTTAAATGCATTTAAACATAAAAATAATGTTCAGCTCCATTGGACATTATAAAATACTCTTTAAATTTCGTTCATTTTAACAAAAAGTTAAAATTCGGACAGAACTTATGGGATGACCTAATGTATATATATATATATATATATATATATATATATATATATATATATATATATATATATATATAGTGCTGTTTGCTAAAAGTGACTCACCTGATTTTTTTACTTAAAAATTTTTCGCCTATTGTTTTTGGGGGTCAAACTAATTTTTAATCTTACTAATATAAAGACCCCTTCCCGACCACCTAATAAAAAATGTATTCTATTGATAATTATAATTTTGATATAAATAAGATTTAGGGAAAACTTCTGTGCAAAAAAGTGACTCACTTATTTCCTGGAACTAGTAATCAATAGAAACATAACAGAACAGTTTTAAATAAAGAATAATAGAGGTATAATTTATTTATAATAGGTAATATAGTTCGAAATATTTAACAATCCATGGGTCCTCCTTTATTTTGAATAACCTTTTCAACCCTTTTTGGCATTGACTTGAGTAGGTTCTGGCAAATCTCAACTCCAAGCATTGAATTCCATTCGGATATGAAATTCACAATCAGATCCTCTTTGTTGCTCAACTGCTTTCTCGAGAAGCTGTACTTTATAATGCTCCATAAGTTTTCTATGGGGTTAAGGTCAGGAGATTGGGGCGGCCATGTCATAACTCTTACCTGCGTCTCACCAAAGCATTCCTTCATCAATTTTGATTTGTGACAGGGAGCATTATCGTGCATAAAAATGAGCTTGGTGGGGTCGATTTGCACCCTTTCAGCAGAAGGGAGCAGACAATACTCTAAAATTCTCTTGTACTGCTCACTCCTGAGGGTCTTTTCAATAGGTTTTAAGAAACCAGTTCCATGAAAAGAAAAGCATCCCCAGAACATTATACTGAACGGATGCTTGACAGTACTTACTGCTAAATTCAAAGAGCTTTCAAAACTTCTTCTTCGGATTTTAGATCGCTTATCCTTTGAATTTAGCTCAACTTTCGTTTCATCAGAGAAGATAACATTTACTCACTTTTATCGAACCTCACTGTATATATATATATATATATATATATATATATATATATATATATATATATATATACATATATATATATATATATATATATATATATATATATATATATATATATATACACATATATATTGGATGATATATAGATATATAAATATCGGATTATATATATATGTGTGTGTGTGTGTGTTCGTGTGTGTGTGTGTTCGTGCGTGTGTGTATGTTCATGAGGAATTTGTGTCTTCTTTGTTTTCGGTGATGAAAATGAAATTTTGCCTTCATATGCTTTTATTCTATGAGTAATTTTCTGCTATGCATTCTTCTGCCATGCGCCATGTCACTTCAGAAGGTGGACGATGACAGTTCTCCACAACTTTGTACTATCTGTAACTCTTAAAGTCTTTTTTTACTCTCCCTTACATCCCTCGTTCCGCCATACATTCACACGATCTCATCTGATTGATTGCCTGCAGCCTACACCTGTGCGTTTTACATTTGATGTGTCCTATGAGTACCAAATTTTCCAAACCCTCTTTCCTCATTATATGTCCAAGAAATTTCGCCTGTCTGTTTCAACTTCTGATTAAATGTCCATTTATTCAATTTTGCCTTAAGATTCGTCTATGGTATTCTCAGCATCCTTCTGTAGAACCATATTTCAGTTGTTTCCCGTTTTGTTTTCATCTCTGGGGAGATTGTCCAGTATAGGACCGTTGGCATTATATAACAATTAGACCCTCTTTTCTTTGTGCCTAACGAAATTTTCCTGTTTCTGAGTACTTTGCTTAGATTTTGGAAAGCATATTTGCTAATTCAATGAACTTTCGCGTTTCGGTGTCGCATTTTTCATCTTCTATTAAAATAATGCCCAGATATTTAAACTTCTGTACTTGCTCGATGGCGACATTTCCAATTCTTAGTTCATATCTTAGGCTTCTCCTCTTGCTGAAAATCATACATTGTCTTCTTACAGTTGATAGTTAGTCCTTTCTTCGCATCTTCATTTACTACCTTATCTAAGGGATACTGTAGTTTTCCTTCTAAATTTGCTATTAAGAGAGTATCATCTGCGTATCTTATATCGTTAAGATTTCACCCATGGAAAAAAATCCTGTTAGGATCTCTACTTCCTTTAGGACAGCCTCGCTGCGAAGTTAAAATAAATCCTTTGAAAAGACCTTCTGCTTGTCTTACGCCCCTTTCTACTTTTGCCCATCATAGTTATGACGATAAACTGCATCCGCACCCTGGGTAAGACGATAAACTACATCCAACAGCAAGACCTCTCTGATCAGGAGGTTTTGAGGAGCGTGGAACCACCTCTTAATTCATGGTGTTCCCAGGTCCACCGTGTCCCGGTGTGATAGCACCTGTTAGGGTCCCAGCTATGGGCAAATAGTTAACCCCCAAACTGGGGTCAAAACACTATGAAAGTGTAAAAATAGGTTTTAGTACCAGAAATACTTTTTGGTAAGAAATTATTACCAGAAATAAACTTTTTAAGAAAAAATGACATTATTACCAGCAATACATTTTTTTTTAAATAAAGATATTACCAGTAATACATTTTTGAAAAAATACCCGCGATGCATTTTTGAGGAAAGAAATATTACCAACAACAAAAATCTGCATTAAATAACCCATTAATGTTGATATACCGTAAAGCAAACCAAACCAAACCATTAAATCACCCATTGAGGTTGATATGCCGTAAACCAAACCAAACCAATAAATAAATCACTGATGTTGATATACCGTAAAGCAAACCAAACCAAACCAATAAATGATCCATTGAGTTTGATATACCGTAAACCAAACCAAACCAAACCATTAAATAAGCCATTGATGTTGATATACCGTAAAGCAAACCAAACCAAACCATTAAATGACCCATTGAGGTTGATATGCCTTAAAACATACCAAGCCATTAAATAACCCATTCAGGTTGATATGCTGTAAAACAAACGAAACCAAACCATTAAATAACCCATTGAGGTTGATATGCCGTAAAACAAACCAAACCAAACCATTAAATAACCCATTGAGGTTGATATGCCGTAAAACATACCAAGCCATTAAATGACCCATTGAGGTTGATATGCCGTAAAACAAACCAAACCAATCTAATTTTGGGTACTTACTTAATTCATTTTCTATCCGTATGCAGGTGATTTGTTCAAAGCAAACGTTCTGGATTATTCTAAGATCCTTCCCAAAATGATAATTTAAAAATAAATGATTCTGTATATTTTAACTGATTCTCTCGTAAAACGAATATTTTTTCAGATTTGTTATCATACTGGCGTTTTGTTTTCATTTTAAAAATACAAATTTTTAAATTTTTAATTTTAACATTTATTGCTGGTACTTATTTTCTGGAATGAAACAAATAGAATGATTCCGTTTATAAAACTTAGTTTTTTACGTCTTATCGACCATTTTCAGGTTACTCAAAGGCTGAAAATACTTTTAGAGTGTAAGAATTTTGGGAGGAAAATGATTTACTAATACTAATCATAGTAATTAACCTATAACTGGGTAGAGAAGATATGAATCCACACCTTTACCAGCGGTATTTGCGCGTAAGTAAATATAACGAACTCGACTGGAATTGAAACTCGGCTTTCCAATTTTCAACCGTACCATTACCCGTTACACCAATCGCACCTCCAAGCTTACAATACCCGATATTCCCAAGCTGTAACCACTCTAGGTACTGACCAGGCTCGATATTGTTTAACTTCAGTGATCGTACGAGAACCGGTGTTTCAACGTGATATGGCCCTAAGCCTTAACAGATTCAGAAGCTGATGATTCAAGGATAAAAAAACGGGAAATGATGTTACCTGATTTACTTGAAAGATTGTCATTGCACATAGAAAAATGATTTTAGAAAGTGATATAATTCAGCTCAGTCGCATCGATTGTAGCCAAAATGACAAATTTCGTATTCTCTACAGAGTTTCAGTAAAAACTAAAGCACCATGGATTGACTAAGTTAAACTTAGTAAAATATGCATCAAATTTCAGGGATTAAACTTACTTTATAATTAATTACTAATTAACTTAGTTTTACTGGTTAATAGAGTTCCGAAGCTAGTTTCGTTGTTTCGAGGGTTCCAATTCTGTAGCAGCACCTCCCTCCATTAAATATAGAGGGTTGGTGGATACCAGCGCCAACTTGACAGCGATTGTTGATACTGGTCAGTTTTTGTCCTTAATCAATATGTACCCATAGCGGTATAGCTCACTAAACCGACTATGTGACTCCTCTTAACAATGGGTAAGTAATGTTCAATTTTAACATTCAGTAAGAGAAATTCATAAGAATAATAGGCGAAAAAGTTGAGGCAGGGCCATACAAGGCTCTCCTGCTCTCCCCACCGAATCTATGATACAGATCCCACTAATCTACGATACGGGGACTTCCACTTTACTACATCACAATTTTCATAAGGTAATATTCATATTAAATACAAATTTTATTGCAACCTAATTATGTACAATAATGAATCGTATGATATAGGTGAACGATTTAAATATAAAAATTTATAATTAATACAATGTATCTTAATACAAATTAAATACATTCCATAATAGTTTATTCCGTCTTAAATGAACCAACAATGTTTTGCTGCAATTTTTAACATCAACTTGAGATTTTACTTGTTAAAGGGTTGAATATTTTTAACACATTCAACATTATAGATAAAAAATAGTGAATTTTATATAGTGTTTGTTCCAGACTTAACACGGACAAAAAAAAATTCACAGATTTGAATGAAAAAAAAAATAGACTCGAGGGAGGCGTCGAAATCAGCGAAAATTTGACATGTTTTAGTAGTCATTTGCGCGTAGTTTATTGTGTAACGTATAAATGGATAGCGGCTCGGACTGAGGAATCGGAGAGCCGAGTTCGAATTCCAGTCGAATCCATTACATTCACTTATGTGCTAATACCCTTGGGAAATATATGAATCCTCTTCTCCCCACAGATATGGGTAAATAGCAGGACAGACCGTGTTCTATAGACTTGGATGGCAACTGGTCTACCGCAGAAAAAAATGGAAAACTATTTCGAGAAAAAATCTGCCTCGTCAGTCATGTACCGAAAGATATATGATCGACTAAGCGTGTATCACCCATGGCTCATAACTGACTGATATGAATGTTGGTAGAAAAAAGGAAACGGTGATAAGATAGCGAGGGCCACAAAGAACTGCCCAGGGCCCCCAATCAGATTTCTTCCTCCACGTCGATCGGGGTATTGGGGGGAGATGCACCGGAAGCAAAAGTCCAGGAATAGTTCTAGTTAAGGCAAGTGACAGCAATAAGGTATTGGCATGAAAATTAAATAAAATGGCATATAACAATTTGTTGTAAACCCTTTAATAAAATTGACATTTTGCGTAACATTTTGCAAATTTAGTAAAAATGTAAAGTGTATCATGAATGTATTAGTCGCGCTAATCTGGGTACAAAATGTAGAAATTAAGAAAATCACTTGAAAACAAACCTAAAAATGCTTATACGAGGTCTGTCTGAAAAGTAACGGGAGCGACCACGTTCTTCAATGTGAGAGGGATCATCATCCACCGTGATTTCTTGCTACAGAGCCAGACGATCAATAAGTAAGTCTACAAAGAGATCCTGCGAACTTTCCCTTGCTCAGTGAGGGAAAGAGAGGAGACTTGTGGCAGAAAAAATGGTGGCCGCTTAACTACGACGATGCACCTGCTCAAAACGCCCTCAGCATCCGGCAGTTTCTGGCAAAGAAATACATCGCCGTACTGCGACAACCTCCCTATTCACTTAGCCTTGCTCCGTGTGACTTTTTACTTTACCCCAAGTTTAAAGAAATCATGAATGGGACCCGTTTTGAAGGTGTGGATGCCATCAAGAGGACCGTAACGACAGAGCTGAGGGCCATCAAAGAAGAATTCTTTCAGCATTGCATAGAAGCGTGGCAGAGAAGGATGGAAACGTGCAATAGACTCTAGGGGGATTACTTTGCAGGAGAAACTATGTTGTTTGTTTTCTTATTATTTAAATAAATTGTTTGTGCCACCAGTCCAGTTACTTTTGAGAAAGACCTCATAGATGACTGAAAAGGAAAATGTTATCTTATTGATACCTACTGTAAAATTCGGTATTAATTATAGCTTTCTACCTATAAGTCATTAGTGACCACTGTGCCCAAAATAAGATGGTGGGTATTAAAGATAGAAAGTGTTCAACGTGAATTAGAAAAGAAACCATGATGGATGCGGTGAGGGGGGTACATAGCATGAAGAAACGATAACTGATGGAGTAAAAATTTGGTTAGAGATATATATATATATATATATATATATATATATATATATATATATATATATATATATATATATATATATGTATGTATGTATGTATATAATTATTTATTCGAAAATTATAACATAAATATGTTATAAAATCACTACAAAAATAGCCATTTTCTTTCAACACTTCTGGTGTCTTATCAAGTGATGGTGTTGAATGTAGAATAAAAACCCTTTATTCTACTTTCAACACCATCACTTGATAAGTGTTGAAAGAAAATGGATATTTTTGTAGTGATTTTATAACATATTTATGTTATAATTTTCGAATAAATAATTATATTTGCTCTACTCTGTATGGGCACTTTTTTAAGAATAGTATATGTTCGTTATTGGAATTTATTCCGTATACACCAATCCTATACTTGTATATATATATATATATATATATATATATATATATATGTCTGTGTGTGTGTGTATACATTGTGTATTTAAACAGCAATCCCTCTTTTATACATGTTTCATTAAAGACGACAGGCAAATACTACGATTAAGCTTTTTATTTAATGTTTTTGTGTTCGAACGAGTATTTTCTTTTCTGCACAGAGTGTGTAGAAACTGTCCATATGTTCCGTAATTCCGAGCGTTTTCGGCTATAGTTTTATTATACATTATCAAGAAAGATTTTAGTTTTAGTTTTTCACGAGTTAAAAAGTGTTACGGGGGATTCTAAAGTCGTTTGGAGACCGAGGCTGAACTGAATCGCAATTTTATTGAATAAATTGACTCTTTAGTATTGCAAGATATTTTTGCATTGTTGGTGTATATATATATATATATATATATATATATATATATATATATATATATATATATATATCTTATTTTTATTTTTGCCTAATTTAGACGACAATATATGCATCGCACCCTGTATGTATGTATATATATATATATATATATATATATATATATAAAATTAATAACGAAGTGAAAATTTTTTGCGTAGGACGCATTTCAACCATCAGGTTTCCTAATATTGTTCTGGTATATGAAAAAGTACATATCATCTTCTTCCGTATATATATATATATATATATATATATATATATATATATATATATATATATATATATATAAACCTATATATATATAAAACCTATATATATAAACCTATATATATATATATATATATATAAACATATATATATATATATATATATATATATATATATATATATATATATATATATATATATATATATATATATATATATATATATATAAAATGCCCCAAACTTAAAACAAAGTTTTGTCGTAAAAATCATAACGTTATTATTAAGTGGAAATATCAACGGATTTTTTTATTTCTAAATTATAATTTTTAATCCTTTTTAAAACCTTCAAAGTTTGGGTTATTTTTCTTTCTTGTGTTATCTGGTGACCGTAAAATTGTATAGGAAAGTTAGCGTCTTTTTGCGGTGAAAAACACATTGATTTGGAAATTCTTGCAAAAGTTGGATTTTAATGAAAGTTTTATTGCTTATTTACAAATGAAACGTTTCTTGTTTATAAAGTTTTGGTATTTTTTTAGATCTTTTACCCGCCATAAGCACAAGAGATTTTAAATCCTCAGTTTTTCTTTTCTTTTGCTTTTTTTGTTTTTTTGTTTTTGGGAAAACACGATCACCAATTCCAGAAAAGTTTTAAATCTTTTAAAATTCTGTCTTACTTTGCAGAGATTAAGTGATATTGTTAATAAGTATAAACTGTATTTACTAATCATAAATGGAAAGCTTAGTACAATTTATCGACCCCATTGTTTGAAAAAGATTTGGGAAATTTGTGTGTGTTTATAAATGCGCCGATTTTTGTAAATATGGCCGTCCATACACGATAATTATGATTCCTTTTCTTAAAAAATCTTTTGAAAATAATATATATCTTTCTGAAATTTTATTTGAGGAATATTATCGGATTTAAAGTTTAATTAAACTGATTTGAAACGAATATTACGTACTTTAATATTATAATATCTAACATTATTTAACAAAAAAAATCGATGATTTAAATTCTTCAAAGATTTCTGCTTTTAACTAATATAATCATTAAGCTCTACAAAATATAATTTCTCGAAATTTTATCAAATTAAATTAGTGGGTTGGGTAAAAGATGTAAAAAATATTTTTATCAACATTTTCTAAAAATAAGCATTTCGAAAATAATTTAATTCGTCTGTGAATAAGTCCTGAAAGTTTCATTACAATCCAATTTGTTTTTTGCAAGAATTTCCAACTCAATGTGTTTTTCACCACAAAAAAATCTTTGGTCCTCCGCTGTCGCAAGAAAAACAAACTTTTTAACCAAGATTTCAAAAGCTGTAAAAAGGATGAAAAAACATAATTTAATAATCAAAAAATTCTCCGGTCTTTCCTCTTAATAATAAAATAAAAATTTTGACGATAATTCATTTAGACATTATCACACGCACAAAAAAATTCTAAATTATTTTTTTAAATACTGGGGGTAGCTGAATTGTAGCAAGCATTCCCATTTATGATGAGTAAATATAGTTTTTACTTAATAACAATATCACCTAACCGCTGCAATACATAATTTTAAAATTTTATTAATTATTATAATTAAAATTTAAAATAAAGAAAACAATTCCTGATTCATGAAAACAATTTTTAAGACAATAGTGCCTATAAAATATCTTATTTATAAAACAATTAAAAGCTATCCTAATTAAAAAAAATCTTAATTTTTTTGCATTTTTTATTTAATGATTCAGAGCAGATTTTCATTAACTGGTAGTTCAGTTTTCAAAAAAAAAAGAAAACTCGATATAAATTCTCCAAGGACTTGTGGAAAAACATTAATTCCTACAAACATGGATTTCCAAAGTAATTTAACTGATTTGTGAATAAGTCCTGAAAGTGTAATTAAAATTCTTTGATTTTTGCAAAAATTTTCAAATGAGTGTGTTTGTTCAGCGCAATAAAAAGACTCTAACATTTCCGATATTAATCTTTGGTACCTTCGGAAATGTTCTAATTAGGATAAAAACGATATAATTTAATAATCAAACAATCCTTTGGCGTTACCTTTTAATAAAGATTTTGGCGATAAAACTTAACTTTT
>OZ038480.1:34658552-34668552 GCA_964036315.1 Acanthosepion esculentum | reverse complement strand
GAATCAGTTCACCCCAAGCAAGGCGATAATGCCGCTAAGACGTAAAGGGCTACTGGGAGTGAAGAAAATGAAAAAAATCTAGAAGAAAATGGAAACCGAATCCTAAACAGGGGACAAAGGATAAACGTCTACTTTTGTTAAAAAAAAACTGGGAAGTTGTGTGAACCGGACGATGATCGAACCTGTCTACTTCTATTGAGGAAAAATAAATAAATAGTAAATAAAATTTCAGAGTTTAGGTGGAGACGTTAGAAGTACAGAGTTGAAGTAGACTTCAGAAAGAACCGAAATCCCAATTCTAAATAAGACATTGGGATAACCCTATATTCCTGTTCAAAAGAACGTGGAGGAGTGTAAACCGGGCGATAGGCGAACCTATATATAAAAATTCATGATCAACAACAACAACAACAACAGCAACAATAATAATAATATTTAAACCCAACGTCATTAAATCTATTATAACAATTTTCATTACAATTTAATTTTTGTCATTATTGAAATAAATTTGATGAGTTGGGATCAAATATCGATCGGAATCCAACAAAATTAAAAGATAAAGAACAAATGGGAAACATTTATCAATCTAACATATTTCACTTTTATTAAAGCTTCATCAGAGAATGAGATATGGCGAAAAAGAATAAATTTGTAAAGAAAAGAATCGCTAATTCTATTTAAATTCAACAACGGTTTTGATAAAATTATTTATATAATCTTTATATAAGTGAAGACATTTTAAAATTAAAACATTTTTCTCATTTTAATTCAATAATTCCCCTTTTTAAAAAGATTTTTTGTCGGTTAATATTGTTATTATGGATGAAAAGTGTAAATTTATTTTGAATGTAAAGAGAGGCTATTGTCATTCACGAAGATGTTTGCAATTTTTAAATAAGCCTTTTATTAAATAAAATCATCGCTGGGGTATTCTTTTTATCATCACCTTTTCAATTTAATTTAATTTTTTACCACTCTTTATTTAAAAAATAATTGAATGACATAAGGTATATGTATGTAAATAAATCGAAAAAGGTTTAATGTTTTTGTTAAAAGTTTAGCTTTTATTATATTTGCGTATTTGCATAAAAGAAATAATTTATTTGTAATATTTTTTGAAAACAGTCGTTTATTAAATAAAAATAAAATTTATTAAATAAAATAAAATTTATTAAATAAAAAATAAAATTTATTAAATAATATTTTTTGAAAACAGTCGTTTATTAAATAAAAATTAAATTTATTAATTAAAATAAAATTTATTAAATAAAAAATAATTTAATAAATAAAAAAAATTATTAAATAAAAAATAAATTTATTAAATAAAAAATAAATTTATTAAATAAAATAAAATTTATTAAATAAAAAATCGTCGTTTATTAAATAATAATCAATGAACCGAATAATTTATTACGTAAAAATATAAATATATATTACTATATAAAAATAACAAAACAAAAGTCATTGAAACAAAGCAAGTTCAGTCGACCAATGATGACAATTCCAGAACAACGTAACTATAAACAATTTTTTTTCTATCCTCTGCCAGCCGCTATGATGGAGAAATCATTACCTCGAACCGTCGCCAGTGAGACACGCTGCAAGAGCCACTCCGTTTCGCGAGGCTCGTTCCTTAATCGCGACGCAATCGCGCCAATCCTCCGAAGGAACACCATCGAACGAGGGCCAATAACCCCTGAAGTCTCCACTTCCACAGGAGTAAAAAAAAATCTATCAGCAAGAGAAGAATATTTAGCTATTTTTTTTATCTCTGCGTCTCGGGCGACGAACCCCGGCTCAACCGCGGACCTGATCATATTACCGGCCGAAAATGTATCCGCACAGGTCGCATCCCAAATCAACGACTTACCCATTTTAAAAGGGAAGATGGTAATGCCATCCGGCCGCTTTCCATCACCACGGTCGAGGCCTACGGGTTCGATTTGAAAAGGGAACCCAGCTGCATCCAAACCTCTTTTGATGATGTCGTTAATTGCTGCATGCCGTGGAAAGCGGCCGGCACGACGACGACATAATAATTATATTACAATTCATTTTTCATTCATTAACTTTTCTAACGTTTATTTAAAAGACAATTGAATGATGTTGACTCAATTTTGGACATTCTAAAATATCGGTGTTTTTTTCCACTTTTTTGTTAAATTTTCAAATGCTAACTATAATATGCTTTATTTACAAGTAATTTCGATTACATAAAGAGTACAGAAATAGATTGTTTATTAAAAGCTTTCTTGGAACATGCTGCAAAAGAATATATATGGTATTTATGTCTAAATATTGGACGTTTTAAAATTTTAAGTAGGACAGAAATCGATATATACGCATAGGCGAATGCCATTTAATATGAAACAGATTACATTTTTTTTTTCACCCCCAAGCAAGGTAACCATGCCACTTAGACAGAAGTGATTGCTGGGAGTGTAAGAAAATGAAAAGACTCTAGTAAGGAAAAGGACAATAAAAAGAACAGGTTTCAGGAAGAGTGAAGATGGCGATTGACGTTGCATTTAAATTTTTTAAGGTTGTAGGTAACAGGGAAGCCAGAAATTGGAAACGAGTTCGACAGGTGTGAAGTGCGAGTAAAGAATCTATTAGAATAGAATCTGCAGTTACATCTATCTATTTCAACAGAAAAACGATGATACCTGGTTGCTAGTACTGCGCTTAAATTCATGAGGCCGAGCTTACCAAAGAGGAGAGCTAATTAATATAACTGCCATGAAAATATTTATAAAAAAGAGAAAGGGAAACCACGTCAGGTCGGTGGGAAAAGCGACTGAAGCCGAGATACCAGGTCAAGACCGATAACATTACAGACCATTCTTTGGATCTTGTCGAGAATCCCGAGATATATAGCAGGAGCACCAGACCAAATATGGCAGCAGTATTCAATGCACGAACAAATGGTAGATTTATAATTGTGCACAAGAAATTGACCCAATTTTCCCTAACAGCGAACCTAGCAAGTGAATCAATTTAATCGCTCCACTTCATATCAGTAGAAAATGTGGAAACAAAATGGCGCCATTTTCTACTGGACGTTACCTTCAGTCATGCGATAGAGAGGAAGAATAGTTTATGATGATTAAACGATAGCAGTTTCGTTTTCATGGCGTTATAATTTACAAACCATTCATTGCTCCTTGCTCCAACTGATTGGTGGTCATTTTCGAGAGCAGCTGCTAGTTTTACTTTGTCGGGCCTATTACTATTAAACCAAGACTAAATAGTTGTGTTTGCGAGACAGGAGGATTTCTTTGCTAACAAAGAAAGAAAATACTGAGCTGTTACGTGATATCTGTCCTTCTTTACGGCAGCGAATGTTGGACGATTTCCTCAAAGATGAAGAAGAGACTCGAGGCGACAGAGATGTGGTTCTACATAATGATGCTGAGGATGTCCTAGACAAGGAGGAGGCTTATACTTAACATTAGGAAGAGGCAGCTGAAGTTTCTGGGACACATAATGAGGAAAGAGGGCCAAGAGAATCTGGTGGAATAGAGGGTGAGTGGGACAAGGGAAAACAACGCGTGATATACCTGCCGACAGAACGTGGCCCGAGGGAGTAAGCAGAGAGAAGGAACTTGTTGGTAGCTGCAAGGGATAGAGGGAGGTGGTGAACCATGATTGCCTACGTCCTGAAAGGACATGGCACATAAAAACAAAAGAAATAGTTGTGTTATCAGGATAAATTGTTACATGGGAAATGATGACATCGGGACGGCCATTGATGAAGATAAGAAACGACGTAGGCTCAAGGATATACTCCTGGAGGTACCGCCCCATTAATGTGAAATAATCTAGATCGGTATCCGTTCAACACGGCCTTCATTATCCGCTTTGTTAAGGACGACTGGATTAAAACAAATATTTTGCCGGAGACACCATAGCCCTTTCAGCTTATGAGGTAGGGAAGCATACCAAACCTTGTCAAACGCTTTCGAGATATCTAAAGCCACAGCCCGAGCTTCGCCGTTCTTATCCCAAGCCTGAATTTTAGTGATAACAGTTAACACATCGACAGTTGATCTAGAAAAACAAAGTCATATTTTTATATGAAAAAAGGTCGTGTGAGATTCTTAATCAATTCAGAGTTGATTAAAGCCTCTAATACTTTCCCAACAAACTCTATCTATAAAAGGCTGGATATGTGTGTGTGTGTGTGTGTGTGTGTGTGTGTGTGTGTGTGTGTGTGTGTGTGTGTGTGTGTGTGTGTGTGTAACGAATACACAGCCGCATTTTTCGACGGGTTTGCACCAAAATTTACATGCACATGCTCCAATTTGTTCATGCTTCTACGGCAGTCTTCATGTAGTTTGCGGCCATTTCCTACTGGCCAGAGTGAGAGCCTTTAGCTGGCTGCCACGAATAGACAGGAATATTCTACTGACCAGCGTGAAAGCCAACAGCTGACTGACACGAATGTTAACTAGCATGCTAGCATGCAAAAAAAATAGATAGCTGCATTCGTCACAAGTGGGAAAAATTTAAATCTACATGGCACTTTACTCCAATTAGCTCATTCGCTTGCTTAAATTCAACGTTGATTCTGATTCCGCAGAACTGGGTTGGGTGTGAAAAAGTATTTGTTGTTAACATTCTTTTTTCATTCGGTTTTTCCAGTTAGGTGTCCTTTTTTAAAGCTGATCGTTTTGTGTTTATTTTGTTTAGTTCTTTTTTCGTAACAAATTTAATGTTTAGTATAGAGCTTAGAAAAAATCGCAGTATAAGATAGGCAAAAAGTAAGGCATGTAGCAACATCAGCACGGCAAAGGGCACTCCTTTAAAGGCAAGGAAGGGCAAAAATATTTTAAGTCAAGTGATAGCGATTGCTGTATGAGTCGTACGATTTTTTAATCAAGCACGGGCAACGCCGGGCCATGCTGCTATTCTTCTATAAGATTTCTGTTTTCCCTTGAAGTGCAGGACGCTTAGCGGTTATCTTCACAAAATGTAGAATCGACAATTGTTTCATTTGTTTTTTACGGTTTATTAACCTCTGTAGTTTACTTAAATCCGAAGCATATTCTCGATTGTAAGAAAAAATATTTTTTTGCTAGGGAATATTGCTATAATAGTTCGTTATTTTTTAGAATAACAATATTTTTTCTAGATACAAGCCCTACTATTTAACCCATAGCTGAGGGCGAAGATGGATACATACTTTTCCCAGTGATATTGACGCATAAGTTAATGTATCGAACTCAATTAGAATCCGAACTAGATTTCTCACTCGGTTATACTATATATTATACCCAGCACATTCACTAGAATTGACGACCCTAGGCCAAATTGAAGCGTTAACCTGCTTGTGAATTCGTGTCTCATTTCCCGTTATGTTTATGTTCGGTCTTAAACAGCAGGTTATACTGGGCTCAGTCACATTGTTTGACAGCCGGTCTAGATGCAGCTCTATTCTGAATTGAAAATTGTGCAGAAACCAATAAGAATCTACTCCATTATCTTTCTTGGGAAGCCATGACAATTCACAGATAATAAAAAAAGGCATCTGCGAAGAGACATTAGAAAGAAATTCTACATATTTCTCTTTCGTTGGTTTTCCTCTTTAATTACTATGCCAATCAATACAGTTGTTAAATTTGCCTTAATAAACAAATCCGAACAGACCCTGCGTACTACAGTGAAAAATTTCTAGTAAAAAGGGAAACACAAATCTGATTATTTATTCGGCATTCTCCAATCGCAGAACCGGATGTATTAACAAACGTATGCAAAGTTTCATACTAATCTTACGGATCTCAATTGACCGATACTCGCCCTCCAACAGCTTATTAGTTCTGCCATGATATTCAGTATTTCACTGACATTTAAAATCATGAGAGCATGATGGTTGGGGCGGGGGGGGCGTGTACGGAGAATCTTTCCGAATGGATTTTAACATAGATTGGGAAGTGAAAACAACCATGGATATGCAATAAATAGATAAATAAAATGTCGCACAGTCTGAGAGACTGCACAGTCATAGCAAATCCTAGACTAGCGTCACCAATCCAAGGTAATCGTAAATATGGGAAACTTTTTCCGTCTCATGCATATAAATTAGGTCTATTAAATTGTGCAATTTAAGCAAAAGATGCTAGATGGCATCATATGAAGAAGGTATCGATTTTCAACTTTCCCCTCCCTAATACAGTTTCTATATTGCTTGAGAACTGATATATAGAGTCTAAGCAGCCTTCCCTCTATAAGCAGAAGGAATGGTTGCTGGGTCTGAGTGTAATTGCTGCTTCTCTGGTAGTATTTTTCTTCTTTTTTTTATTTATTCGTCATACACATATGCATATATTTTGTCCACAAATGAATGAAATGAGACAACCGATTCGTTTCTTTGTGATATTTCTTGATTCACCATTTTACGATGAGTAATACTTTCTTGCCCTTGCTCTTCCTTATATTAATCTAATGTGAATATATACTTTTAAAATGTCCGTTTTAAAACCCATAATATTGCCTGAACCAGTATTACTACTAATAAGTAGTAATAATATTATGCTCGCTTTTCTTTATTGGATGAAGCATCCTAAGTTTTTGAATTGTATTTCCTTCATCTTTATTTTTAGTTGGTTTTTATCAAAACTCCTGAGACCATGAATCGGATGTTAATAAATAACGCGGATCGGAAAAGGAAAGAATTTAGATCATATTTATTTTGAATCGGAAAGCGTATTTATATACGACAGTTGCTCCACTTTCTAGAGTCCTAGATTTACAGCGGGCAAAACAAACAGACAGCTTGTCAAAACGTATTGACTTACCCTATATTTGTTGCTTTTACATAAATTTGTAGGAAAAATATCTATAATATTATTATTATTATTATTATTATTATTATTATTATTATTATTATCCCGTACAATCACCAAAGTCAAGCAAGGTCGAGCCAGCTTAATACTTCAATCGGTCACCGTTTGGGAAGACCAGGTGTTGTTAGCTTAGATGTATGGGTGGTGTCATGGATAATGTCTCGGAATTGTTAATCGGAGAGCTGAGTTCCAATTCCGGTTGGGTTCGTTTTATTCACTTACGCGTAAATACCCTTGGGAAAGGTATTAATCTCTTCTCCCTCCGGTTATGGGTTAATTAGTATGTCTTGTATGACTAAATCATTATTATCTAAAAAAAAAAAGACATTATACTCTAAATATATTTTGTGGCTTTAAATAATCTGAAAACATTTGATAAGCCGTAGAAAACGAATCAAATTATTATTATTATTATTATTATTATTATTATTATTATTATTATTATTATTATTATTATCATCATCATCATCATCATCATCATAGTGGAATTTGAATGGTAATAGTTTCAAACCCCAGAAATAATTTTAAGTGACTCTATCATATGTCAAGACCTCAGTTCGCAAACACTTTCCACAGAATATTAGCTATGTCTAAGTCAGTCAGTTATGTGCCATGCGTTATACACGCTTCGGCGATCATGTATCTGTCGATACATGACTGACGAGGCAGATATTTTCTTTCTGCGGTAGACCAGTTGCTACTCAAGGCAAAAGAACTCGGTCTGTCCTGTTATTTACGCATAGCTGAGGGGGTGGATTCGTACCATTCCCAAGGGTATTAGCACATAAGGGAATAAAATGGATTCGAATGGAATTCAAAGTCGGCCCTCCGATTCTTCAATCCGAGACGCTATCCATTACTCAACCGTCGGTTGTTATTAGCAACGCCGCAATGTTGGGTGCAGTTCCACTGATATCAAGTTGATTCTAGAGACTATTTGAAATCGACTCAAGGGCTGCGATGACAATTTGCAGTCTTGGTATGTACATTTCCCATTCTCTCAACTTCCACCCTCGGCTATGGGTAGTTCACAATCTTGTCACCTACAATGTATGGATATCTATCAACAATCATGAGAACACTTTCGATTTATGTTTGTACCTCTTGTCAGCATTTTGAAATTCACATTTCTATTTATGTTTGTACCTCTTGTCAGCATTTTGAAACTCACATTTCGATTTATGTCTGTACCTCTTGTCAGCACTTTGAAACTCACATTTCTATTTATGTTTGTACCTCTTGTCAGCACTTGGAAACTCACATTTCGATTTATGTCTGTACATCTTGTCAGCAGTTTTAAATTCACACTTCTGAAATTTGGAGATGCATGAATGTGATTTTCTTTTCTTTTTTTGTAATCCAATTGTTTGGGAGCTGCCAAGAATTTAAGATAAATATTAGTTTGTTTCGTTCGAAATAATTCCCAGGTAGTTTTTTTTTTCAGATGCCACGTTCTGCCAATTTCTATCTCAAGATGCTTGTATTTGTTCAGTCTTTCAAGGGTCTATTTTTGTTAGCTGGTACTGTGACATCTATCAAAAGGCACGTCTTTTAAACATGATTTTTAGCGATAATACCATGTCGATTAGCCTGTCTGTTTGCACACTGATGTTCCAAATGGCTGTGACATTTGCATTTTGCACAACTTAAGGTGGTTTATACTCCCAACAATTCATTCCGTGAGGCGGGAGGTCAAACGCGCGGAATATCTCCCACAGTGCCTGTAATAAGTTGTCCTATTTTGCCGTCGTAAATACTCTGCTGGTGCCAATGGACCACAGTCAAAAATTATGTAGTCTGTAGTCTCGGGATGTTCTTTACACACACGAAGTAATGGGCTGATATTAATTTTCTGAACATAGTACTGTTAATTCCTTGTTGAAAGGCAGCAACAATGTACCCTTCAGTTTTTGGTTTAAGGCCAAAACATACCAGCAACTGCTGGTTAACAGTTTGCTCAACATAAGTGTAGTTGGGCGATTTGCCATGCAGTGACTTTTGTACCCAGTTTTCTAGTATTAAAATAACTATTATTAGTAGTAATTTAATTTTTAAAATAACAGCAGTTGTTACGAAGTTTTAATAATGAGATGTAATGAAACAAAGTCTTGAAACAATCTATTGAGATTCCATAAAGTGGAGATAAAGGATGCCCAACTAAAGTAACGGTCAATAAACCTTTATATTTTTAGACGTTTTATGGCATCGATAATTCATTGATTACTCCTGGTTTTATATAAATCGCTTTTTGCTGAATCGTTTCATGCTAAAAATTGTATACGTTTAATACCTCAATGAAATTGAAATATATCCCTGAAAAAAGCGACGGCAAAGATGGCAATAACATAGATGACGACTACAAAGCCTATCTCAAGACCATGATGAAGCAAGACGATCACTAAATGGACAAAGGTATCTGAATGCCTCACATGAAAGGCCACAATAAATAAGACTGCAACATCAGAAACGTAGATGTACAGGATCTGATTAATTAAACGGATTATTTTGATCGAGAACTAATTTTGTCGAAATGCAGATAAATATTTTATTTGTATTAAAACAGCTAAGGGAAATAATCACTCATAAATTTACTAACTTAAGTTGATTATATCAACTCAATGAGAGATGGAACAAAAATATAAAATATATAAATAAATAACTTTGATAATTATGATATGGTTTAATTGTTGTTGTTGTTGTTGTTGTTGCCAAGTCATTAAATTTTTCTAGATCCATAACAAAGTATAAGCTCTTCACAACCAGTAGAGGTGATATATTTTCGTCATGAATTCAGAACTGTTCGGATTATACGAACTCCCAAGGAAAGCAGCCTTCTGTAAGTGCCCAATCTTGACATTGACCCAAATCTTGTCCAGCTACTTCGGATGTTCAGTACATATGGTGTCCAAAGCACTACCGATAATGGCGATGACTTCCACTCTCTTCATTGAACGCAATTGATACTCTTCTGATTTTAAACTATGATAGTTTTCTTGTTTCTTTTCCTCGCTTCCTCTACTCTATCGTCTCAGGAGCATGCAATATCTATAATGACGCGTTCTTTATCTTCCACCACAAAGTTTTGCACTACTTTATGGTCACGCTAGATCAAGGCATCCCACACAAAATTGTATTTTCTTTTTCCATGACCTCTT
>OZ038480.1:34623552-34653552 GCA_964036315.1 Acanthosepion esculentum | reverse complement strand
TACAAGCAAATTAATTTAAACAATTAATGGATTATTTTTAATCCGACATTATTCCTTATTATTATAATAGTTATTTTATTAGGCACACGTGTTTGAATAGACAACCCTTTTTCTCCACCGAGAGGCACATTTTCTTTAATAAGACTTTCGATGCTCCAGGCAGGGAGACGTTAATTTCACTGTTTGAAAGAAACGAGAATGCCTATTCAAACATTCGAACACATGTAGCCCCTAAAATAACGTTTATGCCAATAAGAAATGCAGACATACACTTCGTGGGTGAGGCAGAAATACCTACTCGAAATACCTCCCACATAATGGTAAGACATTAGTGGCAATGCTGTCTTCATATCGGTAATGCCTTAACAATATATGAGAGGTATTTCTGGCGCACCCTGTATAAATTATATCAGTTAGCTAATATTTAATACGTATATTTTCTATGCTATTAGTACACACATACAAGCATGCTTACATATATATCAGTTTTTATCGGGGCCAAATTTTATATTTGTATTAATCCTATCTATCTATCTATCTATCTATCTATCTATCTATACAATGATATATAAATTTTATATATGAAGAACAATATTGGAGGGGAAAATGTATGACAAAGTGGAAAAAGGTTTTAGTGTGACGCGTTTCGTCCTTTGCCGTATATATATATATATATATATATATATATATATATATATATATATATATATATATATATATATATATTCTGTATAGATGTGAACATTGTAGATTACTTAATAGATAGAGTGATAAATCCTCACCCACTAAAAATAACGATTATAGTAATACGTGACACATTTTATATTTGTATTAATCCTATCTATCTATCTATCTATCTATCTATCTCTCTCTCTCTCTCTCTCTCTATATATATATATATATATATATATATATATATATATATATATATATATACATATCTATCTATCTATTTATCTATCTATCTATATGTGTGTGTGTGTGTGCGCGCACGCAGCTATCTATCTATCTCTCTCTGTCTTTCTCTCTCTCCCTATATATATATATATATATATATATATATATATTAATGTGTATTTGGGCAGCAGCCTTTCTTTCAAGCATCTTTCATTGAAAACAGCCGTTAATGAAGATTTCATTAATCTCTTATTGAGATTTTATTTTTTCGTTTTTAGGAATTAAAGAATATAAAATTGCCTAAAGTTATTAGTGTGCCGAGCGCTTTCGGCTTGTTCTCTCGCCATTATCGAGGGTGTTGTTTTGGGTATGGTGAATTTCCCTCTGTTATCTCCCTAAAAACCGAAAAAAAACTTTTAGAATGCTGAAAAAACTCAATTAAAGTTTAATTCAATCTTCCTTTTCGTCTGTTTTCAATTAAATATTTCAATATATATATATATATATATATATATATATATATATATATATATATATATATATATATATATATATATATGTATGTATGTGAACCTTGTAGATTCCTCATTGGATAGAGGCGACAAATCTCCATCCTGTAAATATAACGTTTATAGTAATAAAAAAAACAATAATAATGTAGGCTTAAAAATGCATTCAAAAAATTACTGTTCTTTACGTTTCGCGTACGAATGCATGGATTTCTTATGGCTCCTGTTTCCCGTAAGACTTCCTCGTTGATCGCATGTTTACTAGATATCTTCAATCAACCATAAATGTATTTCCCGCGATTTTCTAGGACGTTTCTGATGAATTTCACCATCACTTGAGGAATTTCAACAGCAGCATCAACAGCTGAAATGGATATCAAATGTAACTCGAAGAGAAAATAATGACATAATCAAGATGTTGTTATTCCACACTACTTCAAATAAAAGGTTAGGAAAGAAACCCCCGTCACAAATGGAAAGAGGGATAACAGCTACTGGACTTGAGATGAGAAAATGACATAATCAAGATGTTGTTATTTCACACTACTTCAAATAAAAGGTTAGGAAGGAAACCCCCGTCACAAATGGAAAGAGTGATAACAGCTACTGGACTTGAAATGAGAAAATGACATAATCAAGATGTTGGCATTCCACACTACTTCAAATAAAGCGTTAGGAAGGAAATTCCAATCACAAATGGAAAAAGTGATAACAGCTGCTGGACTTGAGAAGAGAAAATAATGACATAATCAAGATGTTGGCATTCCACATTACTTCAAATAAAAGGTTAGGTAGAAACACACACCCCTACACACACAAACCAAGTATCAACACTGGAAAGTACGAAAACATCTACTGGACTCGAAGAACGGATTTTCCTGAAAAAATATTTGAAGTGAAAGATTATATAAATTAATCGACTACAGTACTAGCTGCCGAATGTCTTCTTAAAAGGAAACGGTTAACATTACAATTACTAATACCATAATAAAAGACCGATCCACTATTTTAATTCGTGGAATTGGTTAACTGTTGCTATTGCTAGCCATTCTAGAAATTCCTCCCTAATCGAAACTAGAAATACTTTGAATGTGGCAGATCTTTATAGTATTGTACATGCAGAGCTTCACATATTTATTTACTGCGTCGTATTTACAACATAATGATTCACCGACTTCTTTGCCCCCAAAAAAGAAAACTGTCCATTCATTCTATCACTCCAGGAAACACCTGACTCCTTCTGCCATGCTTTATCCTTCCAAGGATCAAATTACAACAAAGACTGATGTATTCCTGCCATATCTGGGGTGGAGCTGGTCAATCCTCACTTTTCAGCCTTGATAGAGTTCAAAATTTTTTACGTGTTCTTTACGTGTTGGGGGGGGGGGGGTCTTATTCTCCAGTCTATAACCGATTTCCCACAGACGCATCGTCGCAAATCTATCGCTGCTCTATCGCTATTTCCATAGTAAATGTTCAGGTGAGCTTCTTTCTTTGTTCCATTAGTTCAAAACCTTTACAGCTAGGACACGCCATGCTACTCCCACGGAATTGAATCACCCTCATTTCCCCCGTGTTACAAATGTAATATTTTCACCCAGACAGCTTCTTCTTTTACAAAAAAACAAAAAAACGGCTATTTTATGAAAGACATTACGGGTTGGATGCTTCCTTGAACACTACAATCGTAACTTCTTCAAGTCAAGGGTCAATTGTTGTTTTTCAAACTTATCATTATCATCTTCACTGCTTAACACCTACAGTTTGATTCAGATCACACCTCTCATTCATCAATGATATTTTAATAGTAACACTCGATTTTCAATGACTCTCCAGTTTTGTACTGGTTGATCTTTAGCATACACGGAGGCCTACATCAAGTGCCCCGAGCAGGTATTACGGCCGTGGGTCCAGAAGGTGGCTGCTGGAAGACCCTATGTCTGGCAACAGGACTTTGCACCATGCCACAGAAGCAGGAGGAACTACTCGTGTTTGTCAGACAACTTCTGCGACCACATCACCCCTTACATGTGGAAATCTAACTCCCCAGATTGCAACCCCCTTGATTATTATGTGTGGGGCGCAGTTGAGCGAGAGACTAACAAAACTCCTTGCAACACCAAAGATGAACTGAACGCAAGGATGATGACAGCATTCACCAACTGAAATAAAGAGATTGCCCAGAACAGTTGCAGGAGATTCCGATGTCGTCTGCAGGCCGTTGTTGAAGCCAATTTAATGAATATATTTACTCTTTAATATTTCAAAATATCTTTGTGTAATTTTAGTAAATACATCTGTTAAAATGAGATGTCAGTGTTATTTTCATTTTTGCGTAATTTAGACTACAATTTATCCACCCCACCCTGTATATATATATATATATATATATATATATATATATATATATATATATACACATATATATATATATATATATATATATATGTAAGAGTTGTATCAAAGGACAAAATGTATATTTATTAGTATGGTAAATTTTAGCTTTGTTATTTTACATCGAGCACTCACTGTCTGCTATTTGCTAATGTTGACCAAGATTAATTTTTACTTTAGCTTTTTCGCCATTTTTCGTGATCTCTAAGTCCGTTTACATTGTTCGGACTATCGTCCTCATATTTGTTGTCCATATTTATCCAAACGCTCCGGTCTTCTTTAGGTGGTTGGAATGTTGAACTGAACCCTTTATTTCGCTCGCTGGGGTAGACTGTTCTAGTTCCACGTGCCATGTCTAATGGCTGTCAGTTATCAGTTATCTCCTGTTAATTTCCCTCTCCAAGTTACTCCACCGCCTTAACCAGGTACTGAACTCACACTCTTTGGGTCCTGTCACTGGATCTAACTAACGCCTTTATCCACGGTGTCATGTGCCCTTGAGGACATTTTCAATGACTCCCCAGTTTTGTACTGGTTGATCCTTGAGGACATCTGTGAATGAATTTCTGGGACTTCTAAACCTAATGTCTTCAGCAACCATTTTTACCAGTGCTCATATTGCAATTTTTGTTGTTATCATTTCATTTTTTTTTCTCCAGTTCGACATTCCAACCACCTGAAGAAGGTCGGAGCTTACAACGGCCGAAACGTTGAGATAAATATGGCAACGAAGATGAGGACGATAGTCTGAACAATGTAAATAGTGTACATAATACATCATCTCAGAAATATAGACTGATATCTAAGTCAGTTTATTTTTATATCAAATATTCAAAAAGTAGTCTCCCTTTATGTTTAATATAAAATAATAAACCCAAATTTAAATAAATGTTTGTTATATAGTTTTAAGTCCGTCTATTTTAATATATTTTTTTAAATAAATACCATTAATCCCTGTTTATTTTAAATATAAATTTAAACATTAATCACCGTTTAATTTAAATATAAAATAAAATCCCGTATATTTTAAATGCAATATATATTTTTTAAATGAAAATCCATATACTGGACTGCACCAGCATGGCGTTAAACAGATATTTTATCAAAATTCAAATTATGTAACGATCAGCCTCTACCCAGCACCTGAAGATTGCGTTGTGCATGAAACTCCGAGTGGTGCTACCAGTCAGGGATAACATGTATTTATTGATATATACTAAATAGCTCTGATATATTATATTGATCACTATTTTATTAACACTAGCACGCTATGTACGATATCTCATATATACATATATATATATATATATATATATATACACACGCACACACACATATACATATATATGTATGAGTTATATATGTAATAGTGTATATATATATATATATATATATATATATATATATATAGAGAGAGAGAGAGAGAGAGAGAGAGAGAGAGATATTCATCGATAATGTTTCACTTTTACAGTATTATTATTTTGATAGGTACACATTTTGAATTTGCACCATCTTTTTACAGGTGTCTGTCTAATTCCTTATTGTTTTAATTCTGGGGATTGCCGGCAGACACACACAGATCATACGCACAAATGCACACACAGCCACACACATATACAGAGTCAGTCAAAAAATGTATACACACTTCAGGAAATAGAAAACTTGTACAGATATTGTAATATTAAATTTATTCAGGCATCATGAGATTAATACAAGTTACCTTTGGCCTCTACAATCACAAGAAATGCTCCAAATTCTGGCCTTTAGCTTTCAGATATTTATTAATATGTTGAACTACAGCTTGGCAAACGTTGGCCAAAGTGTCCAGTGGGATTGCTGCATATGCATTTTCAATTTCTTGTCTCAGGGCTTCCAATGTAATGCCATCTGTCGAGAAATTATCGTACTACAGTAAACTATGTTATCAGTTTTTCTTATCCTGAAGTGTGCCTACATTTTGGGGGCTGATTCCCTCTCTGTCTCTGTCTCTGTCTCTCTCCCTCTCTCTCTCTTTCTCTCTCTAGATTTATTTAAATATAATTATATATATTTATACATACATACATACATATATATATATATATATATATATATATATATATATATATATATATATATATATATATATATATATATATACACTATTAATGATAAATATACATTTTCCTCACTGATTGGTACAATTATAAATGCATATTTATTATTTTACATTGACCATTTTTAATACCGGCAGAACTCAGTGTGCAATATTTTATACCTATTCTTATCTATCTATATATATATATATATATATATATACATATATATATATATATATATATATATATATATATATATATATATATATATATATAGATAGATAGATAGATAGATAGATAGATAGATAGATAGATAAGAATATACATATATATATATATATATACATATATATGTGTGTGTGTGTGTGTGTGTGTGTGTGTGTGTAAGAATAAGTATAATATATATATATAGAGAGAGAGACAGACAGACAGACAGACAGACAGACAGACAGAGATGCACAGAATGAATGGGCAATGTAGCTAGATAAGTAAATAGATATTAAACAGATTAAGATATGAACAGATTAAGATTACTAGATAGTTAGTCCGATATTAAACTGATAAATATATAAACAAATACACGCAGTCACATTCCCATACACCTATAAATATATATGTATATCTAGAGCGTATATATATATTTGTAAAGAATTAATGAATTTTATTTAATCTACGGGGACAGACTGTTTTCGTTCCACTGCTGATGCTTAGAGATAACTTAAAGGGTTTAGTTCAGAATTCCTTGTAGGTTATCCAGATCGCTATACACATTAGGAAGGCCGGAGGACACAACAGCCTAAACGTTGGGATAACGACAACAGTGATGAGAACTATACTTCGAATATAAATAATGTAAACAAAACATGATCTTGTATAGAAAAAAAAAATTGTGTGTCAGTCATGTATCATAGGTCGTCTCCAAGCTTTAGAGAAAATTCAGGAATTAGGAAAATTTGTTTGCGCAAGAACTGGTGGGTAATCAATTAAAAAATTTTGAATACTTTTAACTGATGTTGGCTGTCAAAAATTATCATCACTGATTTCATGAGATGACCTTTGACTGCATATATTTACTGTAATTTTTTTTACAATTTTGATATAATTTTCACTTGGATATTTCGGCCCTCGCAATTACTATTAATATAAATTTCGCCAAATTCCGAGATGATTTGAAAAAAGGATTTTTTCCACGCAATTTGCAAACACTGAATATGGTTTGCCCCCATTATTTCATAATTCCTATTATTGCCGGATTATTCTCGTCTATTTGTTTATTATCATTCATACAGAACTTAGCTGCAAGAAAATAAATATGATCACATTAGGACAATTCATATTAACAAGATTTTTTATGAATGTTTCATCATTAGATATATGGTAGACCGAAAGAACTAGAGACAAAAAATAAAATGTGTCCATCAATAAAATAAATTTCTATATATTTCCATACAATTCTGTTCGGCCAAATCTGATTATGACAGACAATGCTTTAAATTATTATAGCATATTGCGTTCTTTGTTGAGGTGTAATGTTTAAGAAACTGACCTTACAACTCTATATGAATTCGATTAATATGGTTACGTCATACTTGTGATTCATTAAAAAGCCAACACTTTTCGGTACTATTTACATCGTTCGGTCTGTTGTCCTCATTTTTTATTCCCATGTTCACGACGTTTCAGCCGTTGTACACTCCGTCCTTCTTCAGGTGATATACGTTGGAATTTCAAACTGAACCCTTTATTTAGTCCACGGAGGTAGATTGTTCTAATTCCACGTGCCATGCCTTTTTTTAATATCTTAGTATCAGTTAATTCGCTTTAGTTTAGAAATTCTAACGTATATCACCTGAAAAAATCGAAATGTATTAATATAAACTCATATAAACACTTATATAAATACTCATATAAACTTAAATAGACATTCATATAAACTCATATAGACTAAAACAAACACTCATATAAAATTATATTAGCGCGCATATAAACTCATATAAACTCATATAAACTTATATAAGCACTCATATAAACTTATATAAACACTCATATAAGCTCATATAAACTTATATAAACATTTATATAAACTCATATAGACTAATACAAACACACATATACACTCATATAAACTTACATATCACTCATAAAAACTCATATAAACTTATATATACATTTATATAAACTCATATAAACTTATATAAGCACTCATATAAACTTATATAAACACTCATATAAACTCATATAAACTTATATAAACATTTATATAAACTCATATAAACTTATATAAGCACTCATATAAACTTATATAAACACTCATATAAACTCATATAAACTTATATAAACATTTATAAAAACTCATATAAACTTATATAAGCACTCATAAAAAATCATATAAACTTATATAAACATTCATATAAACACATGAAAACACTTTGGAAGATGAATTCCATAAAATTACTTCTTCAAAAATTCATGAATTACAAAAATTCACTTCCTTCTCAAATGCAGAAAAGGCGTTAATTCACTCGAGACCCACGTTTTCCATTCATAAGAATAACACAGTATATTGCCATCATAAATATTTTTAACCCGCTATGAAAGTCTTCAACCCTATTGCGCGGATAAAAATAAAATCCATCAAAAGATCTCTAGTAAGTTTATAATCATATTATCTAAATTCATCTAGAATTTTAGTTGATGCCTTTTTTGCGAAACAAGCGTTTGCTTATTTGATAAGAATGTGTTTATGTTAAATATAAAAATGAAACAGTATGTGATGGCTATGAATTTTTCAGTTTAGCTTAGATTCATTTTTCACGTTCCCTCCCTTGTGTAAATTTAGAATCTTCTAAAATACTTGGCCTGATACCGGAACAAAAACTTTGTTCAGTTTGTTGGAAAGCCATGTGTGACACGTCGAGTTTCTATAATACATATAATGATTCAATGTAGGAATTTTCAGCCATTCTTCCATTAACGCCTGCTCCAGCTCTTTAAGACACGACGGTGGAGGATAGCGGATCCTAACTTGTCGCTCCAAAATGCACCACAAATGTTCAATAATATTGATATCTGGAGATTGGGGAGGCCACTCCATGTGTTCTAGCTCACTTTCATGCTCTTCATACCAATTCTTAACCACTCGAGCGGTATGTATTGGAGCATTATCGTCTTGGAACATGCAGTCACCATCAGGGAATAAAGTCTGGCCCATTGGATGAACATGATCTCCCAAAATGTTCAGGTAATCTTTGCAGTTGATTCTACCATGCAGGGCAACCATTGGACCGAGACATTTCAATGATATGGCGGCCCAAACTATCACTGATCCACCTCCATGCTTCACTGTTGGAAGAAGGCAGTCAGGGTTGCAAGCTTCTTTGGGTTGCCTCCACATATAAACTCGCCCTGAAGTTGAGAAAAGAGAAAAACTTGTCTCAGCTGAGAATATGACTTGCTTCCATTAGTCTGCAGACCAGGCATTGTGATCTCTGCACCACTTCAACCTCTTCTGAATGTTGCGTGTGGAGAGAAGAGGTTTCCTTACGGCGTCTCGTCCATGACATCCCGCCTTATGGAGCTCACGACGAACAATTTTAGTGGAAACTGGACACTTCAGATGATTATTCAACTCATCAGTCACTTTGGTCCGATGATATTTTTGCCACATTGCTTTTTAATGCACGTCGCTCCCTGTCAGTAAGTTTGCAAGTCCGGCCCGAATTGTTACTGTTGCTAGAGATTTTGCCCTGTTTCTTGAATTGCGTCATAATTCTTGATATGGTAGCTCTTGAAAAACCAAACAATTCAGCAACCTTAGTGATCGAGGCTCCTTCCATGCGAGCTCCAACAATTTGCTCTTTTTCGAACTCGGAGGGTTCGTGCATTTAGCTTAAATTTTACTAAATTCTAAAAATAAATATGACAAAGACAGTAAATTAGATAAATAAACGTATTTACAATAGATATAACCTGCAATTACGAAGTTTTAGTTAAAGTTCTTAATATAATATGTGTTTGTAATATAGGAGTGGAATTTGCACCTGTTCCAATTATTTTGTCCAAACCCTGTATTTTTGAGTTGCTTAACATGAACAAATTGTGATGCATTTCCATTATTTTAAATTGGTGTATTTCAAATTATAATAATCTAGTGGAATCCTTATTTTGATGTTCTTTTTATTTCAGTTAAAAATACACTACCCGAAAAAAAAAACATTTTAACGGCCCATAGCACCTAAACTATTTTAAGCAAAGATAAAATTGAGCCAAATATACTTTATTTTAGTAGGAAAGTATCGGAATACCAACTTTAAATTTCATATTTTCTTATGTAACAAATTTATAAGGCGCGAAAATCGACACAGCTATGATTTCGGCATGTCAGGTTGTTCTAGAATAATATGTTTTAACCCTTTGTAGAAGTTGGTTCACAAAACGAAACTTCTGACACATGTATTTCAGATATGTAAGAATACATAACAAAACTCATCTTCCGTATTCTGATGAATAGAGCACGCAGCAGAATCAGGCCAGAGATAGGACAAGAACAGTGCGGGTTCGTTAAAGACACTGGAACAAGAAACGCGATAGTCATGCTCAGAATGTTATCAGAAAGAGCGATACAAATGCAGAAGGACGTGTACCTATGTTCCATAGACTACGTAAAGGCCTTCTACAAAGTACGCCACAAGGATCTGATGGAACTGTTCAGCAACCTCGATATATTCGGGAAGGATATCAGAATAATCAAGAACCTATACTAACAGCAAACAAGATGCATGCGCATAGGGAACGAGTTCAGTGAATATACAAAAACAGAAAGGGGGCGTAAGGCAAGGATGCGTCTTCTCACCCGACCTGTTCAACCTATACAGCGAGGCAATTCTGAGAGAATTGGAAACTCTACCGGGATTTATCTTTGGTGTCCACAATCTTAACAACATAAGATGCGCCGATGACACAGTACTGATAGCAGACACGGAAAAGAAATTACAAAATCTCCTACAGAAGGTACCGAAGGAGAGTGAGAAAAAGGGACTAAGCATAAACTACAATGAGACAGAATGCATGGTCATCAGTAAAAGGATGAGCCCGAAATGCTATTTGCAAGTCGGGGACGCTAAAATCAAGCAGGTATGGAAGTTTAAATATCTTAGAAGCGTTTTGACAGAGGACGGTAGTGCGACACTGAGATCCGTAGACGTATTGGGATGGCCAAGGACGCATTCCAAAAGCTGGGCAGAGACATGAGAATTTCTTTGGTAACAAAGAGTACTGAGCTGTTATGTGACATCTGTCCTCCTTTACGGCAGCGAATGTTGTACGGTCCCCTCAAGGATGAAGAAAAACTCGAGGCGACGGAGATGTTGTTCTACAGAAGGAGATCATAGACCGAGCGTGGGAGAAGATATGTGGTCTTACAGTGGTTGCAAACGAGTAGGAGGCTTATACTTAACATCAGGAAGAGGCAGTTGTAGTTTCTGGAACACATAATGAGGAAGGAGGGTCTGGAGAATCTGATACTCACGAGTCAAATAGAGGAAGAGAGAGACAAGGGAAAACAACGCATGACATACCTAACGGGCTTGAGAAAATGGATGTCAAAAGGTGGTCTGGGAGAGGTAGCAGATAGATGGAACTTGTTGAGAGATGCAAGGGATAGAGGGAAGTGGGGAGCCATGATCCCCTACGTCCTGAAATGACACGACACATAAAAAGAAAGAAGAATATGTGGTACAAATATAAAACAATTCTTAAACTGTCTAACTGGTCTGCTGATTTAATGAATATCGACAATTTTATGGATATTAAAAGATCGAGCAATTTTCAAACAGTAATAATGGCATACCTATAACAGGAGTGAATATGATTACTGCATAGAAATAATCTATTCAGTCTTGCCTTTTAGAATTTTGACCATTTTGAAGTGTTTATAAAAATAATGGTATATAAGGAAGACCCAACTTGGTTATACTTTTGTAATCTATCGTAAACATTAAATATTGTTACCAATTTTCAAATCTGCACATGCAATATCCTAAGAGGTATGAACGTTAGAATTTCGTTGAAAGCCATATTTCGCCAAACGGCAAAAATGCAGCGAATTTTTAAAACAGCATGGTTGCAAAATGATTAAAGACACAGATCGAAAAAAATGATCAAGAAATATCTGTGAATTTTCCCACATTTTCCTGAAGGATCGCCTATGACCATAGGATAATTTGAAATGGAACAACCCATATATATATATATATATATATATATATATATATATATATATATATATATACTTTTTACATTGTTTTGGGCTGTTGCCATCATCTTTATTGTCAAATTCACGACGTTTCAGCCGTTGCACGTTCCGTCTTTCTTCAGGTCATACACGTTGGAATTTCGAACCGGACCCTTTATCTAGTCCACGGGGATAGATTGTTCTAGTTTCACGTGTCATGCCTTATCTGAATATCTCGGTTATCAGTTAATCCCCTTTATTGACTCAACTTTTTGTTCGCCTCTGCTGTGGCCAGATATTGAACTCGCAACTTTTTGGCTCAAGTCACTTTTGGATTACTTCAACCATCGCTTTTTTATCCTCTTCGTCATGTGTCCTTGGGGACATATAATCATTTCAGGTTTGCAGGACATTTTTTTGTCGTATGTGTGATAGCAGACTTCTAAAACAACTTCCATTTGGCCAGCTTCTAACAAGCAGGTCAGTTACAAAGACAAACTCAAAGACAATCTGAGGCGATGTATCCCCTTTTCTTCCTGAGAAAAAAAAAGTGTCAGAGCCAAAGAGCTGACACCTGTCCTGCTTCTCATCTATACAAAGGTTTGAACAAGGTCGACTTGAACATCGGGATCAACTGCGTACAAATATTAAAGAAAGTTGCTCCTCTTAATGATAGCCGTACCTGCCTATTTAGCTTTGTCGCACGCAGTGAAGCTGTCCACCCACGGAAACATGTGGCAATTGATCCTCAACGACTCGAGCAAAATGGCTCAACCACATGTTCCAATTATCTAAAAGATTGCAAAACACCCGCAGGTCTTGGGAGACACATGCGTGTCCATAAACGTTGAGCACCTCTTTATTTTACTGACCCCACCATATATATATAATCCTTTCACCCCAAGCAGGGCAATAAAAGTCACTAAGATGAAAGGGGTTACTCAAAGGGAATGAAACAGGGAGGACAATAAAGAACAGAATTCAAAGAGACAGAAGCTGACGATTGATGTTGCTTTTATATTTTTGAAGATTTTGTATTTGACAAGAAACCAGGATCCCGGAAGAGAGTTCCACAAATAAGAAATGAGAGAGTAGAATTATTAGCACAGAACTGATAGAACTTGCAATTTCAACAGTAAAATAATGAGACCTAACCGCCAATCTAGTACTGTGTTTGAATTCGTGAAGTCGACGTACCAACGAGGAAAGCTCATCCAAACAATTACTGTGAAAATAGTTAGAGAAGAGGCAAAGGAAAGCTACGTTACGACGGTCAGGGCAGATAACGTTGCCGATTCTTTTTTAGACTTTGTCATGAATCTCCACATATAACGCAGAAGCACTAGACTAGACGTGGTAGTAATATTTAAAGCACCATCGAGTGGTAGACTTATACATTTGCAAGATAGATTCTGAAGAAAAAAATTATTTAACTCGATATAGTGAACTAACTTTCCTAGCAGCAGACTTAGCAAGTGATACAATATAATCTTATTCATGTCATGTCAATGGAAAATGTGAGACCACGAAGTTTGAACATCAGACATGTTGACAAAAGGCAACTAGTAAGAGGATACTATGATTACTTATATTATTTACATTATTCAGACTGTTATCCTCATCTTCATTGTCATATTGACAACGCCCGGGACTTCTTCGGGTGATTGGAATTTATTTCCCTTTATTTCGTCCACTGGTATAGATTGATCTAGTTCCACGAACCAGGACTCTTCCATATGTCTCAGTTAACTCAACTCCAGATGTCTCAACTTTAACTCAACTCTCCAAGTTTTGGCACACCACTGCTGTAGCCTGGTATTGAATTCAGGCCTGACGATTGCGTCTAGCATGAAACAGCCTGTCGCCTCCGAGTATTGACTTCAATATTCACTTGTATATACATATATATAAATATATATATATATATATATATATATATATATATATATATATATATATATATATATATATATATATTAAAATAATAAGAAAGAAAACTAAGATTTACAATCCGGTGTTCTTAGTAATTATTTTATTCTTAAAAGCAGTGCTCGATACAAAAGAGTAGAGCATAAGAGTAAAATTATTTTCTATTTTAAAAATATGGTTTCATCGCTACACAATACTGATGGAGCCCTATTTTTAAAATAGAAAATAATTATAATATTATATATATGCGCACACACACACACATAGAAAATAATATATATATATATATATGTACAATAGCGATGGAACCATATTTTTAATATAGAAAATAATTACAATAATATATATATATATATATATGTGTGTGTGTGTGTGTGTGTGTGTGTGTGTGTGTGTGTAACAACTTTTTAATTATTTAACCGTTGACAGTCAGGAATGCGTCAAAGTGTCAACAGTTCGAAATAATTTCATTCCTTTTGTTTCTTAATCCATTCGCGGTTTGGAATTGAAAGTTTGTAAGTTATCTCCTCCTTACATAGATTGCTAATTCTTCCTCTGCTATTCTTCATTTGCCTCTGCTTTTGAGTTCCGATTTCACGTGGTATTATTTATATATTTTCAATCTTGAATGATAGCAAAAGGCTCGCACATATTTCTTTAAATTCCTTCCCAATTATTAAGATGCAAATCCTCTCCTCTCCTTGCCTGGCCTCTTCCTGGCGCATTCTTTTTGAGAAACGTGTAAAAGAACTGTAGTGATCGGGAGCATCTAAAGAAAGCAAATGCCCATTTTGAAAATTGCATTGCGTGAAACAGGATTTTAATTGTAAATGATTTGTAATGGTATTTTCATGTGAAGTAAAATGTTCTTTTAAAAATATTTAAACAAGAGCTTTTATACGAAAGAAAAGGACTTTACAAATTATATATAGATATATACCTTCATACATCTCGGACTTAAAATTTTCACTTGTATGAATCAAATAGGAGAAAAGTCTGCTCCAAAATGGACCAATTCCATTAGATTTTAGAAAGACCCCATATATATATATATATATATATATATATATATATATATATATATATATATATATATATGAAGAAATATAGTTTTAAGATGTGCTATATTTATGGGATAATGTGCTCAATATCAGAGATAGAGCGTGTGTAAATATAAAAGTGAACATAGAAGTCAACACTTAGAGGCGTGGCCTGAAGATTGCATCTAGCATGAAACAGACTGTCACCTCTAAGTGTTGACTTCTATGTTCACTTTCATATTTAAATATATATATATATATATATATATATATATATATAAGGGGTTAGACAAAACAATGTTAACAACTTGCAAAAATAGCATTTTTTTTCAATTCTGGCATTCATGTCCGGGTATTTTGAATATATATATATATATATATATATATATATATATATATATATATATATATATATATATATATATATATATGTCTACGTGAGGATGTCTAAAGATTTTATTAAATTATTTGTCCATAATTTATTTCTAATATTAATCGGGATATGTTGAACGATGAGAAGATCTTTCAAATGACATAATTCGGTCTGTGATTTATTCCGGTAAAGATCTAAATAATCGCTCAGTAAAGAAAGTCATCTGGATTTGTTTTATATAAATATGTCAATGATTAACACGTGGCATCCTAACTTAGTGGACAAAATGGGTTTTCGATTCAAATCAGACAAACATACACAGAGAAATAGAGAGAGAAATAGAGAAAAATTAAGATAGGTAGGTAGATAGGAACAGAGATACAGAGATAGATAGATAGATAGATAGATAGATAGATAGATAGTGAGTGAGTGAGTGAGTGAGTGAGTGAGTGAGTGAGTGAGTGACTGAGATCGATATGTAGGTAGGAACAGACCGAGATAGATAGATAGAGAGAGAGAGGGGGGTTGGAATGAGAGAGAGAAAATGAGAGAATGAGAGAAACACGGAGATAAGTAGGTAGGTAGGTAGGTACAGACCGAGATAGATAGATAGATAGATAGATAGATAGATAGATAGATAGATAGATAGATAGATAGATACTGAGGTAGGTAGGTAGGTAGGTAGGTAGGTAGGTAGTTAAATAGAATCTGTTATGATAGATATATAGATATATAGATAGAAAGAAAGAAAGAAAGAAAGAAAGAAAGCGATGGAGATAGAGGTGGGGAGAAAAGTAATGCTACAATTAAATAAGTCAGTTAAGAACAATTTAACGACGCTGTTTAGTGACCAAACCGGCTTGAAGCGTAACAGGAGAAAATTGTAGGAAGTTAATGCGAAATGTCGATTGTTGGCAAAGATTGATTCGCAAGGGTCTAGAGCGAGAAAGAAAACCGTGACCAAAGGGTGGGAACTCTTCAGACTCGGGAGGAAATAAAAGAAAATTATCAAAGCTCCAAAAGTAAATTCAATGGGAGAGAACTGTAAATGGAATGAGACAAGAAAGAACAGAAAAGGCACATTCACTGGTGTTGTTATCAGTTTAACTGATCAAGATTGAAATTGCAATTATTTCTTTTTCTGTTATTTCCATTTGACTTGTTTATTGTCTGATGGGAGTGGCTGCGCCTGTCTATCATTAACTAGCACATAAAAAGAGCTAAGGTGAATAATAATCATCATAGAGCCATTTATTTTGATGTACAAACTGACTGGGGAGATCAGTGGAAGTGAGTGAGAGGTTTCGTTTATTTTGTTGTTAATTTTCAACTTTATTTTCCTAATTTCATTCCAAGTAAAGTGAACGGACAAACAAAAATTGAAACGGCTGTTCAGTGCTTTCTGCATTCTGTTGAGGTTTCTTCTAGAGTCAATGAATTACTTAATATTATATATATATATATATATATATATATATATATATATATATATATATATATATATATATATACACTAGCAGCATGGTCCGGCGTTGCTCATGCTTGATTCAAAAATCGTACGACTCATACAGCAATCGCTATCACTTGACTTAAAATATTTTTTCCTTTCCTTACCTTTAAAGGAGTTCCCTTTGCCGTGCTGATGTTGCTATATGCCTTACTTCTTGCCTATCTCACACTGCGAACTTTTTTCTAAGCTCTATACTAAACATTAAATCTGTAACGAAAAAAGAACTAAACAAAATGAACACAAAACGATCAGCTTTGACTCGTAACTGGAAAAACCGAATGAAAAAGAATGTTAACAACAAATATTTTTTCACACCCAACCCAGTGCTGCGGAATCAGAATCAACGTTGAGTTTAAGCAAGCGAATGAGCTAATTGGAGTAAAGAGTGCCATGTAGATTTAAATTTTTCCCACTTGTGACGAATGCAGCTATCTATTTTTTTTGCATGCTAGCATGCTAGTTAACATTCGTGTCAGTCAGCTGTTGGCTCTCACGCTGGCCAATAGAATCTTCTTGCCTATTCGTGGCAGGCAAATATAGGCTCTCACTCTGGCCAATAAAAAATGGCCGCGAACTACATGAAAACTGCCATAGAAACATGAAAAAATCGATTATTTCCACTATCGAGGGGAGTTTGGAAATGCAAGTCTTGGCTTTTATACTAACTTGGAGCATGTGCATGTAAATTTTGGTGCAAATCCATTGAAAATTGCGGCCATGCATTCGTTACACACACACACAACCTGCCTGTTATATATATATATATATATATATATATATATATATATAATCAAGATATATATATATATATAATCAAGATATAACTTCCGTTAACAGATTTAAAGTGTCAATGTCTAGATTTCAGCGAATATTTAAATTTGAAACAATAAAAATGTTACATCTAACTCAACGCTGTCTCTCTACCTCCCTACACTGCCCCACTTCGTGAGTTTCCTTATTATTGCCCGTCATAAATGTGTAAATATATTTTCATTTTTTCATTTCAACTTTGGAAATAAATCTGATGATCCACTGTCCTTTGGAAGGGCTGTGGTGAAATAATTTATTATATGGAACCTTAAAGTGGTCTGTTTTTATTTAAATATATATATATATATATATATATATATATATATATATATATATATATATATATATATATATATATATATATATATATATAGTGGTACTTGCTTGGAAAAACCTTGGGTATTTCGGCTTGTAGTAGAACAAAACAGTAACCAAAGAAAAAAATTTGGAATAAAAAAAGAACATGAAATTGAGGCGAAAACAATCGCCCAGAGTTCAAGCTCAGTAAAAAAAACCTCCAAAACGAATAATAATCATCATAGAACCATTTATTTTGATGTATAGGGAGAGCAATAAAATTAACTACGTAAAGTGCTCAATACACGAAGTAGAGCAAACAGTTTTACCCTGACGATCCGTTTCGGTGAAACCTAGGTAGGTTTGCCTGGCTCTTTACGTTTATATATATATATATATATATATATATATATATAATGCGATGAACAAATTGTCGTCTAAATTCTGAAAAAACGAGAATAACGCTGTTATCTCATTTTAAAAGAGATATTTACAAAAATTACACAAAATATCTTGAAATATTAAAGAGTAAATTTATTCAATAAAATCTCCATTGCCTCCAGACGGTCTCCTTGTTCAAGTTGGTGAAAGCTGCCATAACACTAGCCTTCAGTTCATCTTTGGTGTTACAAGGAGTTTTAATGGTCTCTCGCTCAACTGCGCCCTACACGTAATAATCAAGAGGGTGCAGTCTGAGGGGATAGGTGGCCAGATGTAAGGTGTGATTTGGTCGCAGAAATGATTCTCCTGCTTGTGTGGCATGGTGCAGAGTCTTCCAGTAGCCACCATCTTGACCCAGGGCAGCACTACTTTACTAAGGCACTTAATGTTGGCCTTCGTGTTGAGTCTGAGGCTCTGTAGGAAGATGAATGGAGGCATAACGTCGTAATGAATAGTAATCACTCCAAACACCTTCGTGATCACTATTAAACTCATCCAACTCTTTCCGAATCCTCTGCACTGTCCTTAGATTGACAGCCAAACAATCTTAAATGTTCGTATTCGAGTTTCCGGCGCGAATGCCAAGCAATGCAGCATGCCGTTTCCAAATTTCTGGCAGACTGAATTGCGTTGTGGTGCTCTTTTTCACACAGATGGTGCCCAACTGACTCTACTATACTGTAAAAATCGACAAAATCAAAAACGAAGAATGCGCATGCGTGAAATGGAAAATTTAAAATGGCGACAATTTAACCATCGCAACTTGTATATTTATAATTTCCGCTTCTGACGTTGTTGTATTCTCATGTTATTTTTTAAAATTTATTTTTACTTTTCTTTCTTCTTTTCGTACATTCTTTCTATCTGCATTCTATTTTGCATGTTTTTCTTTTCTTTTCTTTTCTTTTCTTTCTTTTTGCATTACTTTTCTTTTGATGTTCTTTATTTGTTTTTAGCTCCTTGTATCCTACCCCCTTTTTTTCTTTACTCTCTTCACTTTTTTATCATTTCGATCTTCTCTTTCTTTTCTCCTCCTTTCTTCTTTTTCCCGTTACCTTCTAGATATTCTTCTTTTGAAACTCGATTTATTCCTCCACCCACTTCACGTCGGACATAGATCTTGATCTTCATGTATACATGACAGTTGGCGTTTTAAAAAGAATTCACTACTTTCTTATATTCGTAATTTCATACGATCTATTTATTTATTTATTTTTACTTACAAGTCACACTTCTGTCTTCCCGGCATTCATATATTTTTTTTTTATTCATGACAATTTTAATGACTTCAGTTAACAACTTTTGATCTAAAATATTTATATTGTCTGAACAAAAAAAAGCTTCTCATACATATATATATAAAAAAGCTTCTCATATATATATATATATATATATATATATAGGGACCTCTGAAGATTCGTTAAAAATTGAGCATACATGATGAAAAAATGCCCCAAACTTAATAAAAAGAAAAATTTATCGTTAAAATGGAAAGACGAAAGAACTTTTTGATATTAAATTATATTTTTGAACGTTCGAAATTTTGATTAAAAAAATGTTGTTTTTCTTGCGTCAACGGGGAACATAAATTTGTATACGAAATTTTAGCGTCTTTTTTAGGTGAAAATCACATTGATTTGGAAACTCTTGCAAAAATCAATTGATTATGGATTTTAAATAAACTTTTAGAACTTATTTACAAATGAATGAAATTATTTTAGAACTATTTACTTTTAAAAAGTCTTGGTAAAAACATTTTTTTTAATTCTATTAATTGCGTCCTTACTTTACAACGAAATTTTCCTGTTTCTTAATACTTTGCTTAGTTTCTGGAAGGCACTTTCGCTATTCCGATTATTTAAATATAATACAGGTGTGAAAACACTGTGGGCAACAGTGGGAAGGTAATGCTTCGCCGAGTTTAAAATCAAAGGACTCAGCAACACATGAGACAGCCTCTCACCAATACAAATTAACCATAGCCTTCATTTCACCCAGATATATTTTCTATTTTTATATATTTATTTATATATGTTCCTTTTGCCTTGAATGTCCTGTGAGTGTCACATTTTCAAAGCCCTCCTTCCTGACTGTGTGTCTTAGAAATCTTTCTTTTTGATTTCGAGTATAAATTCTTTTTTCTTTGTATTTTCCTTCCTCGTTGCTTGCACGCTCCGTCCCTGGTATCCTCAGCATCCTTCTGTAGAGCTACATCGCTTTTATCTCAAACCTCGTCTTTACTTGTGAGGAAATTGTCCATCATTCCCTGCTGTACAGAAGGATCGATATGACTTACCACTTCAGCGCTCTTTTCTTTGTTTCTAACGAAATTTATCTCTTTTCTCGTACTTTGCTTTGTTTCTGGGAGGCATCTTTTGCTATTTCAATAAACCTTCGGATTTCGGTGTCACATAGAGTTTGCATATTATCTGCGGGTAAGACCAAACTGTAATTAGAATATATTTATGATATTGATCATTAGAATTAGTTCGTTATTTGCTGTTTCTGTATATTCAAGTCGATTGACGCAGGACTGGTGCGTACTACCCACGAATACTTCGACCGGGTGTGTCAAGTCTACTTGGGGTCCCCGGGCAGTGTCTTGTGACCCTCGCCATCTTATCAATATTTGCTTTTCTCGATCTACATTTATATGCCTCATAAATTAAACTAAACACAACTGACTATTAAAGGATGAAATATTTTGGCAGATTTTTATGTCATTCTAGGTTTTGTTTTGTTTTTTTTCGTCCAAATTGTTTTGCTCACACTAAGTCTTGAATAAATCACTATATAAGATTCAATATTTTTTAACCATAATGTTGAACGTGTTAAAATTATTCAACGTTTTAACAAGAAAAATCTTAAGTTGATATTAAAAATTGCCGTAAGCCATTGCCGATTTATTTAAGACGGAATGATCTATTATGACATGTCTCTAATTTTTATTTAGATATTTTGTATTTATTTTTAGTTTTTTTTAGTTTAATTGTTCACCTATATTACATATGCTCCGTTATTGTATATCTATAGATAGATTGATAGATAGACATATGAAGAAAAAGTTATATACGTAGATAGATAGATACTAGCTAACCGTCTATCTCAGTCTTAATATCTATCTATTTATCTATCTATCTATAGATAGATAGATAGATAATGAAAGGCATATACAAATAGCTACTATCTAACCGTTTTTCTATAGATAGACAGATAGATACGAACTAAGATGAAAAGCAAAGAAAGGAAGTAAATGAAATTAAGTGAAAGTGATGAATCTCTAATCTTAAAAAAAATTGATTCATTTTGTCTTTTGTTTTTTCTAAACGGATTTTTAAAACATGTAGTTTCGAAAATTTAACAGTAATTTGTTACAATTTATTTCGTGCACTTGAAGATTCGCTGAAATTTTGATTGCAAACGTTCTTATATTTTAATGTATTTTTTATCCGACATTTTTTCTTCTTATGTTATTTTAGTCTGTTAAGTTGCTATCCCTGTTTTTTTCTTGTTTTTTTTGTATTCTATTAAACATTAGGAAATTAGATCGAGATAGCAATTAGCAATTTAACAGGCGTAGCAACTCAAATACATGTGCCCACGAAAAATAACGTTTAATATAAAATACGTTCTTATGCAAATACCATCTTCGTCGCTTGACTGTCGTTTTAAATTAAATTCTGTCAGAAAACCATCTTTTCTCCCGCTGTAAAATGAATTAAGATTAAAATTTGAAAACTTCTAAGAAAATAGATTAGTTTTAAAATCTATTTAACAAAAAAATATTAAATATACAGCAATTCAAGAAAAAAATTTTCTTTACAAAATAGATCTCTTCTCTCTTTCTCTTTCACTTTCTATCTATCTCTGTGTGTGTGTGTGTGTGTGTGTGTGTGTGTGTGTGTGTGTGTGTATTTGATGTTTCATTCTATCTAACTTAGGTTAATTAGTTTATATCCACCTATCTATCTATTAATCTATCAATCAGATCCCGATGAACGCATTTTTCACATATCTATCTATCGCTTTCTATCGCTCTCTCTCTATCGCTCTCTATCTACCTATCTATCTATCTATCTATCTCTATATCTCTCTCTCTCTCTCTCCATATATATATATATATATATATATATATATATATACATACATATATATATATAAAGAAGTATTGGATTTCTTATTTATTAATGCAACATATTTTATTACTTAACCGTATCTACTTGATAGATTGGGTATCCACTAAAAATAAAGTTAAGTCGTACTTGATACACACACACACACACACACACATATATATATATATATATATATATATATATATATATATATATATATATATATATTATTATTATTATTATTATTATTATTATTATTTTCTATATATATTATTTTATATGCGCAGTACTTATTGGAAAGTACTCAATACCAGTGATACAGCTAACATATTCAGTTGTATGGATATAAGTTTGTGACTCTGTGTGTCAGCGTGCCATCCCAAACGGAATGCCCCACCACCACCACCACCACCAAACATAATCAAACACAAACAAGCATAAATAGATTAATTTAAGAAAAATAAAAAATAAAAAAAAAAATAAAAATTGTCTGATATTCGCAAATGCGTGAAACTCGGAGTCACAAACTCATATCCATACAACTACAGCTATACGTAAGGAGACTTGACTATTACATTTAGCATGAAACAGACTGTCACCTCTGGGTATCGACTTCAATGTACACTTTTATTTTTACATGCACTTTATCCTTGACATTGAACACTTTAACCCGTAGATATAGCATACCTGAAAACTGTTATATATATATATATATATATATATATATATATATATATATATATATATATATATATATATATATATACACACATATATATATATATATGTGTGTGTGTGTGTGTATTCGATTCCAACTGCCAAATCTTTCAAACATTATTTTACGGTTGAGAAAAAAAAATTTCTGTTAGAAGTTCATTTAACACGACAGTCGGGAAAGGAACAAATTATTTTCATAATGTTTTATGCACTCAACTTTACGTCATGTCAGTGAAGACTTCAGGTGGACGATATTAACGATGGTGGATGAAAGTGCATCCGAATGTCAGAAGCGGCGATTGCGGTGCACACGACTTTATACGCCCCTTTTTAAAATTGTTTCCATAAATAAGAATAAGGACATAACAAGGAAGTGGCGGTGGAAAGTTCGTCTCACTCGAAAAAACAGGTGACATTCAAAGTCACCAAGCAGAAAGAAAGCAAGAAAGAAAGAAAGAAAGAAAGAAAGAAAAGAAAGAAAGAAAAGAGAAAAGAAAAGAAAGAAAGAAAAGAAAAAAGAAAAGGAGAAAGAATGAAAGAAAAGAAAGTAAGAAAGAAGCAAAGTAAGAAAAAAGAAAAAGAAAAAACAAAGAAAGATTTACAAATCTTAAGTAAACAAAACCTTTCTGCATGTTATATTTCTTTGTTTTTTCTTCTACTTTTCTGTGCCGTGTCTTTTCAGAGCGCAGGCGATCATGACCCTCCACATCTTCCTGTCCCTTTTAGCTCTTAATAAGTTTTGATTTTTTATTATTTCTCCTAAACCCTGTTCTACCATCCATTTACTCAAGCCCATCAAGTATGTGCTGCTTTCCTCTCTCCCTCTTCACCTCAATCTATACTGTGAGTATCAGATTTTCCAAGCCCTCCTTCCTCATTAGGCGCCCCCAAAATATCCACTGCGTCTTCATAATATAATGTATGTTTCCTTTTTTTGTTTCCATTTTCTCCGAAATCTTGTCGTTGCTCACATGTTCGGTCCATGGTATCCTCAGCAGCTTTCTGCAGAAGTACATTTGTCTTCCTTCAAGTCTCTTCTTCATCCTTGACGAAATTGTCCAACGATGGGTGCCATACAGGAGGACAGCTGCGCAAAAAGTGACTGCAGCTAACAGTGGGGGGGATATCCACCTGCTTTGATCCAATGTCCGATGGTGCCAATAGCATTCTAGATCATCGCTTTCCAATGGGATTATCCATAGCTGTTTAAATCTATCGCAATTTTGTTTTAAAGACACAAGGACAAGACATTGGGGCACTTTGACGTGATGTAATGGTTAACACGCTTGTATCTGTAGATCAATTATGACTGAATAGTGAGTTCGATCTTTACGGGGTTGCTCCATACATTCGGTTTTGTGTCACACCAAAGCTACACTTAGAAAATCACTATGAGGACAAGAAATTGTGGAGAGTCATGATCGACAACGTCCTGAAGAGACACAGCGCATAGGAGAGGAATCTGCAAACCATGTCTAACCTTCTTTTACAGAGCTTCAGGTTACTGAGTTTTGAATACAAAATTGTCTTTCTCATAGACTGTTTCCCAAACACGGCTAGAGAGGCCAGTCTTCCCTGCCATTTAACTCATAGATGGGTGCGAAAGGTAATTGTGCGAAATTGAATGTAACGATTTCGACCGAAATTTGAACTCCGATCGCCGATTTCGCGTTTGATAGAGGAAGGAAACCATTAAAACTATCCTACCTATACAGATTTCAAAATACAGTTGGCATAATTAGAATTAGATTTTTTTCTCTTGTGTGAGAATTCGATATGTTACTCGATAATTTTCAGAGGTGATAAAAGTTTTTGTGCTTTCTTCTTACAAATTCTACCCGTGCTGTTGCTTTTTACACAAAAAGTACAATTTAATATAGAAAAAAATATTATTCCAAATAAATTGTAGCAAATGAACAGATATTTTTAGGTATTGTTACAAAAACTAAGTGATTGAAAACCACATGTACCAGCCAAATATTGGAAGAGCGATTTGAACAATTTGTATAGGTGCTCTTGATATATCTAGGTCATCGAAATGCTGGACATTTATTAAACAATGGTCAGTGTTTCCGGGTCCACAACCAAGATAGATTTTCGGTACTGAGGTAATCACTATTAACTTTTGTTTAGAATCAATTTATATTAAGTCTTGCCAGCCAGCCCTCTTTAAACAAAAGGAGTAGTTTTTAGATTTAAATATAATTTACCTTTGATGTTTATATATTTATTATATAATATCTGATGTTTGATGTTTTTAATTTTAGCCGCTCAACTGTAAATTGGTAAGACCTTGTCGCCAGTCTATTACTGGGCTTAAATTCGAAGAGTCTAGACATCACAGCGAAGAGCCCACCCGAACAATTACCATGAAAGTATTTATAGAAAAGGCAAAGGGAGGCAACCTTATGGCACTGGGGCAGTGACTAAAGCCGAGATACCAAATCATAGGTAGTAATATTGCTGATTCTTCTTTAGATTTTATCAAAGACCTCTGGATAAATAGTAGGAGCACCGGACCATATGTGACAGCAAAATTCTAAGGATGGACGAATGGTAGATTTATAGATATGTAAGATAGACTCTGGGGAGAAAAACCGTCCAGCACGACACTGTAAACAACCTTCCTGGCAGCTGACCCAGCAATGGATTCAATATAGTATTTCTACTTCATATCAGTCGAGAGCATTAGTCCAAGAAAGCGCAGTAAGTCGCTTTCCTGGAGGTTAGCATCAGCCATGCTGATGGAAGGCAGAGAGGATTTTCTCAAGAGAGCAGTTTACTTTTGGAAGCCTTAAAATTAACAAGCCACCCTTTGATATGGAGAAGATTGTAATGAGCAGTCACAATGGATTTATTATTATGGACTGGACACCTATTGTTTTTTGTTGTTTGTTTGTTTTGTTTTTTTAATTAATACTATAGCAAAACGTACTGTCTTCCACTCATCGTTGTAGGCTTTATCTCATATCCAAGGTTTTAATTACTTCTTGATCACTTCCTTTATGAAGATGGCGTTGATGACTAAATTCGCCGCCAACGTACAGGTTCAGGACTCGAAGATTCCAGTTTCCCGTCATCCGTTCCTATTGCCGTTTGGTTTTGCAAGAGTTGGTTGAAGAAGAATGAAAATCAGAGAAGAAGAAAGCGCCAATGGAGTGAATTTACTTAAAGTGCACTCCGACTTGTGGACCTCAGGAAGTGGTCCACACACTTGATTTCTATGACCATCCAGGCTTACGGCACATATGGAATACGACACGAAGAATCTACTTATGAAAATGCAACGAACTGCCAATGACTGTTATAATTTCTAGTGGCGCCTTCTATAGTATGTCCGTCATGCGTAGCCATCTTCATCTGCTGGTTCAATCGTTGAAATCTGTTGTAACTGTCATCCGCTTGTTCCACCAATGTCGTCTTTTCGGTTGGTCGCGCTTAATCTGGGTCCTCGTTTTCGACCTTGCCGCCAAGACTGGCCCTACTAGGAGTTTAGAAATCCCGACGGCATCACTCTCAGAGTCATTGGACCACGCACCCCCCCCCCGCCACAACGACCAGGAACGATCAATTTGTATCACTCACAACGACTCGAACTTGACGCACAACAACGAGCATATTGTTATATAGGGATTTACTAAATTCAGCTTAGATGTGTCTCAAGGCCGCAAATATGGGACTCCGAATGTAGATCTGTCTCACTACCCAATTGTAATTGATCTAGCGAGGCAGGTTTGCTAACCCTTACACGACGACGAATTGCTCCTATTGTTATATCTGCGCCTTTTAATTGTTTGGGTCTTTATATACTCGGAGGAGATTGTAATGAACCGTTATCAACAAAGAGTGTGCACTGTTGTTTTTGCAAAGGTATTTTTTGTCGCTTGGTGATGCAACAAAAAAAGTTTGGTTATTTGAACCGTAACTCTTGTTTTCTCTATGTATCAGTAACAACAAGTTCGAATTAACTCCCCATATCGAACATTCTTGACGTCACTCAACTACCGGCTGTTTATACACTTTGACCTTCAGCTGAACAGAAGTGGCAGGAGGGTGACATCACAGTAACAATGAGAATAGTCAAATATTCAACATTTTCTTTTTCACCTGTTGCCATTTAAAGATTCAATTATGCTTGCTTGCACGATATTCAACCAAATATTAGGGCGTCAGAGTCGTCATATGACATAAAGGCTTGATTTCGAACTCATTTTGAAACATCAAGATGTCTACATACAACGAAAATGACAAAGAGTGGGAAACAGCCCAAAGTCGTACACAGATAAGCAGAAGAATAATTGTACCCAACCCAGACTGCCAACCTACCCAATGGCGACAGTCTTAATTTTAGCCACTGATCCGACACTTTGACAGAATTCACTGTATAAACAAGCTCACGCTATGTTTCAGTATTAACAGAAATAGCAGTGATGGTTTTACAGTGTAGTCCTCCAAAGAAAGAAAAATTAATATCATTTTGAATGTTCAAGTTATAAGTTGTTTTTTGTTTTGTTTTTGGGGGATTTTTTAAAAATAATTTCCCTCTAAGCAAGGCGGTAAAGCCACTAAGACACAAGGGGTTACTAAGTTCGAAAAATTAAAAAAACAGGGAGCTAGAACAATAGAAGAGTGATCAAAAAGACAGTAGATAACGACTGACATTGCATTTAATTTTTGAAGATAAAAGTTGGCTGGAAAGCATGGAACCGGAAGAAATTTCCACAAGCGAAAAATGCGAGAAAAGAAACTGTTAGGATAGAACTTACGGTTACATCTAGCCAATTTAATTGTAAAATGATAAGAACTTGCCTCCAATCGAGTACTGCGCTTAAATTCATAATAGTCTAGGCACCACAGCAGTGACGACATCCGAAGGCATATGTTGAAAGTATTTATTTTTAAAAAAAGGCACAGGGAAGCTACATTACGGCGTTGGGAAAGTGACTGAAGACGAGACGCCAAATGAAGAACAATAATATTTTTCTTTGAATTTTATCAAGAATCTCGAAATATACAGCAGGAACACTGGACCATATGTGGCAGCAATATTCAAAGTATGTACAAATGATTGACTTAAATTTGCAAGGTAGATTGTAGAAAGAAAATTCTCCTGCACGACACAGTGGACCAACTTTCTTAGTAGCATACCTAGCAGTGGATTCAATTTAATCTTTCCACTGCATGTCAACAGAGAATGTAAGCCTGAGAATGAACGATGAGTCATTGTCATGGCGATTGGTATCAGCAGGAGCACCGAACCAATATTCAAAGCATGGACGAATGGTAAACTTATAAATATGAAAGATAGATTCTGGGCATGACACAGTGAACCAGCTTTGTTAGTAGTAATGGATTCAATTTAATCTTTCCACTTCATGCCACCCGAAAAGTTTATTTTATATTCACAATTCCTCGATTATGAGATAAGCCATGCGTATGGATCAAGCGATAGTATTTTGCTAAACACTGCAACGTGGTAGTGGATCTTTTCCCAAAATTTGACTAATGCACCCTTTCGGCCATTTCTTAAGGCCAATTCTTTAGGAAGTCGCCTTTCGTTATCCCAGTGCACATTCAGATATCAGTGTCGCACTTTCTGTCCTCTGTTAAAACACTTCTCGGCTATTGCTGTGCTTGTTTGATTTTTGTATCACCGATTTTTAATTTACATGTTGGGCTGTTCCTTTGTTGACAACCATGCATTCTGTCTTCTTTCAACTGATGTTTAGTCGTCTCTTCTCGCTTTTAGTCACTTAGCAGTCGCAGAGACTAAAATACAAGAACTCATAGAGTTCCATTTCCATGCATGCTATTAACATTGTTTCATCTGTATATCTAAAATCGTTAAGATCGTGGCCGCTAATAGTAAATCCTGGTTGAACTTCCAATTTTATCAGAATCGCCTGACTGTATAGGTGGAATAAGTCCAGTGATAAGACACATCTTTGCCTTACAACTCATCCAACCAAAATACAACATAGAACTTTTGTGTTAGTCAGTTAATTAAAAAATCATTGACTATTTTTTTCATTATTCAAAATATTTTCGGACTATTACCTTTGTTCTCTTTTTTTTTTAAATCATTATCTTTATCTACATTCGAATTAGTTTTCTCCCGGCTAAAAAGTGACGTACTTGCAGCATTCTATTTTGGTTGCGGGGTATGTGACCTTGTGGAGTCCTTATTGTAACATGGCAATCAACTGTTTCCTTGACCGCTCATCTCCCAACATTCTCGCAACGTTATGATGACGTTTCGATGGACTGTAGCTGAAAAAATCATCACTTATCAATTGTAAAACCAGATTATTTTTTCGTCGCTTAAGAATATGTATAGAGACAAGGAATTTTTTTTTATTGATAATCAAAATTTTGATGATGAATCGACGTTCTAATATCTGGGATTTATTCATTTACGGTTAATTTAATTTTAAAAGGCACCGTATTTTGAACGTTCCAATGAAATGCTTGGGCCCGTGGTGGCGTGCTGGGGTTCTACAAAATAACGTTTACCCAAGCCCATGTAACGTTGTATTAAAGACGTGAATTTTGATGGCTGCGAATTTTATACAGTTACATGAATCAATCGTAAGGGTGAAAGATATTCAAATAATAAATTATTATGCAGTAGAACTGTTATCATCGATTGGTTCATCAT
>OZ038480.1:34473552-34618552 GCA_964036315.1 Acanthosepion esculentum | reverse complement strand
GTGGGAGAATAGGCGAATTCATACCTTTCTCAAGGTTATTATTTGCGCGTAAGTGAATATAATGAACTCAACGGAAATTGGAACTCTACTCTCTGATTAACAATTCCGAGTCATTATCCATTATACCAACCGTACATCCAAGCGTACAGCACCTATTATTTCCAAGCGGTTAACTACTTAGATACTGACCAGGCTTAAACTAGATCTCTTTCTCTCCCCCCCCCCTCTCTCTCTCACTCTCTCTCTATATATATATATCTACTTCAGTAGTATAATACGAGGGCGTGCTGAAATCTGGTACATTCGCGTTATTAAAACTTTCGAATGCATAGGCCGGTAGACATAAAATTGCACTGTAAAAAAAAAAAGAATGGTAAGTCCACGTCGCGAATTTTAAGACAAACTGAAATTCAGACTAATATAAAACATTTCGAAAGATCGAAAGTATAATCTTTCGATGTACAAATCTTTTGATAAATCGGCCGTTATAACGACCGATTTCTCATAAAAATGATTCCCAATTTCTGTCTGTCAGTTATCACTGTATAATGTATTTGTCAAATCTTTCTTCTGGTTTGTTCGTTTGTTCGTATTTAGCGTCGAAATGATAGTTGAACAGTATTCAATTCTAGACATACTTCAACGACCCCACCCGACTTTTCAGTTGTCTTTTCTCTTGATCATGACTCATAACTTAGAAACCGCTGAGCGACAGCACATCGCCCTATGAACAGGGATTTACGCAATACATCATTTTCATTGTCTGCATATACCCACATTTAACAGATTCAATTCTGGTGCTATTTAACTCAATTTTTTTAAGTTCCTGATATTTTCTGCTATGAATATTATTAGGTTAGTGCAGATGTCATCTCCTGTTTATTCAGTCTCCATTTTTTTAAAAAAATGTAAGAATATTAAGCGCGGAAGTTTGGGAAATACGAGGTCTTATCAAAAGGTTTCTGTGATGCTATATAAAGAAAACTACAACACATATCAATTCGACATTTAATCTCCTTCGAAATAGTGCCTCTCTGAAGCCACACAGTTTCCACTGATGGATGCATTCCTGGAACTCCATTTTGTCGATAGCGAGCAGCTGCATCGTCGCATTCTCTTGGATTTTCTAGACATCCTGAATTCTAGCTCCTTTCAGGTTTTGATTCTGGAGAATATGGTGGTTGTCAGACCTGGGGAATGTACTGCTTGGCCATGGTCATTGATGGAAGCTCTGTGGTGTGTTGAGACAACCACACTCTACACACTCTCCTTTCAAGCACTACTATAAAGAACGGAAGTAAACGGCAAAGTTAAAACTTAATGTACATTAGCGTCAGAATTCAAGGTCAGTCTGCGTACTTTAGATCCGTTACCATAACAACAGTACCGATACATTTTGATCACATCTCATATATATATATATATATATATATATATATATATATATATATATATATATATATATATATATATATATTAATTCATTAGACATGCACGAAGTCTGATTAAAAATTATCGGGACTAGTGTTATAAAAAGAAAACTACAAAACATATCCTTCAAAGTATTCCCCTTCTGAAGTTACACAACTGATCCAGCGTCATTTCCACTGATAGAAGCATTACTGGAAACCCTTTTTTTTTAGATAGTGAGCAGCTACCTCGTCGCATTTTCTTGGATTTCCCCGACGCTTTGAAATCTTCTTCCTTTCTTGTGGGATTTAATTTTTAAAGAGTAAAATGTTACAAGGGGCAAAATCTGAGGAATATGGTGGTTGGCGGACCAGGGGAATGTTCTACTTAACCAAAAACTGCTGCACGAGACATAGTCAATGATGGAATCTCTGTGGTGTGGTGAAACGACCACACTTTACACACTTTCCTTCCAAGCATGGCTATAAACAACGGAAGTGAGCAAGAACGTTGAAAATTAATGCGTATGCGCGACAGAGTTCAAGGTCAAGTTATACAAAGAGGCTTCACTCTGTGTACTTTAGACCCGTTATCATAGCAACAGTTCCGATATTTGTATTAAACCTCATACACCTAATATTTTGAAAATAATAAGTGAATATTGAGAAATTAGTTCTAATTTGTCAGAGATAAATTATTATTTATTAAATGTTCATATAAACAGTGATATCAACGGTAGGATTTAAAAACAAATATGTTAAAACTTCCATTAAGTCTCTCTCTCTCTCTCTCTCTCTCTCTCACCATTTATATATATATATATATATATATATATATATATATATATATATATATATATATATATAATTATTTATTCGAAAATTATAACATAAATATGTTATAAAATCACTGCTTAATTTAAGGGTATTATTATTGAATATTTAACTGAGTGGGTTAGTTTCTTGATGAGGTTTAGAAATAAATTAAGCTGTGATTTTATAACATATTTATGTTATAATTTTCGAATAAATAATTATATTCGTTCTACTCTCTATTGAGCACTCTTTTAAGATTAGTATTTGTTGGTCATTGAAATTTATTCCGTATACACCAGCCCTATATATATATATATATATATATATATATATATATATATATATATATATATATATATATATATATTGTGTGTGTGTGTGTGTATTTAGCATTTTTTCATTTATTTTATATAAATTATTTTCATATCGTCTGATAAGCTTAATAATATTATGATTAAACGAACAAAGAAAATCACAATATTGATTTATATTTTTTTAATCTTATCTAAGCTTTCGGCTTACATAAGCCATTATCAAAGATGACAATTACAGCACAATATATTAAGCAATACACGGACAAGACAAATATTCTTAAATACCTATAAATGGTAACAGAAGCCATTGGTTTATGCCAACGGCTTCCCATACTTAATACTTCTCGAATTCACTCTCGCGTGGTCATGTGTGACGTTACGAGCTGCGGTGCAATTTTCGCTTCCAGCGTCTTATATGCACGAGTTTATCGTTGCTTGGAAATCGTTCATGTAAACGGAAACAAACTATCATCACTGACCCCGCTAAGAGTCACCGTGCCTTGAGAGACTACACACATTACCTCAAGTTGAACTCGTAATTACGATCCATCGCTAATGATGCAGGTAAAATGGTCGACTGCCTGTACCGCTCCAGCAAATACCTTACTGCGGATTCTATCCTCTATGTTTACAAGGGCAAGATCAGACCGAAATGGAGTACTGTTGCCATACTCGTGCGGGAGCAGCCCAGTTCTTACTTTCCAGTTTCGATAGAGTTCAAAACCATCCCAAGCGGGATGTGGCGACCCTCTTACTGCCCTATCGCTACTTTCATGGAAAGTGTTCGGACGGACTACATTCCTTGGTCTTGCCAGGTCTAACTTACACGGCTAGGACCCGCCATGCTACTTACATTGTAGCAAACCACTGACATATCATCCGTATTCTATCGGGGAGAAGCAAGTTCCACTCAAACAGCTTCATCCAGTGAACCACTGCTCTGTAGAACCGACTCCGATCACTACAATCTTAACCTGTTCAAGTCTAGAATTGAGAACGTTTATGAATATTCATCAGGTGGGCGAAAGTTATATATATATATATATATATATATATATATATATATCAAGGTTTATATATATGTATATATATATATATATATATATATATATATCAAGGTTTATATATATATATATATTTATCAAGGCTTATATATCTAACACTTTCGTCCCAGCCCCTCAACCTCCGACGTCTTACTCTATGGGTTGAGGTCTCTACTCGGTCCTAACCTAACTTAAGGGAGTGTTCGTAGGTCCCCTGAGCATCCGTAGATCATTCGACCGATCCACTGGTTTAATCTTGCGTCCTTTCCACGTTGTGATTTGTTTGATCCAGAAAGCAGAAGTGATGTTCATCCATTCACGGTCAACTGAAGATGTAGACACGGCTGGAGAGTCTGTGCTAAGAAATTTAGAATGCAGCAAAAAAAGAATTAATAACGGCAGAAAGCCGGACAAACAACTATTCAGTGGTTGAATTGTTAATGTCTTTTATATAGCAGAAAAGAATAGTATAGAAAAGAAACGTGTTACAGAAAAGAAAAGTCATTGACATAAAAACTCATACACTGGATTCAAGACACAGAGAGTGTATTGTGATTAACTTGTTGTTAAATTGTCTCGGAACGATATACAACTCTTGCGACAGAGAAATGTGATTTCTGTGCGGGGCTTAAAGTTTATAGTGCCATTCCTCCTCAGCAGTAGTAACATTAGTAGTAATATTCGTGGTAGCAGAAGCAGCAGTACTTATATCAACAGTACATGTTAGCGGACGCTTTGTTCCAATCTCTGACGTCACTTCCTCTCCTCCTCGAGTCCCCAACTCGACTCTCTACTGTCACTAGCCCACCTTTTGCCCGTGCTAAATCTCTTCTCCAGTCTCGCCAAGAATTTTCTCCCGTCTCTGACTTTCTCAGCATAACTACGCGTTTATATAGAAAAACCCGACTGATCATAACCGACCCTTGGCCCTACTACTTCGCATGCGGTTATCACAGGGTTTTGGCTGCTTCAACCGGGATCATGTGAATTCCAAAGTTCCTTATAGCTTACTAAGCTCTATTTCAATTTTTAACCGATAAATATTATTTCGACCATTTCTATTGTCTTCTAATGACCCAGATCCAATCGACACAACTTCTGCCCAAGATCAGATTTCCCATCAGTAAACAAATGCTCTGATCTAATTTCGCTACTCAGATCTACGCCAATTTCAATAAAAAAATATACGTGTGTGTGTGTGTCTGTGTCTGTGTGTTTCCCAAACTCTCTCTCTCTCTCTCTCTCTCTCTGTCTCTCTCTCTCTCTCTCTCTCTCTCTCTGTGTCTCACACATATATATATTGGCAAGGCTTTTAAATTTGAGAACTTTCATGAATATTCATCAGGTATATATATATATATATATATATATATATATATATATATATATATATATATATATATATTTTTATATATATATATATATATACCTTTAACCCACCTGATGATTATTCATGAACGTTCTCAAACTTAAAAGCCTTGCTAAACCAGTGACATTCTCATTTTTGTATATAAGCACATGCAACAAAATAAATCCTACATTGACTTGATAAAGTCCCTCAGAGGACGAAACGCGTCGGCTAAGCATAGTTTTTACTCCTGTCTTTATTCCTGTTGTTCCTTTATCTGATAATAATTTACACACACACACACACACATATATATATATATGTGTGTGTGTGTGTGTGTGTGTGTGTGTAGGGCTATTTTGAAAACGTCTTTTTTGTCCTGTTTTGCTGATGAAACTGTTGTCAGGAAATCATTTCATTTCTTTATCTGGTGAGACCAAAATGTAAAAACGACTATTTCAAAAACACAAAATCAAACTTAAAAAAACAAAACAATGAATGGCTCTCAAAAAGAGAAGAATTCCAAGATCTGAAGTACAAATAGAAAATGTCAAAATTAAACAAGTACAGAAATTTAAATATCTGGGAAGTGTTTTAAAAGAGGGCCGAAACTAAAATCGGAAGTGGCACTGGAAAAGAGAAAGATGGCTTCCAAAAGCTAATCCAAATATAAGAAAGAGGAACATTTTAATAGAAAAAAAAGAAAAGAGTGCTGATCTGCTATGTAATATCAATCTTTCTATATGGCAGTGAATGCTGGACAATCTTCTTACAGATGAGAAGAATGGAGACGCAGTAGTTGATGAATACCAGATATGTAAGAAAGGAGAGAACTGTAAAGAAAAGGCTAACAAAATGGATATTTTTATTTAGAAACAAAAAGAGACAATTGACATTTCTGAGACGCATAGGGAGATAAGAAGGCTAAGAGAATTTAACACTCACAGAGCAATTTGAAGGCAAGAAGGACAGAGATCAATAGCGAGTAAACTACCTAAAAAGCTTCCATAATCAGACGGCAGAACATCGACTGTGACGGATAGTAAGAAGACAGTTGTTGCTTAGTGTTTTAAGGAATAGGAAGTTGTGGAGATCTATGATTACCCATGTTCTGAAGGAAGAAAAATTTACTGGAATAGCGAATTAGTTATTCGTCTGATTAATATCCTATCAAAATTTAATCGTAATGGTATTAGCTTTTTTTTTCAGATTGTGTTGATAAGGAAAGTTGACAGTCTGTGTCGATTCCAAAATGAAAACAAGTTACCAACTTATTGTTTAGTTATTGTTTCGTTGACCGAATTGTTTCGTTGTGTCTCGAGTGGCTAAAATGGACACAGGGGGTCAGTCAAGCGGAAAATTGACACACCAGTTGCACCTTCCACCCACCATACTCTTTGCCTATAATGTACTTAATATTCTCTTGCGAATTTTTTTTCAATTGATGTTTGAGACTCATAGTGTCTCTCTGCGCCCCTGGTTAGAACGTTTCAAAACAAAATTTTATGGATTTTATCAATTTAATTTTTTTTTTACTTTTACATTTTTTGGTTGGGTGGTGGGATCCATTCTCACTTTTCAAAGCCATTCACTTACACAAATATACACAGAGGCACAAACATAGGAACACAGTTATACACACACACATAGATACACACAGACACGTACTCAGATATACAAAGAAAGAGACACGCACGAACATACTCACGTACATACACTCACAGACGTGGATACACGTACATGCACACACCTTTTCAGAAATGTAAAATTATTGATGCAATGTAATGTGGGAATTATACAATTTTAGTGGTAATTGTAAATTTAGCCGTTTCCTTGTAAGGAAATATTTCGCATTTATGACCGAGCAGTCAGTGAGAGGATGTGCCCGAAATGCGAGTGGCAGGTCGGGAATACTAGAATCAAGCAGACGCGGAAGTTTAAATATCTGGGAAGCGTCTTGACAAAGGACGGTAAGTGCGACACTGAGATCCATAGAAATATTGGGATGGCCAAGAATGTTTTCCAAAAGCTGAGAAGAGTACTGCGAAACAGGAGGACTTCTTTGGTAACAAAGAAAAGAATACAAAAGCTGTTACGTTACATCTGTCCTTCTTTACGGCAGCGAGTTTTGGACGATTTCCTCGAGATGAAGAAGAGACTCGAGGCGACAGAGATGTGATTCTAAAGAAGGATGCTAAGGATATCATGGACCGAGCGTGTGAGCAACGATGAGGTATTAGAGAGGTTGCAAACAAGGAGGAGTCTTATACTTAACATCAGGAAGAGGCAGCTGAAATTTCTAGGACACGTAATGAGGAAGCAGGGCCTAGAAAATCTGATACTCAAAGGTCGAATAGAGGGAAAGAGAGACAAGAGAAAACAACAAATCTGGCAGGTTTCAGAAAGTGGACGACAGAACGTGGTCTGGGGCAGGAAGCAGAGGGAAGGAACTTGTTGAGAGCTGCAAGGGATAGAGGGAGGTGGAGAGCAATGATCGCCTACGTCCTGAATACTATGGGTAAATAGCAGGACATACTGGGTACTTGGATGGCAACTGGTCTGCCGCAGAAAGAAATGGCAAGGCAACCTACTGCGGGAAAAAATCTGCCTCGTCAGTCATGTATCGAGTCATGTAAAGATGATCGCCTAAGCATATCACATAACTGACTGTCAATGGATCTGGAGATTAACAGCCCAATATATGTATAATGTACAGATGGTGTAATGGTTACGGCTTGGAACGAAAAACCGACGAGACGAGGTCGAATTCCAGCCAATTTCGAAAACTGAACCATTTTTAAACACCCCTGCTTCGACGTTGCCTATCATTTGCGTTTATCTTGGGGTCGGCGGGCCGAGTACTAATTCCCGCAAAAGCCTTTGGGCTTTCATTCGCAAAAATACCCTTGGAAAAGTTATGAATCTATCTCTTTTCTCCCCAGCTATGGGGTAAAAAGCAGAACAGGCTCGACCGTCTACAAGAGAGTGGCAGCCAATCTAATTCAAGGACAAACCTGGATTCCAAACTGTATGTAGCCATGGCATAACACATAAGATGCAGACATCGATGTGACCATGGTGTTCACAATCACTATAATCTCGACTGCGGTCGACCTACGATTACCATTATTAAGCACAAAATATTTTTTACTTTCCTTATATTCAATATTGTGCCTTTTTTTAGACAGTCAACATACACCTAACGACCCCTACACATACACACAAACACTACAGACGTACTCATAAACACACACACACATATTTCTAGATTCCTGACTACTTTCCTCTCCTTAGAAAGGATTCTAATGTCCACATGTATGGCCTCTGAACATCTCCCGCTGGCTAGGGAACTCTCTTTTGAATCTCCAGACTATTCTTACATCTCTCTCTCTCTTTCTCTCTCTCTCTCTCTCTCTCTCTCTCTATCTCTCTCTCTCTCTCTCTCTCTCTCTCTCTCTCTCTGTGTCAGCTATCTCTTCTTTCTCTACCGTTCTCCTTCCTCTCAAGACTGTTGCGTGCGATAATATGTCCGATAATATCGACAAGGCCATCCCCCTACACCCGTTTGCAAATATATTTGTGTTCGGTGACTTTAATGACCACCATACCAGGTGGCTTAAATACTCTCTCACTGACCTCTCTGGCATCCACACCCTTAAATTCTCAATCACCCAATCTCTCACGAAAGTAATTGCCTTCCACCCGCGTTTCACCCGTAACCCTAACGGGTACGCTTCTCTTCTCGGTCTCTTTTGTACCTCTATCCCTGACTCTTGTGGTACTACACAGCTCTGCTTTCTTGGCAACTCTGATCATGCGGTAGTGTCGGTAAGCATTTCCGTCCGCTCCCCAACCATCCAAGAACTTTCTACCAACAGAATATATTTCTGTTATCAACGAGCAGATTGGGACTCGTTCCGTGATTTCCTTCGTGACGTGCCTTCGAATTAAGTTTTCAATCATCCTGTTCAAAAAATGCGCGTCGGGGGTCTCTTCCCGTGTAAAAGCCGGCATCGATGCTTTCATTCCAGCAAGGAAATACCAAGTTAAACTACGTTCATCTCACCTGCATGCTTGGCTGCTATAGCCTACAGGAATCACTTTTTTTCCGGCTGTACCATCGCAACAGACGTCTTTTTCCCCCTGCTCGTAATGAGTGCTAGCGTGTCCTCAATGAAGCGTAATTACTGTTTGCTGATAGATTGAAACAACGTATCTCGCAAGTTCGTCTTCTGGAGATTATTGGCGACTCTGCAAGAGTGTGATGAACAGCAAATCATCAATCTCTCCTCTATTCAATCGATTCGAAGTCCTGACATCTACAACAGATAAGATTGAATGCTTTGCTTGGAAATTCTAGTCAAAATCAACACTTAGAGTACCCACACTTTATTCCCACCCCTTAGAACAGAAGCTCTGCTGAGTGATATGCGCTAACCCCGTCACCGGTCGCGGATATTATTTCTAAACTAGACTCCCATATGCGCAATCGTCGACCTAAAGGATTGTTCTCCCGAGCTGGCTCCGCTTTTCTCAAAACTCTACAAATATTGCCTTGATGCTTCCTACTTTCCTGATTGTTGGAAGTCCGCCTCTGTAGTTCCTGTTTTTAAGAACTCTGGAGAACCTTCTGGCCCCTCTTAACTATTGCCCTATTAGTCTCCTACGGCTTTTCGGCAAAATATTCGAGGCTTTAATCAATGCTGAAGGGGTTAAGCATCTTACTTCTCATAACCTACTCTCTGACAAACAATATGGATTCCGTTTTGCCTGATCTACATCTGACGTTCTTATGGCCATCACTATATATATATATATATATATATATATATATATATATATCAAGCTCTTGATACGGCGAAACGAGCTGTGACTCTAGATATCTCAAAGGCGTTTAACAGGGTTTGGCATGCTGGTCTTCTACGTACGATCGATCGATTCTGGGCTACGGTATTAGAGGAATTCCTATAAATTCGTGAAATGAAAGTCTTTCTGAACGGGCTCGCTCCTTTCATACAAACGCGGGTGTCTCCCAAGGCTCTATCCTGTGTCCTACGTTGTTTCTTATCTTGAATCAAAATCATTGAATCTTATCAATGATCTTCCTGATGTCATCAATTCCCGAGTAGGCATTTATGCAGATGACACAACCATTTACTCTTGTCTAAATAGCAAATCCGTCAGAGCTGAAAAGTTAACCTGGCCGCTGCTCTTGAAAAAGACCTCCAATCGGTGGTTAACTGGGGCAGGAAATAGTTTGTAAATTTTAATGCCTCCAAAACTAAACATCTCCCCTTTAACCACTTCCCTGCTCGCCATCAGCATGGCTGATGCTCGACTCTTGGAGAGTGTCTCGATATTTATCAACACTCCCACATGTGTCGAATGTGGCACAAGGCCGGTTTAATGTGGGCTTACCGAGCCCGTAGGCTCGGGCAAAAATATGCCCATTTAGAACCCGTATAAACGGGTTCAGGGACTGTCAACCTCCCCGGACGAAACTTCGCCCTGCGGCAAAGCCCCGTCCGAGTTCCTCTCCGCCGAGGCAGAGAATTCGACAGCACGGCTCTCTAGCCGTCTCTTGGAGAGTGTCTCACTGCGCCTTCTTGGTTCACGTTTTCAACTGACTTGAAGTGGAACAATTACATTGCATCAATACCTGCATCTACTGTAAGGAAAGTTGGTTCACTGTGTCGTGCCAGAAGGTTCAGAATCCATCTTGCACAATTACAAATCTACCGTTCGTCCATGCATTGAATACTGTTGACATATTTGTTATGGTGCTCCTGCTACTCATCTTGAAGTTCTTGACAAAATCCAAAGAGGGATCTACAATGCAATCGATCCTTACTTGGCATTTCGGCTTCAGTCACTTTCTCACAGACTTGAAGTGCCTTCCCTCTGTCTTTTATGCAAATATTTTCTGACGAACTTTTTTTCCCCTGGTGCCCTGACTACATTAGTTTAGGCGTGCTATTAGATTGGCATCTAGGTCCCACCCTTTTGTTGTTGAAATAGTTAAATGTAACCGCCACTTCTAGTCCAACAGTTTCCTTTCTCGTGCTTCCCGACAGAGAAACTAATTTCTGTTTACTTGCTTCCCTGACAACTACAATCTTCAAAAATTTAAATGCAATGTCAATTGCCATCTTTTGTTCGTCTTGAACCCCGATCATCTTTTAACCTTTCCCAGTACCCAGTCTTTTTTCTCAACTTCACTCTTTGTAAACCCCTGCGTACTAGTGGCATTCTCACCTTACTTAGGGTGAAATGATTTGCCGAATCAGTCGGGTTTCGATCCCGGCTTGAAGCAGTCGGATGTCTAGCCACACTGATGAGCTGTGATACCGCGAAACAGTCTGTGGATGACAATATATATATATATATATATATATATATATATATATATATATATATATATTGCTATAAATATTATATTAAGTGGATACAAATTTTTGAGTAGATATTCCTATTTTTTAAATACTGAAATTAATGTCTAGTGTCTTAAAGTCTTGCTAAAGAAAACATACCTCCCGAGATGAATCTTTATTCAATGCTCATTGTTTCACTCATTGGGACATATTTTAAAGTATATTTTTTTATATCAGACGAGCATTAATTGTATTTTAACACGCTGTATAAGTACATATTGAATTTTATTTTTATTCGTGTATATTATCAATAAAATAATCAAAATGCAATGCTCGTCTGATATAAAATATATATATATACCTTAAAATATGAACACAAAAAGATTAAGGCTTTCACCCTCTAGTCCAGTAGACACTAATTTCAATGCTAAAAATAGGAATATCTACTGAAACCCGTGTATCTATTAAATGTAACGTTTAGACTAATAAAACATAATGTCGAATTTTGAAAAATCTTTTAATGGTTAAAAAATTACTTTATTTGCGTTTTAGCAAGCACAAGCTTCGAAAGTTCTGAACGAGTGATATGTATTTGATAAGTAGGGCCATTGTTTTGCAGTTATGGCTTCTAGCAGCTTAAAACATGTTTCCTAGATTAAAGAGTGAATACAAGTTCGATTTTAGTCGGGAAACATATATTTAACATGCATAGTCAAACACGTAACCTCATTAAATAAAATATTTTTGTAATAAGAAATAATGTCGAATTAAAAATTACTTTAATTCATATATATATATATATATATATATATATATATATATATATATATATATATATACATATATATATATATATATATAGTATGCGAATTACATCTACCGGCCTGTATATTAGAGAGTCATAATAAAGTAAATCCACCATCCGGTATTGTAAAATTTAAGAATGCACAGGCAAGTAGATGTTGTTATAAAAATGTAGGGGTGGGAGACGCGTCTGCTAAAATTTCTGTTATAAGAAATGATGTCGGAATAGATAGACAAATAGATGATGACAAAATAAAAGATATTTTAATAAATGAAACTATTTAAAAATAAAATCCATTAATTCTTTCGAATATATACATGATTAAATAAACAGATTTGGATCGATAGTTAGGAATGAACTGATTTCGATTTAATGACAGATATAAATGCACGAACTATAAGAAAAGACTGAGATGGATAGATAGATAAATAGATAGATAGATAGATAGATAGATAGATAGATAGATAGATAGATAGATATGAACAGAATGAGATAGATAGATAGATAGATAGATAGATAGATAGATAGATAGATAGATAGATAGATAGATAGATATGGACAGAATGAGATAGATAGATAGATAGATAGATAGATAGATAGATAGATAGATAGATAGATAGATATGCACAGAATGAGATAGATAAGAACAGAATGAGATAGATAGATAGATAGATAGATAGATAGATAGATAGATAGATAGATATGAACAGAATGAGATAGATAGATAGATAGATAGATAGATAGATAGATAGATAGATAGATAGATAAGAACAGAATGAGATAGATAGATAGATAGATAGATAGATAGATAGATAGATAGATAGATAGATAGATATGGACAGAATGAGATAGATAGATAGATAGATAGATAGATAGATAGATAGATAGATAGATAGATAGATAGATATGAACAGAATGAGATATATATGAACAGAATGAGATAGATAGATAGATAGATAGATAGATAGATAGATAGATAGATAGATAGATAGATAGATATGCACAGAATGAGATAGATAAGAACAGAATGAGATAGATAGATAGATAGATAGATAGATAGATAGATAGATAGATAGATAGATAGATAGATAATGAAAAGATTAGTACAGATTGAAAGGAACTGTACTACAGTCTTTGATAAGTAAATAGCTAAACACACACTATGAATGCAACAAATAGAAACCAACATAAATGCTAACATTCTGAGACAGATATATAGAGTGGAACAAACTGAGATAAGAACAGACGATGAAGAATCATTCGTTTTATTTTTTCTTCCATTTGTTGCTCATTCACATATATTTTCTTGTTCTCATATGTCGATGCCCTAAAACATTTATCTCCCATGCTTCCCACAAGCATGAAACCGAAACATTTGAATGTAAAACAACTAAAACAATAACACTTTAGCTATTCTATATGTTTAAAAACCGTTTACATTCCCCCGGACACCTGCGCACGACATCAACCCTCCTTCGGCAAAGGTTAACTATGACAGTCCGGGTCAGAGCAAAAGTCACAACATACCAGTCAAAATACATTCAATAGGACAATCATTATGCATACTTTGCTTGTGAAATGGTTAGAAGAATTTTGAATAATATTCTGACGCATGCATTTTTATTTGGTTTAGATTGCGCTATAAATGTTTAGGCTATACGAAGATTTTAAAATATTGTGATTATTCATTGTAGCAGTCTACCAGCATACACGCACATATATATTTTTATTACGACAATAAACTTTATTTTTATTACGTACACTATAATTGTGACTGTTGTTATTTTCAATGTGGAAATTAATGTCAACAGATTGATAAGTTCAAATAAAGAAAAATATGCTTTCCGACAGAAATCGAAACTGTATTCCTTTACAGCTAGGCCGCGGGAAGCCATCATGATTATATTTCTTTCATCATTATTATAGATCTTTCATCAGAAATAACTGTATTCAGAATATAGTTATTTCTGATGAAAGATCGGGGCAGATCTGAAATATCAAATATATATATATATAAAAATATAAATAAATACTTTCACAAAAAATACATTCATTTTTTTTAAATTTGCAACTTTTCAGTTGTTTTCTCCATATTATATACATATCAATATATAGATATATATGAATGGTAATACTCGTTTTGAAAAACCTCGGTTAGCTCAACTTGTAATATAACAAATTGATGTCCGAGGAAAAAATTGGAAATAAAAAAAAGAAAGAACCAAGCATTTAACACTGTACGTATCCTCCCGTCAAGGGCTTGAGCTCCAAGTCCAAAGAAGAAAAAAAACAAAGCTAGTAAAAGACTAAACGTAAAGTGCTCAATACACTAAGTAGAGCAAAACTAAAATAATCCTAAGGAGATAGATAGATAGATAGATAGATAGATAGATAGATAGATAGATAGATAGATAGATAGATAGATAGATAGATAGATATGGTGGGAAAAAGGAACCTGTATGTATGCAGAAATATTTATGTCCCTGGAGACCATAGGCGATCATGATTCTCCACAACGTGCTTTGCTTGATTACCTGGGAATTGTTAGGAATTCTTGTAAAAGATCGTGGAGTAGTTTTCCGTTGCCTTCACTAATTTGAAATTCAGAGTAGACCTCCTTATAGACTGGCTACCACTCAAAGGTAGAGAACCCAGTCTACCTTGCTATTTAATCGATGGCTAGAGCGAGAACAGATGGATGCATACCTTTTACAGAGGCATTAGTGCAAAACTTTAAGGTAAAATACTCAGACAGAAAGTGAACTCGGATCGCCGGTTCACATTTCTGCACCGAGAACCGCTAAGCTGACCACACGCGGCAAATATATAAGTGCATATTTGTATCCACTTGCCTATATAGAAATACATGTACTCAAACACACTCAAAGAAAGAGTGAGAGAGAAACAGAGAGAAAGAAAGAAAGAGTTACATGTATGTGTATGTGTGTGTGTGTCCCCGCGCACATTTGTTCATATGTTTAGTTCTTTTGTTATATAGATAACATCTGTTTCTGTAACATGATATCATGGGTAGGATTTTTTTAAAAAATACAATGACTTTCTTTCTTTCATTAGAATGCAAACATATGTAGTGCCGCTGTAAATTTTGACAGTAGACAAGTAATAACGAAACGTTAACTGCATCTGATCTCCAACTGCACTTGAACCTGGTATGCGTGAGCAAGATTTTGAATTTGATGATTGCTATCTACTGAAATTACGCCACTCCCAGGCAGTATTGTAGTCGTTATCAACACAAACAATCTAAACATATCTAACGGCAGGTGAAAGAAAACATTTACAATGATGAAATACTACATTTTACAAATTTTTACCTAAAATATTTTTTTTTATAATATACAATCTGTGCTGTGAAAATGACGAAAGAAACGGCAGCCAATGGTCAAGAATTAATTCAAGCATTTTTGACGCAATCCTTCTCATCATCTTTGGAATGTCTTTTCGGTGATTCGCTAAGCCCCTGACCAGTCTCAGCTACGTGCAAATGTCTAAATCTCTATTTAGCATCTCCCAGGCCACTCAGTGACGTTGTCAGCCCATTTTTTTTAAAACTCCGTTCTTTTTTTCTTTTTTTTTTATGATGGCAATGGAAAGATTGTTAGCGCTTTTCGTACCGTTCGTTCATACCGTTTGAACTTCGTCTTCTTCGCGAAGATTAATAGGTCTTGTCTTGTATGTTTCATACTGTTTCATCTCATTATTGATTCTTTGTGGTAATTCGACTGTTAATGTCCCAGTTTCGCAGGCATATAGAAAGAGTGAGAATGTCGATGCACGTAACAGTCAAATGTTCTGGGGTTTGTTTTTTTTGTTATTTTTTTTTGGGGGGGGGGTTGCAGATGGTTCTTGGGTCCGTCGACAGCTGATATTGTTTTGTTGCTCTTGAAATTATTTCTCTTCTGAAGACCTCTTCACTAAGAACTGTGCTAAGATATTTGAATTGGCTCACTATTTTAACTATCCTTTCTACAGAAACGCAAGAAATAATCATTTTTAAAAAATTTCATATTATTATCGAACCAGCACTCCAGTTTACTATTACATATTTTTTATTGATCCTTCTATGGAAGGCAAAAAGAAAAACGCTCATACGACATGAGAAAGTGTATTATTACAAAGAAAAATTTCAAATAATTTCCAAACGGTCGCGAATTATGAATTTAAAGCATATTCTAACTTAGCTTCTTCCATTATTATTATTATTATTATTATTATTATTATTATTATTATTATTATTATTCCTTTGATTTCTGGTGTGTACACATTTCTTTCCGGGTCCCGCCCTGAGACCTAAGGTTAGAAATGGCATCATGACATTTTCCACTGACACACACAAAAAAATTTTTTTTACATAGATAAACCCCATCGTAAGGTGTGGGCTGTACTCGTGAGAACAATTTTTGTATTTCTTTAAGGCATGGGCTTCCAGAAATCCCTTCAATTAGTCTACTGGAATATTTTCCAACGTCAACAGGGATTGTTGATGTGCCACATTTTTTAGATTTCGATTTCAAGTTCCTTGTATTTTGATAGCTTTTTGAAGATCTTCAAAGATACATTGCAGTCCGCAGGGACTGCCATATTAATAAGGAGGCACGTTGTTTGCGGTCTCTAATAACAATTTCTAGGCGGTTAGGTTTGATTGTTCTCTCTGTGTGTATTGTGTAGTCCCATAAAATTGTAACAGGTCCTATCTCCGTAATCGGGTCTGGTTGCTGTTCATACCAATTTTTATCAGTTTCCTTCCCGTAGATGTTGCAGAATTTCCAATGGAGATATTGGCCAACTCTGTCATGCCGAGTTTTATATTCAGTGGGTTCTAATACCGTGCAACCTGATACAAGATGATCAATTGTTTCTGGGTAGTTATCACAGAACCTTCATTTTGGGCTAGCACAATATTTTAGTATGTGTGCTTGATAATTTCTAGTTAACAAGCACTGATCGTGTGCAGCAAGGATAAAACCTTCCGTTTCAGCTTGTAACCCTCCACTACGTAGCCACTGATGGGTACGGGGCTTGTCTACATCAGCTTGTTCGGTACAGGCAGAATATTGCCCATGAAGCGGTTTATCTTGCCATTGTTTCTGTATCTGGTCGGTTGCATTTGTTTTTGCTTTCTTTTTTATGTATTTTGCAGCTTCAGTCGGTGTATTGTGCTTTACTTGTATTTCTGCATCCATTTGTAGCTCCATTTTGAAGTTGTTAGCTTCTTTTATTACGGAATAAAAGCGCTTACTACTTTCATGTTCTTTGACACATATCATCATCCAAGTTTTGTAGTTTCCAGGTATCTTTGAAGGCCAATTACTGTAGTTTTATAGGGCAGTTCTAGTTGAACTAATACTCTGTCTCCTTCGGGTCGGCACATACAGACGATCAACATCAGGTTTGGGATGATGCATTCGGTAGCAAGTGAGAAGCCTTCTCATTTTGGCGTCCATTAGCTTAATGTCAGCTATGGTCCAATTAAGGATGTTAAAGCTGTATCGCACCACAGGGACAGCCAAGGTGTTTATGGCTGATATTCTGTTTTTTGAGTTCAGCTCGGTATTTAGTACCAGATGCACACGCCTGTAGTACTCTTTCTTATCTTCTCCTTCATTTGGGTATGTTGTATACCATCTTCTTCTCTAATTCCTAGGTACTTATAGGATTCATCTTGTTCCAGTTCCCTAATCTTTGTGACAAAGTCCAAATCTATTGAGGTTGTTTCTATAATTCTCCCTTTCTTGAATGTTACTTTTGCACATTTATCTAGTCCGAAGTCCATGCCTATGTCGCCACTGAAACATTTTACATTACTAAGGAGGCCTTAACTCATTGTCGTTTTTGGCAAAGAGTTTGAGATCATCCATGTAGAGTAGGCGATTGAATACTTTTGTTTAGTTTGTAACCATAGCTACTGTTGTTTAGTTCATGCGTATGGAGGATTAGGGACAAACAAAACAGAATATGTGAGAGGGAGTCTCCTTGAAAGATTCCGCATCGGATATTCAGACGGTTGGAGATGGCAGTGCCTCTGATGTGATTAAGTTATAGTGTGGTGTTCCACATTCCCATGTTGTGCTTAAGGAAATTTACTACCACAGAAGAAACTTTCTACATTTCCAAAGTCTTAAGGATTCAAGAGTGTGGCACACTATCAAAGGCTATACGATAATCAATCCACGCTGCGCTAAGATTTCTACATCGTCTCCTGCAATTTTCCAGGGTCATTTTGTTTATCAGTAGTTGATCTTTGCAGCCATATGAGCCTCTCCTGCATCTCTTCAGTTCCAGTGGAAAAATGCTGTTTGCTTCGAAGAAAAGGTAAGTTCGGTTCGTCAGGACAGACGTGATCAACTTATACGTGGTGGAGGGATATGTTGTTAGCCTATAAGTTTTCGGATCATCTGTTTTTGGCATGAGATATGTAATACCGTCAGTGATCCAATCTGGAATTAAATTGAGATTATTTACAAGCGTTGATAGAGTTTTTGCAAGGGTTTTATGGACTGATAAGAGATGATAGAGACTGAATCTGGAGACCTTGTCATTTCCTGGAGATTTCGTTAAAGCTTGCCTAACATTATCTGTGGTTATATTTTCCCACTCTTGCATACGTATATCCAGCATTCGTTTTTCTTCACGTTGGATCTATTCTGCATTTGGATTACATTCCTTTGGGCTGCTCCAAAGTCTGCGCATTGTCAATAGATGGTGGCTTTTCGACATGTATAGGTGCATTTTCAATTTCCCTGTAGGTCGGTTTTGGAATATTTTATTTTGGCGATAGAACCTACACCATTTTTCGTATCGAATTTAAAGCATATTCTTACTTAGCTTCTCCTATTATTATCATTATTATTATTATTTTTATTTCCTTTGATATCTGGCGCTTGCACATTTCTTTCCGGGTCCCGCCCAGGGACCTAAGGTTAGAAATGGCATCATGACACTTTCCACTGCAAAAAATAAATAAATAAATAAAATAAAATAAATAATTACATAGATAAAGCCCTTCGTAAAATGTGGGCTGTACTTGTCAGAACAATTTTTTGTATCTCTTTGAGGCATGGACTTCCAGGGATCCCTTCAATCAGCCTACTGGAATCTTTTCCAACCAGTCCTAGGGCTCCAACTACAACAGGAATTGTTGATGTTCCCATGTGCCACATGTTTGAGATTTCTATTTCAAGGTCCTTGTATTTATTATTATTATTATTATTATTATTATTATTATTATTATTATTATTATTATTATTACTTTGATTTCTGGTCTATACTCATTTCTTTCCTGATCCCAACCAGAGACCTAAGATGACAAATGACATCATGACCATTTCCAATGGACATTTTGGAGAAGAAAAAACAAAAAGAAACATCCCTAAGATCATACATATTTTACAAAGATAAAGCCTTCCATAAGGTGTGGGCTGTACTTATGAGAACAATTTTTTTGTATTTCTTAGGCGACCAGGAATCCTTTCCTAACTTTTTATTTTTATTAGTATCATTTACTCCTTTGATATCTGCCGTTTACACATTTCTTTCCGGGTCACGCCCAGGGACCTAAGGTTAGAAATGATATGACACTTTCCAGTGCAAAAAAAATATATTACATAGATAAAGCCCTTCGTAAAGTGTGGGATGTACTTTTCAGAATAATTTCTTTTGTATCTGTTTGAGACATGGACTTCCATGAATCACTTCAATTAGTCTACTGGAATCTTCTCCAACCAATCCTAAGGCTCCAACTACAACAGGGATTGTTGATGTTCCCATGTGACACATTTTTGAGATTTCTATTTCAAGGTACTTGTATTCTGACAGCTTTTCGAATATCTTCAAAGATACATTGCAGTCTGCAGGTACTGTCATATCAATAAGGAGGCACTTATTTTGTTTGTGGTCTTTAATAACAATGTCTGGGCGGTTGGCTTTGATTGTTCTGTCAGTGTGTATTGTGTAGTCCCATGGAATTGTAACAGGTCCTATCTCCGTAACCGGGTCAGGGTGGTGTTCGTACCAATTTATTATTATTATTATTATTATTATTATTATTATTATTATTTCCTTCGATTTCTGGTGTATACTCATTTCCTTTCGGGTCCAAACCAGAGACCTAATGTCAGAAATGGCATCATGAAATTTTTCAATGAGCAGTTTTGAAAAAAAATCTTCCATAATTTGCCTTTGTAAGGTGTGGGCTGTACTTGTGAGAACAATTTTTTGTATTTCTATTATTATTATTATTATTATTATTTCCTATATTTTGCCTTGCGTAGGGGAGGGGGGCACTTTACAACGAAATTATATAGCAAACTAAATAAACACTTTTTAAAATTTTGAAAACTGTTTTTTTAATTTATTTGTGATCTGAAAAGTTTGATTTTGAAAAAAATGAATATTTCTTGGAAAGGTGCGTTATTGTAAAAACACCCTTTAAATTCCTTGCCACCGACTTTTATATTCATTGAAAGCCTCTTGTCGTTATTCGTTATGAATTTAAATTTTGGAAACATTATTTTGGCGTAAAAGGACATCAATAATGCCGCAGCCTTATAACGCAAAAACATTTAAATGAAATGTATTTATTTTTTATCATATAATATGTCAAATTTTATTATGCAAGACAATGCTATCATAATAAATTAATATTAAAAATTCGATGTTGATACAAATCTCAGGATAAATTAAAATAACTTTAAAAAATGCATATAGGCAAATTGCCGTGCGTGTTTCATTTTATAATCTGTCCTTATTTTATAAAAATATGGATAATAATTGTTTGGGAGTGTCACGTTTTATCAAGCAACATAGATCTTTATCTATAATAAAAAACATTCCAACAGCTATAGTCAAAAGAAACCTATATTTGATTAGCACTATATTGCATCTAGCTGAATAATTTATTATTTAGCTGTTCGCTATGGTACCTAGATTTTATAAATTCAAGTGCAGTACTAGATTGGCAACAAGGTCTCATAAATTTAAAGTTAAATTCTCTAGATGCCACCGTGGGTTCTATGCTAACAGTTTCTTCTCGCTTGTGGAACACTGTTCCGGCTCCATGCTTTTCATCCAACTTTGATCTTCAAAAATCTAAACGCAATGTCAATTGTTATCTACTCTTTCCATGATTACACTTCTATTGTTCCCGTTCGTTAATAATGTTTCTGTTTTCTAATTATTTCACACTCAGTAACCCCTTGGGCCTTAGTGGCTTTACTGACTTGCTTGGGGTGAAATGATTTTTTTTTAAATTATATTATGGGCCTCTTTGATATTCGATAACCTTTAACCGTGTTTTTTCTCCAATAATTTTGTTAACTTTTTAATGTTGCAACTCCAGTATTATTTGCAATAGTTTTTTTTGCTTCCGAGAATTTTTTTTTGGGGGGGAGGGGTTCGCTTACGTCCATATCACGTTGAAACACCGGTTCTCACTCAGTCACCGAAGTAAAACAACGTACAGCCTGGTCAGTACTCGGCTGGGTGACCATTGATGATTACCAGGTGATGTACGCTACACGACACGTCTTGCAAGCCGGCTACTGATACTAACACAAAACTTCGATATGTAGAAGTGCTTTGGGGCTGACAGGTCACAAAACCTACCTGGAGTTAGGTGAGAAGATCTTTTTTTATTTGAATATTGTTTATCATTCTCATATACATCTCTTTTAATGATGGGCCGTAAATTTTCTATTTGATTAATTTTTATTAATGTCTAGAGTGGTTGCAAATACATTTAATTAATATGAGGTCTTCCCAATTTATATCGCTAAGATAAGTAATGATCAACTGTGTCCTAGGTATGACGATAAGCTACATCTGGCAACAAGGACATCGATCGGGTGTGGTGAGAAGCGTGGAATCACCTCTTACTTGCTGTTGTTCGCAGGCCCACCATGACCTTCGATGATAGCACCTGTTAGGATCCCAGCTATGGGCAAATAGTGAACCCCCAAACTCAGATCAAAACACTACGAAATTATAATAATACATTTTTATAGTAAAAATAGTAGAAATAGATTTTAATGGTAAAAAATCTAGCAATAGATTTTGTTAATAAAAGAATACTAGCAATAGATTTTAATAGTAAATCTAGCAATAGATTTTAATAGTAAATCTAGCAATAGATTTTAATAGTAAATCTAGCAATAGATTTTAATAGTAAATCTAGCAATAAATGTTAATAGTAAAAAAATAGCAGCAATAGATTTTAATAGTAAAAAATCTAGCAATAGATTTTGATAGTAAAAGAATACCAGCAGTAGATTTTAATAGTAAATCTCGCAATAGATTTTAATAGTAAAAAAATAGTAGAAATAGATTTTGACTGTAAAAATACAACCAATTGATTTTAATAGTAAAAAAACTAGCAATGGATTTTGATAGTAAAAGATACAAGCAATTGATTTTAATAATAAAAAAAAATTACCAAATCTCCCAAGAAAATTAAATTTCAGCATTAAATGGCCGTTAAACAAACTAAACAAATAATCAACTCTTCAAATCTGCAGAATATGAAGTGGCATTGTATTGTATGAATAACCTCTTTAGTTTTAAGCATCTTCATTGTAAACTGTACAATTAAAATGTATTTTCCAAAAATATTCTATGCTTTTCCATCTTTAATCAACTTCGCAAACGGACGACTAGCCTAGTGGTTGTCAGCGTCGAAATATAGAGTGGCGTGTCGTGCTCAAATTCTAACCGGGGCTGTTACGTTCACTTTAGGCAGATATATAAGGTATAAATATATTTATTCTCCCCCAACTTACCCAGTTAGCAGGATAGACGGCGTTCTTCAAACTAGGAGAGAGACAACACTGAATTCAAAACTGGTTGGTCGTGGGGATAACAACTGCATCTCATAAAATCTAACCTCACGCATCAGGTCTCGACTATTTGATTTTTTGTGTAGCCCACAAATAAAAATTACTGTTGAGAAATCAGTTTTCAGGTAATTTTTACGTATTTGTGCTGCCTACATTAAAGTTGGTAGTTTGGATGTTTTCATGCCTTCAGCCAAATTTGTTTCATAGATTCTGCTTCTATTTCTGCTTAACAACAAATGACACGCATATGAGACTCATAGTCCATTAGGGTCGTAGGGGTGTCACATAAACTGCAACTGCAGTAAGAGAGGCGTTTCCTCGACATGATAACTTGACAGATCCCAATACGCCCCAGGCTGGTTTTTCTATCTCCTGGACCGGTTGCCACCAATGGCTATCGGACCTAGTCTTTTCTGCTATTTACCCATAGCTGGGAAGAGGAGGAGAAGAGTATTAACACGTAAATTAATGTAATGAACTCGGTTGAAATTCGAACTCGGCTCTTCGTTTCCTCAATCCAAGCCACTATCCATTACTGCCTTACAACACGAGCTTCCATATCATTTACACCTTTACAACAACAGATTACATATCAGTTACACTCTTACAACACCAGCTTCTATATAATTTACACCCCTACAGCAAAAGCTTCAATATCATTTACACCCTTATGACACCAGATTCTATATCATTTATACCCTTCCAACACCAGCTTCCATATCATTTACACCCTTACAACACCAGATTCTATATCATTTACATCGTCACAACGCCAGCTTCCACATCTTTTACACTCTTACAACACAAGCTTCTATATAATTTACACCCCTACAGCAAAAGCTTCAATATCATTTACACCCTTATGACACCAGATTCTATATCATTTATACACTTCCAACACCAGCTTCCATATCATTTACACCCTTACAACACCAGATTCTATATCATTTACATCGTCACAACACCAGCTTCAACATCTTTTACACTCTTACAACACCAGCTTCTATATAATTTACACCCCTACAGCAAAAGCTTCAATATCATTTACACCCTTATGACACCAGATTCTATATCATTTATACCCTTCCAACACCAGCTTCCATATCATTTACACCCTTACAACACCATATTCTATATCATTTACATCGTCACAACACCAGCTTCAACATCTTTTACACTCTTACAACACCAGCTTCTATATAATTTACACCCCTACAGCAAAACCTTCAATATCATTTACACCCTTATGACACCAGATTCTATATCATTTATACCCTTCCAACACCAGCTTCCATATCATTTACACCCTTACAACACGAGCTTCCATATCATTTACACCTTTACAACAACAGATTACATATCAGTTACACTCTTACAACACCAGCTTCTATATAATTTACACCCCATACAGCAAAAGCTTCAATATCATTTACACCCTTATGACACCAGATTCTATCTCATTTATACCCTTCCAACACCAGCTTCCATATCATTTACACCCTTACAACACCGGATTCTATATCATTTACATCGTCACAACACCAGCTTTCACATCATTTACACTCTTACAACACCAGCTTCTATATAATTTACACCCCATACAGCAAAATCTTCAATATCATTTACACCCTTATGACACCAGATTCTATATCATTTATACCCTTCGAAAGCCAGCTTCCATATCATTTACACGCTTACAACACCAGATTCTATATCATATACATCGTCACAACACCAGCTTCAACATCTTTTACACTCTTACAACACAAGCTTTTATATAATTTACACCCCTACAGCAAAAGCTTCAATATCATTTACACCCTTACAACACAAGATTCTATATCATATACATCGTCACAACACCAGCTTCAACATCTTTTACACTCTTACAACCCCGGACGCCATGTCATCTACACCCTTACAACGCAATCTTCCGTGTCGATTACGCTATGATAACACTGCTTCCATATCATTTACACCCTTAAAACGCCAGCTTCCATATCATTTACACCCCTACCAGACAGCTTCGTTATCATTTACACCCTTTACAACACCAGATTCCATATCATTTACACCCTGCACCAAAAGATTCTATATCATTTACATACCTACAACAAAAGCTTCCATATCATTTGCACTCTTACAACACCAGCTTCCATTTATTTACACACTTACAGCACCGGATTCCATACCATTTACACCCTTATAACACCAACCTCCATATTCTGTACACCCTCACAACACGAGCTTCCATATCATTTACACCGTCCAGCACCGGATTCCATGTCATCTACACCCTTACACCCCAATCTTCTATATCGTTTACACCCTTACAACACAAGCTTCCATGTCGTTTAAACCTTTACAACACAAGCTTACATATCATTTACAACCTTACAACAACAGATTACATATCAGTTACACCCTTGCAACACTGCTTCCATATCATTTAAACCCCTGCCACTAAAGCTTCCGTAACATTTACACCCTTACAACACCAGCTCCCATATCATTTGCACCCTTATCTTGCCAATATTTTCAATTCTATTTTTGACAGTTCTTTGATTTCTGTTCACCGTTTGCTCTAACAGCCCCTTTATGTTCCTATGACTTAATAACTTCACAATGAGATCGTTTCTATTTAATTTTGCGATTTTGTAGACATTTTAGCAAATCAGCTTTGCATAATGGGAAATTGCAATGTCAAGCATAAATATGCAGTTTCGCTTAAAACTTCTTGACTGTGTCCACCTCTTGTACAAGCAGTTACTGTACTTTTCTGCGTTTATTTTGATATCATCATCATGCATGAAAGGACCTATAATTTTACAGCTTACAACACTAGCCCAAAACATTCCTCATCTCCCCTTACTTATCTCACATTTTCCTGTTGGTTATTGACACAAACTCTACACCAATCACCAGGACCATCTAATGTAGCTCTACTTTCATCATTTAAAATTACTGCTGAAAGATCAGTTTTCATTTACTTGTTCAAGCAATTTACATATTACATCTTGGTGATGCTCACAGAGATGTGTAAGATTTTTTATTTTTTACAGAAATAGATAGGTAGATAGGTAGCAAGGTAGGTAGACAGCATGGTAAGTAGTAACATAGATAGATAGATAGATAGATAGATAGATAGATAGATAGATAGATAGATAGATAGATAGATAGATAGATAGATTAATGATTAGTGAGAATACCGTAGAAAACGAAGAATTTCATGACATACAGAAAGCAACAGCTTAAACTTTAGGGACACATAATTACGAAAGAAGGCTGGGAAAATTTAACACTCGCATGTCACATCGAAGAGCAAAAAATATAAACGGAAAAAACAAATAAAATACTAAACAATTCTGTGCAAATGGATGAAGGAACGTGTACCAAAAAATTAAAGTATGGCCTGAAACGAAGGTAGTATTTCTAAGTTAAACAAAATAGGAAGCTGTTGAGAGCCGTGATTTCCCAATTCATGTAGACAATGATGAGGAAATATAATATTTTAATATATTCTCACCAGATTTATTTAATATTTCCTTCGTTAACATTATATTGATTCCGTTCGGCGAAATACCGAGATACTATAGTTATAAGGAATTTCGGTTAGAAAAGACTATCAAATAGAAATAATATTCACTTTGGTAGATCCTTTTGCGAGAAAGTCGACAACTGTGTTCAGGTTAATGATTTTCCTTAAAAGTAGGGGAAGTGGTTCTGTTACCTTTCGCGCGTCTTAAATTGAACCACCTTCTAGGCCAGATCCTTATCGAAGGGACCAATAAAACCTGTCACAGAATAATATCTCTTGCAAATGATTTTTGACGTCTTCTGTCGTCGTAGTTTCGGCATGGACAATGCCAAAGAGAGAGAATGAGATACAGAGAGAAAAAGAGAGAGAAATGATGAGAAAGAGAGAGATTGGGGGCACAGTTTTATATACTTGCTTATTTGATCGGGTAGTTGTGTGTGTTGCGTAGTAACAATCGGCGCAAAAATAGGATTGGCGTGTCGAGTTCAAATCCCAGCCAAGGCCGATCGTTTGCGTTCGCAAAAATAATCAACGCATCCCCTTTCCTCTCGACGTTAATAGCAAGGGCTCTTTAGATGTACCTGGCAACCAGTTATAGGAGAATCCAAAACCGGTAGAGAGCAAATCCAGCCTATAAAATCACGCTTGCTAATAAAAAAAAATATCAGCAACACATTGCTTTATGTATTCCATCAGTTAAGTCTACAGGGTTAAATAAATAATATTCGTGAGAAGATAAACGTAAAAATATTGCTAAGAAAATAGGAAGCCATTTTTTTAGAAGACGGAATACCTACAATGTTTCTATAATAGAGAGATCTATTCCCGTCTGAAGCTGGTGGTAAGATACATTCAGCATTAATGTACCCGGATTAAAATTCTATCCATTCAATTTAGTATATATAAACATGAGCACAACTGGAAAAAATTATAACAACAGTTAAAATCTGGTAAATTTTAATGGTAATGATGAAAAAAGCCGTTTCTATACAGGAAACATCTGGCATTCATTGACCGATCAGCCAGTGCCACAATCGGTTGAAATTTATAAAATATTAGAAAATGTTCGCAACCAGCTGACGATTGTTGCAATCTACACGGTATTTAGTATTGCTGAAGTTATCGCTAACATTTTTTGTCGAGATTTACAATCTTTATGTTTCGTTCTGTTATTTTTATTTATTGATGGTTGTTTTTGTTATATGAGTATTGCTTCAAGAATCACAACACTCACTTAATAATGTATGTAAATATAAATATATATAATGTTCAATAAATAAACTGAGTATTTACTCAATTACGAGTAACCGCTAAATATAACGTTTAAAGGGATTATATATTCAGTTTATACGTTATTTTTGTAGATACAAATATTTAAGTAAATGATCTGTTTATAATAAACCGTATTAATAATATAATACAATAATAATAACAATAATAAAATATATTATTAGTATAATAATAATAATAATAATAACAATAATATAATATATTAATAGTATAATAATAATAATAATAATAATAATAATGATAATAATAATAATAATAATAACAATAATATAATATATTAATAGTATAATAATAATAATAATAATAACGATAATAATAATAATAATAACAATAATATAATATATTAATAGTATAATAATAATAATAATAATAATAACAATAATATAATATATTAATAGTATAATAATAATAATAATAATAATGATAATAATAATAATAATAACAATAATATAATATATTAATAGTATAATAATAATAATAATAATAATAATAATATAATATATTAATAGTATAATAATAATAATAATAATAATAATAATAATAATAATAATAATAATAATAATATGAACAGTTTTTCCATGAATAACGTATAAAGAGAAAATATATTAAAATAATTGTCGGGCTGAGTCCATTTCATAATATATGATGTCATATGTTTACGTTAAGATATGCTTTGAGCAGATATGAGCGTTCGAGAGAAATCATGGGAAGTTTTGTAGTTTAAAAATCAATTTAACCTTGCTAACAAAACGCTTCCTCTGTAGCTGAATGGTATAGCACGTCAGGCTATATGATGGTTCCGTCAGAGGACACATGTTTTCTATGAGATTTCTCGGACATTCAGGTCGGTAAATGTTGTTAATATATCATAGCATTTACTTAATTATTTGTATCTGTAATAATAACGTATAAACTGAAAATATATTAAAATAATTGTCGGACTTAGTCCATTTCATTATATATATATATATATATATATATATATATATATATATATATATATATATATATTCAAGAAAGACATTCGAATCACTAACACAAAAACAGAGAACGTCTCGTATCAAGAATATTTAACATCGAAAAACATAAAGAAAAAATTTATTATTTTTAATAATATGTGGAAATCTCCACCCTTTACCTGAAGACGGTCGCGAGACCAGAAACAGGTGTTGTAAAATTACGAAAAATAAAGGATAATATTTTTTTTTTAAATCCACATTACAACCAAAAACGTTTGCGGTTCCTCTCTTCTTTTTAATATACACACTTTTCTCTCGTTGGAACCATTATAACCTCTTCATTTTATATATATATATATATATATATATATATATATATATGTATATATTCCTCTAGTACCTACATCAGTTTCTGCAGTTTTCACTATTCCAGTTATTACTGGACCGATGCTTAGTTTTTGGATTGTTTTTTTTTTTTGGTTTTTGGTTTTGTTTTTTGTTTTTCATTCTATATCAGAAGGTGTCTTAGGGAGTAAACAAGCGACCTATCGTTGCGATCTTGATCAAGTCACAGATTTCAGAAGCAAGGGATTGGTTAACAAGGTGAAAAGGAGCTAACAGATAGGATGAAAGATATAGCCGGCAATTAAATACGAAACGCAGATGATGGAATGACAGGCCTGGTCTCTCATCTTGAAAAGTTAATTTCTCATTCAATATTATATTCATGAAATACACGCACATATCTATATAAATATCTACATATATAGAGAGAGGCACAAAGACACACACACACACACATATATATATATATATATATATATATATATATATATATATATATATATATATATATATATATATTAAGACATTTTTATGTTTATACATTCTTTTTTATAGATACAAATATTTAAGTAAATTCTCCGTTTATAATAAACAGTATTAACGACATTTACCGGCCTGAATGTCCGAGAAATTTTCATAGAAAATATACGTCCTCCGATAGGAAGCAAACCTGTATCCTATACGGAGCCGTCATATAGCCTGACGTGCTTTACCGATTTAGTCACAGAGGAGCGTTTCGGTTAGAAAGGTCGATTTTACCGTTTTTAAACTACAATTCTCCACGATTTTCTCTCCTACATTCATATCTGCTTTATACATATATCCGGCCTCCTTTACGGCGGCGAATGATGAAGAAGAGACTCGAGGCAACGGAGGCCAGGTTCTTCAGATGGATGCTAAGGATATCATGGACCGAGCTTGTGAGCAACGATGAGGTTTTGAAGTGGATGAAAACAAAGAGGAAGCGTATACTTAACATCAGGAAGAAGCAGCTGTAATTTCTGGGACACGTAATGAGAAAGGAGGGCTTGGAAAATCTGATACTCACAGGTCGAATAGAGGGAAAGAGTGACAAGGCAAAATAACGCCTGACTTACCTAGCGGGCTTAAGGAAGTGGATGACAGAACATGGCCTGTGGGAGGTAGCAAAAGGGCAAAATTTACTGAGAGCTACAAGGGATAAGAGGAGGTGGAGGGCCATGATTGCCTACGTCCTGAAGGGACAAGGCACATAAAAAGACTAGATTGGCGGCAAGATCTCATCATTTTACAATTGAAATGGCTAGATGTAACCGTAAGTTCTATGCTAAGAGTTTCTTTTCTTGCTCGTCTCACTTGTGAAACTCTCTTCCAGCTTCTTGCTTTCCTGACAATTTTGATCTACAAAAATGTAAATGCAATGTCAACGTTTAACCTCTGTTTTCTTAATTCCTGTACTTTTATTTTTCTCGCTCCTTAATAAAGTTTCCCTTTTCTTATATTTTTTTCCCACTCAGTAACCCGTTGGGTCTTAGTTTTTTTTTAAATTATTAAATGTATATATATAGGACGATTTGCATTTGAGATAGACATCCCATTTTTATTTATTAATGTCATATGGGAAGAAAATAAGTAACTACCGACACCGAAGTTCGAGCGTGACACTCTGGACTTATGAATATATGTTATCCGCCTGGTGTATAAATAGCGGTGTCAGGCTACTGACTGTGGTGATTGTTGAGTGACCATTGAGTGGAACTCTCCAGTCGAATTAGTGTCTTTAACAAGTGATAATATGCTACTTGAGATCAGGCGTGAAAATTTAGTCTCAATAGCCGTCTAAAGCCAGGAGCCTCTTCTCAAAGTGCATTTTTTCATGGTCACTAGAGTAATGCCATCTTTTTTACTCATTGTTACATAGAAAATGAGTAACTACCGACACCGAGGTTCGAGCGTGACACTGAACTTATGAATATGTTTTCCGCCTGGTGTATAAATAGCGGTGTCAGGCTACTGACTGGGGTGATTATTGAGTGACCATTGAGTGGAACTCTCCAGTCGAATTAGTGTCTTTAACAAGTGATAATATGCATGAGTTCTACTTGAGATAAGGCGTGAAAATTTAGTCTCAATAGCCGTCCAAAACCAGGAGCCTCTTTTTAAAGTGCATTTGTTCATGGTCACAGGAGTAATGTCCACTTTTTTTTACTTATTGTCATATTAGAAGAAAATGAGTAACTACCGACAACGAGGTTAGAGCGTGACATTCTGGACTTATGAATATATGTTTTCCACCAGGTCTATAAATAGCGGTCTCACGCTACTGACTGGAGTTGATTATTGATTGATTGATTATCAAGTGACTATTGAATGGGATTATCCAGTCGAATTAGTTTGACTTATTGTGCGTCGATGATTTTGGTTTTGATTTAGAATTTACCGGACGTTAAGCCGAGCCGCGCAACTAACAAGGTATTCACTGAAATGGTTAATTATATTTCGTCGACTTTAATTCTTTGTTCTTGTTAAGTATTTATTTGCGGTTGTAATTAAATACTGTTTTATCTTGACATTGAAGTCTTGAGTTGTACTTAATCATTAATGGCCACTGTACGTCACAAAAATTAAACAGTGTGTCTATTTAAGAAATTGTATAATTTATATTTAGGCAAAAAACTTTCTTTTATGCGTGTTTCATTCACTGTGACGGGCAAGGTAAGTTTTATCAGTTTTTACTCGGTTATCTAGTGTCCTTACATATTTTTTTCTTCTATGAAGACGAAGAGAATAGAGAAACTGTTCGTCGCGAATATTGTCACAAGTGCTTTCAGTCAATTCCTTAGCCATTTTCAAGGGATTCCTTGTTAGTATATTTTTCTGTGTTTATGGTCTAAGCTGTGTTATCCGTCCTGGGTATGACGATAAACTACATCCGCGTCCTGGGTAAGACGATAAACTACGTCCAACAGCAAGGCCTCTAATCAGGAGGTTTTGAGGAGCGTGGAACCACCTCTTAATTGCTGGTGTTCCCAGGTCCACCTGTGGTAGCACCTTTTAGGGTCCCAAGTATGGGCAAATAGTTAACCCCCCAAACTCGGGTCAAAACACAATGAAAGTGTAAAAATAGATTTTAATACCAGAAATAATTTGTAAAAAAAAAATGTTACCAGCAATACATTTTTTGAAAAAAAAATATTACCAGTGAAGGAAAATTCTTACCAGAAATAGATTTTTTAAGGAAAAAAATATTACCAGAAATAGATTTTTGGGAAAAAAATGTTACCAACAATGAAAATTTTGTCGGCATTAAATAACCCATTGAGGTTGATATGCCGTAAAACAAAACAAACAACAAATAAGCTGTTATACAGAAGTAGCAGTAATTCTAAGCCGTGGTGCACTGACGTATTAGTAGTAGTAGTAGTAGTAGTAGTAGTAGTAGTAGTAGTAATTCCATATTGGTTGCTTACATGCAATACCCATGGTATTCTTGGCATTATTCTGTAGCACCAAGTTTCTGTTACCTCAAGTCTCATTTTCCTCTCTGAGAAAATTGTTCAACATTCACTGTCATATAGGAGGATCGATATTATATGACACTTAGGCACCCTTTTTGTTTGTTTCTAATGAAGTTTTCTTATTTTCTCAATACTTTGTTTAACTTTTAGAAGGCTTCTTTCGTTATCTCAATATCCCCCACCTTAGATTTCTGTCAAACCTTCCGTCTTCTGTAAAAAAAACACTTCCCAGATATTTCAGTTTATATACTTGCTTGACTTTACAGAGATGTGATCCTACAGAAGAATAGTATGGAAGGATCGTGTTAGCAAAAAGAACATTTTAAGGGAAATAGAAACCACTTATAGAACACTTATACCTAGAATCAGAACGATTTCGATGACATTTCTTAGACATATAATGGGGAAAGATATCGAGGATATGTTGACGCTGACGGGACATGGTGAAGACAAGAGAGACAGGGGAAACTTCATGTAACCTAATTAACGATTTTGTGTAAGTGGATGGCAGAAGATGGACGGACTGTGAGGAATATCAAGGGGACAAATATTGTTTAGAGTTGTAGGAAGTTGTGGAGAGCTAGGACGACTGAAGTTCTTCAGAGATACGGTACATAAAGAAAAAGAAGACTTCTTGGCCGAGCATGAGTATTGTACTTTAGACTGTTTTGAGATACTGCTGAGAATTTTAAGTTTAGAGTGATGTTCTTTAGCGTTATATTTATAGATCTGATGAACTGTTCAATCGCAAGAGCATGTCGCAAATTCGGAAGAGTGCTGGCATTGGGGTCTTGCGTGCAGTTTTGGCAGTTGATGTGGCCAATCTAAATTCCAAACTGTACCAAAAGATTTTATGTAAGGTATTGCTTCCTCGCTTCTTAGCATCCAAACGTTTCTTCGGAGAAGACATCGCAAGAATATTCATTTTAACCAAAATGATTCACTTGTCCATACTTCAAAACCAGACAATAAAAGACAATGAAAAATGGCGTACTTGCCAGATCAGAATGTAAATGTAAATCCCATAAAAGAAGCATCTCATTATCGTTGATATACGGGTTGTGTAATGAATAACGGCTCTGAATGAGAAATCGGAGAGCCAAGTTCGAATTCTGGTCGGGTTTCTTACATTCACTTACGCACAAGTACGTTTCTCCCCGCCTCACCACGGCTATAGGTTGAATAGCAGCAAAGACGGGTTCCTTGGTTGACAATCAGATTACCGCAGAAAGAAACGGCAGCCGACTGCGGGAAAATCTTCTGCCAAGTTAGTCATGAAAGGAACATTATCGCCCAGGCGTGCATCGCGTACGGCACTTGAATTGACCTTTTTGAATTTAATGCAAGTATCGGTCAATTTAGTGCACAGAATAATTGGAAGGAAAATTACAAATGCAAATCAAACCTGGAAATCCGTCAAGCAGCAGTGGTCAAATAGTGCCATTTTATGACGTAAACAGCTTTCTGCAACACTGAACAAAAGATCTGAATTCATAAAGACACGTTAAGGAAATACGAATCCATAATAATTATAAAGAAATTTTGTTTACTGCCTGAACTCATGCACCCGCATGAATATGAATATATATATATATATATATATATATATATATATATATATATATATATATATATATATATATATATTATCATGAAAAATAAGGACAGCAATATCAACCTACAATAATCAATCCAAAAACTGCAAAATCTGTCTGGTGAAAAATAACTCTAATTACCTTCCCAGACCAAAACAAACTACTAAATAAAGGATTAGAACTCATCTCAAAATGCAGACCCAAAAACAATTTTTTGCTACATTACTTAAAAAAAACGAAAACTGTAAACGAAAAAGAATAAACAAAAATAAACAAAAACTAGTAAAATAAATTAATTTAAACAAATAAATAAACTAAATAAATAATAAACAAATTAACAAACCTAGTAATTACAACCAGCAATAAAATAGTCAATAATATAAAAAGTTAACTAACAACACTATAAATAGTAAAAAAAAACAGCATTTGGATTTACAATCATTCCCAGTAAAATAGACGAGAAAAATTCAAAATACAATCGTTAATACCCACCAAAATAACCGTTAGAAGAATACAATAGATTACCCACAATGCAATACAATAGAATAGCCACACTTTATCACTGACCTGTATTATAAATAGTCGAGCAAAAACACATAACATATGGCCTGACGATTGCGTTTACCATTAAACAAATTGAAAAAATATAATGTTTTAAGAAATATATTTTTTTAAATAAATAATATAATTTTTAAAAACTATAATCCCAATATATATAATACTCAACTGCACCAGCATTGCTGTAAACAGATATATTCTTGAAAATCAATTTACGTAAGGATCAGTCCAAACACAGCTCCTGAAGTTTGCGTTTTGCATGAAGCTCCGAGTGAAAGATAATATATATATTTATTAATACATATATATATATATATATATATATATATATATATATATATATATATACTGCTGGCCCCAATGCTGGTAAATGAAAATAAAGAAAAATATACCTTTTGCGTTGTTAAACTCAACCACTTATTTGAGTAGATTTTCAAAAATTTTAAATAAGAAAAGAATAATTAAATTTTAGATCTTTTTTAACATTTAATAGGGAAAATTAAGCTAAATAGTAGCAGGTCAAATGGTCAAGATCATCTTAGGGTAGGAAATGTCCAAAAAGGCGACTCAGTAGTGACTTGCGCAGCCGTTATAAGTGACTGCAGAAGGCTGACTGGATTGTTATTCCAAGTGGTGAAGATGGCTTCGCGAAGATCATGCACTGTTTGAAATTGACGTCCATTTCTATAAACATCCCTTGCCTTTGACCCCAAACATTTTCAATGGGATTCAGGACGGACGAACTCGCTGGATGGTCCAAAAGAATCACGTTATTTACCATGAAGAAGACCTTTCTGCCGCGGTAATTTTTTTATTGCAGCGGTGTCCTGCTGAAGCATCCAGTCATTTCCAAATAATCGATGGCCTTCAGTAAACAAGGATGCTCTCTCCAACATGTCAATGTAAACAGCCCGCTTTGACGCCCCGGTATAATCTGAAGCTCCATTGTTCCTTGGAAGGAGATAGTAACTCCCAAAATTTTTTCTTCCAATTTTTTCTGGCTCATATATATATATATATATATATATATATATATATATATATATATATATATATATATATCCTCTTCCTCTCTCCTCCCCTCTCTCTCTCTCTCTCTATATATATATATATATAGAGAGAGAGAGTGGGGGAGGAAGAGCATTAATGCAATGTTTGAATATTCGAGAAATTTCGTAGAAAATATGCGCTCTTCCACAGGAATCGAACCTGTAATCCTAATGGGAACGGTCATTTGATCTGACGTGCTGTTAACCACTCAGTCACAAAGAAGCGTCTGGTTAGCAAAGTCCGAATTACTGTTTATAAACACACACCTTCGACCATTTTTCTCAATCGATCACTTCTGCTCACAAAACATATAACCATTAGGGTTACAGGTTCTATTAGATAGATATGAACAGAATAAGATAGATAGATAGATAGATAGATAGATAGATAGATAGATAGATAGATAGATAATGATCGGTTACTCCACCCACCCCTGCAACTATGCTAAGCGTACCTTAGTTACAGTTTCTGGGAGAGATATCATAATATGGCTTGATCAGCAGTTTGAACAACGCAAGTGCGCTCAAAGCCTCTGTCACGATGACTTTTGACTTGATCTTTGCACCACTATCCAAATAGATGGATAGATTGATTTATGTTTTACGGCTTATCGACTTTTTTCAGGTTATTTAAAGCCAGAGAATATTTTTAGATTGTAAGAATTTTTTGGAGATAATAATGAGTAATTGATACAAGTAATAATTAACTTATAGTTGGGAGTTGGAAGAGGTTGATTCATACCTTTCTCAAGGGTATTTGCGTGTAAGTGCATATAAAGAACTCGACTGGAATTGGAACTCGGCTCTTCCATTTGCAATTCCGAGCCGTTATCCATTATTTCCCTGTATAAATAGGATTTGACATTAAATAACCCTCAGGGTTGATATGCCAGAAAACCCACCTAACTAACTAAACAGCCAACCATTATATCTCAAGTACATCCAAGCTTGCAATATCTGGTATTCCCAAGCGATCATGCATATATGTACTGACCATGCACGACGTTGCTTAACTTAACATACATAGTATGTAAAGAGAAGGCAGGTTTTATGTATGGTCCTCGTTCTGTCGTTCAAATTTAATCTTACTATTATTCAAATATTTGGCGCTACATAGTCTTCCTGTTGCCCTTTTTGGTTCCCATTAATCGGACTGAGCTAAAATTAGTAAATTTCAATCTTTAAGCCTGAAATTTCACTTTTCCCTCTTCTTTACATTATTCCGCCTTTTTTTCTTTGCAATCATCGTCGTCGGCATTATAATGGTCTACACTCTTTCTCTTATTTTCTCGCCCTCTTCTTTCTCTCACTCTATCTTTCTTTCTCCCTTTATCTCCCTCTTCTGTGTGTGTGTGTGTGTGTGTGTGTGTGTGTGTGTGTGTGTGTGTGTGCGTGCGCGTGTGTTTCCTCGATTTCTTATGATCACTAATTTTCCTTATTTCCCTGTTCCTTTCTCTCGTTATATAGCCGCGAATTTCTACTTCTTTACTTTTCACTCCTCTCTCTCTCCCTCTCTCTCTCCCTCTCTCTCCCTCTCTCTCTCTCTCTCTCTCTCACACACTACCTCTCCCTTACTTTTTTCTTTCTCTTTCTTTCGTTTTCACTCTCCGTCTGTCTTTCTGTCTGTCTGTCTGTCTGTCTGTCTCTCTCTCTCTCTCTCTCTCTCTCTCTTCTACCTACTCTCCTCTCTTTAATAATACTATCGTTGCCGCTTAGTCCACAGCCTGGTTATAATCGGGCATGTTATCAAATGCGCCGCTCCATTTTTACCAAGTCCATAATTAATAGGGATATGAATAAAGAAAACAAAAACACAATAAGGACAGAAAGAAGGAAAGAAAATCAGAGAGAAAGTAGTGGGGGAAAATGTTTGTGTTTTAAATAGTATTGCTTCGTCTTAATCTTCTTATAAACACTTTCCCATTTGCCTTCATCTTTTCGTTCTTCTCTTCCCCACGGTCATTCGGACGTTCACTTGCTCTCCAAAGAGAGAAGAAAAATTGAATTACACTAACGAAGAGTTTAAAACAGAGTAAAGCAGAACGAGACAAAAGGAAAATATGTTGATTCGAACGACTCCATAAGATTCGCTGACTTCCTTAAAATCTAAAAAAAAAAAAAAAAAAAAAAAAAATTCAGACGACTTATAAGTGACTTGCCGTCTTGGTTGGACCTTCGCCTTTGAACACCATGATTATTCATTCATAAAATTTGTTTACCCAAAGAAAATCTGCATAACGAAAAAATCAGTTGAAAATCAACCACAAGACACAGCGTATTTTATTCCATTGGATTTTTATAGTTAGTCTTATGAAGCCTGGAAAATGCTAACTATTTTAGACATTACGTGAGAGTGGATTAAAACAGTTTCTACTTGATTCGCTTTACCAAAGAATGATGCCTATAATCCAAGGTTCGTTAAAATGTATAATTCTTAACTGCTTCAAGTAGTTTCATTTTTCCAATATTCTAAGTTATGACCTAGGAAGATATATGTTTGCTTTTGATAAATCCTATTTACGTTTTATCTCGTTTAAACGTGTTTGCGGAAAAGGTAATCAATTTTTTTAAATGGCAGCCATTTTGTTTTAAAATGTTGACTCATTTTATTCAATCGTTTCACTCCAAGCAAGGCAATAAAGCCACTAAGACGCAAGATGGTTAATGAATGCGAAAGAATATGAGAAGAAAGCATTATCAAGGAGAAAGAAAAATAAATGAACAGCAATTAAGAAGACAAAAGATAACGATTGACATGGCATTTGCATTTTTGAAGATCAAAGTTAACTTAATATCAAGCTGTCGTAAGAGAATTCCACAGAGAGAATTGCAAGAGAAGAAACTGTTGACATAAAACTTAATCAGTTTTTATATTGATATTGCTGTTAATATTTTATATCAATTGATATTACTATCGATAAATATATATATATATATATATATATATATATATATATCAAGTACTTATAATAGTTATATATTATCTATTGATATTATATTGATATTATATTGATATTGTTATCGATATTTTACACTGATATTGCTATTGATATTTTATATTGATATTATATTGATATTGTTATCGATATTTTATATTGATAAGAGATATTCCTATTGAGATTTTATTGCTATTGCTATCAATATTTTATAGTATTGGTATTGTTTTTTCGTATTTTTATATTGATATTAGTTATTGCTATTGACATCGATATTTCATATTGATATTATATTGATAATTATATTGGTATTTTTATGTTGATATTATATATTGCTATTGATATTATATTGACATTAATTAGGTATGTCCAATTTTGGCCATTTTAGCGTTTTTTTTAGTTGTTTTTTTGTCAGTTGAAAGACACATTAATTTCGAAATTCTTGTAAAAATTAACTACTTGTTGGATTTTAATGAAAACTTCAGAACTTATTCAGAAATGAATGAACTTATTTTAGAAATGTTTGTCTCTTTGAAAGTCATGGTATAAATATTTTTTTTTATATCTGTTACCCCCCTCGAACTTAATTTTATGAAAACACAACAAAAAAATTATTTGCAAACTGAATTTTTTTTTTAATTAAATGCACAAAACTCTGAAATTGCTATTGACATCGATATTTCATATTGATATTATATTGATAATTATATTGGTATTTTTATGTTGATATTATATATTGCTATTGATATTATATTGACATTAATTAGGTATGTCCAATTTTGGCCATTTTAGCGTTTTTTTTTAGTTGTTTTTTTGTCAGTTGAAAGACACATTAATTTCGAAATTCTTGTAAAAATTAACTACTTGTTGGATTTTAATGAAAACTTCAGAACTTATTCAGAAATGAATGAACTTATTTTAGAAATGTTTGTCTCTTTGAAAGTCATGGTATAAATATTTTTTTTTATATCTGTTACCCCCCTCGAACTTAATTTTATGAAAACACAACAAAAAAATTATTTGCAAACTGAATTTTTTTTTTAATTAAATGCACAAAACTCTGAAAAATCTAAATCATCGATTTTTTTGTTAAAAAAATGTCCGAAATTGTCCAAACTTTTACCTCAATTGTAAAAATACAAAACCCAATAAAACTAAGACAATATTTAATTAAGAAAGTTTTTAATGGCTTTTCTGAATAATATATACGAAGGTAATTATTATCTGAAAGAAAAAAATTTTTTTGATGAACAATGAATTTTTACATTAATTTTCTTTTTTTTTTCAATTTTAAATACACAATATGACAAAAGGTTGTTATATATTTATACATTAAGTTCTTTCTGCAACCTTATGGAAATGATATATTATGTTCTCTACTTTTTAAAGATTATAAATTTGAAAGCTTATTAAAATCTGACAACCATAATTATTTTTAAAATAATTTTTAATATTCCAAAATTGTATTTAAAATCGTCTACAACGAAAGTACGGATGCACATTGTTGAAATAATGTCACATGAGTAGTTTCCTTTGATAGAAGCAAGTTTTTTTTTACTCCAGAAATGGCTTTGATTCGTTCAGTAACAACAAAACAACGCTTGTCAAGTTTTCTGAATATCGTCGTATTATTTTCAATTTTTTTCTTTTTCTATTCAAATATAATCGAATAGTGGGATAAAAGAAAATATCGACTATTTACAATTACAAAAAAAGAAAAAAAAAACGCCCTTGGAAGTCCACCCAAATTTTCAAGTTTGAAATCGAATGCATAAATTCATTGTACATTACTTTGGAATTATTATCCACACGACAAATTATCAATTAAAACGATTTTTGGAGTTTAAATATTCTGGAGTTAGCTCGCTACTACTCAAACTAAAAAATACTTGTTGAGTCAAAACAAAACCAACATAGCATGTTAATTTTATTAATAAATAAAATAAAAATCATATTACTGCCATATAATTATTAATAAATAGAAAAAAATCTGCCTTAATAAAAAAGAAATAAAATCTTATTTCATTAAGTTAACCCGTTTCAATTAATGGTGTTTCATGTAATTTTTATATTCTCAGAAAAATATTTCATGACTGAAATAATAAACCTCAATTTAAAAAAATGTATTTTTTTACTGTTTTATTTTTACTTGTAAAATTTGATTTTCTTTCATAATTTAAATGTTATTTTCAGTGCAGAATTCTTCCTCAAACGTAAGGTAAAAAAAAAAAAAAAAAAATTTGAAAGTGAATTTTTTTTAAAAAAATCTACTAACCAGATTCACTTAAAATTAGAACGAATTATATCACTTCTGCGCTACCGTCCAATAAATTTCCGTGCCGTAAGTTGTGAATATATTGACGTACATCAATTAACGCCTGTCAAAATAGACCACCCTGGTTGGAAATATCTCTCTTAAAAAATTTTCTGCTAAAAATGTAAGTAATGTTTCTTTCAAATTTCATTAAGTATACTTTAATCATTCTAAATTTCCTAAGATAACAAAAGAAAAAGGTGTAATTGATTTTTCATGATTTTTTAACTAACAAACTATGATCTTTCCGACAGAAATGTCGATAAGTTCGATTTTACGAAATTTTTTGACTCGAAAAAAAACAAGATTTTTTAATAAAATTTTTAACATTTATAGGAAGGATTAAAAAATCTGAAAAAATATTCAGAAAATACTTTGGTCTTTCCTCTTTAATAACAACATAAATATTTAAACGTTAAAAATTGTTTTATCAATTTGGGGACCTTTTGTCGTCAAGGTATAACACTTTTTAGCGAAATATTGGACATACCTACATTAATATTAATAAGTATTACATTTAAGAGGTTAGATTCATAATTAAATTTATTATTGTTAAAATTTATGTGCATATGTCTGCAATTATACGCCTGTGTAAACGCACATGTACACATCTATTCTATATTGGCATACATATGCATACACATGTGCACACAGACGAGCGTACGCGGGTACATGTACACTTAAATATGTGCTTTGTTTTAGCAAACTAGTGCATAAATGGTAAAGTTATTAATTTTTTAAATATACATATGTTGATAATTATATATTGATATATATATAAAAATATAATACAAACTTTAAATAAATAAATAAAAGAAACAATGAATATATATACATATATATGGTACACACTCGCGCACACCAACGCACGCACGCTGCTCCCACGCGCGTATATATAATTGTTAAGTATGTAATTAATTGTTTGTATGTAATTAAAATAAGTGTATGCTTATATCATATGTTATCGTTTATTGCTTATTTAATGTTTCATTTTTATTTGTTATTAATGATTAGTAGTTTGTTTTTGCCTTGGGGTTATATATTGAGATATTAATTATGGTGGATTAGGTTTGTTCATTTTTTGGGTATATGTTTGTGCGTTTGTGTGTGTGCATAGTTGTGTACTTTAATATTAGTTCGTTTATTTGTTTATTAATAAATTAATTTTATATTATATGTGTTTCTTTTATTTATTTATTTATTTAAAGTTTCTATTATATTTTTTAAAATTTTTATTTATTTTATTTATAATAATATTTTTATTTTTAGTTAGTGCTTAGATGTAAAAGTAAATATTTATTTATATGCCTACATTTACCCATTATTTTAGTTCTCTTGTTTAAGAGTTTATTTTGGTTATTAGTACTAATTATTGCTCATTTTTCCTTTAAGTATAATTTACAATTGTTGTTGTTAATACTGTATGGAGCTGCTCTTTTTATAAATTCCCATTTGATTTTGGTTGGGATATTGTTTTCTTTTTTGGGATATTGTTTTCTTTTTGGCTCCATATCTATTTTGAGAGGGTTGTATTGTTTATGTATTTTTTTCTTTCGAATGACATTTTGTGGTTATAATATTTATCTTTAAAAAAATTTTTCTGTGGCTCCTATGTAACGTTTTTCGTCTGTGTTAAAGTTATTATTTACGATGGCTTTCTATATAATGTTATTGGTTAAAAATTTATTGCTAAGTGTTTCTTTGTTTCTGCAGTTACATTTAATGGTGTTATTTTGCTGTATGTTGTTGCTATTGTTGTAATTGTTATTAGTTTTGTTGAGTATGGTTTTGTTGTTATCATGCAGCTGAAATTAATTTTTCTTGTAATTTTGTTGATAATTTACTATGTTAGGGAAGTGAATGTCAATTATTCTGAATTATTTTTCCTATCTTTGCTTTTATTTTATAGTTGTAGGAGTATATATATATATATATATATATATATATATATATATATATATATATATATATATAATGTGTGTGTATGTGTTTTGAACAATAAAAAATATTAAAAAATTAAAATCTTCAGACACACTGGGTTGTGTATTAATATTCTTTAGTTTTTATTTCAATTAGATTCCTCGGCTAGTTTCGGCCAGCATGGCCATCATCAGGAGAAAATATTCTGCTTGTTAATAGCAGCGAACTACAGAAATGAATGACTTGAGGGAGAAAATTAATTTTATCTGTAGTTTTCATTGGTTTTTTAATTTTATTTTTATCCAGAATTTTGGTCATTCCTTGTGTTGGTCAAACAGTCTCTATATATGAAGGTATTTGTAGTTTGTCAGTAGTTAATTAACAAAAAGACAAATGTGTGTAATTATTTGAAAATGAATGTATATAATTTTGAGCATGATGTAAATTCAGTATTGAAGCATCGACAAAAAATTAGGGAAACTGCAGCGTCAGGAGAACATCAGGTTTAAGGTCCGAAGTTACTGGTTCACTAATGTCCTAGACGGGTTACTTTGTAAATCTGGTGCCTTACGAACTGTGAGTTCAATCACTGGGCTGAGTAGTAATAAATACTCATCAGTACTAAATAAGAAAAAGACGAGATATCCTAAACACCCCGTAGATTAAATAAGATATTAATTTCGAAATTCCTTGAAGCTTACCCGGATCGTCAGACAGCTGAAGAAGGCTGGATAGCATAATAGCCGAAACGTTCTGATAATTAATACCTAAGATGAGGACATTAAGCTAAATGGAAATAATGGAAATAATGATAACTAGTCATTTTAATTTAAACGAATTTTTTTTTATCTACTAGAATACTTATCGAATTCTCTCCTATGTATTATGCACAAAAGTCATGTCGTCGTCGTCTTTATCTCGCATCCAAGAATTTAATTTCTTCTTTGCTGATTCGCTTCTTTTATGAAAATAGTGGTGCTGACTACATTTGCCGCTAATGCGCAGGTTCAGGTCGAGAAGCTTCCAGTTTCACCAAAACCTGCTCCCTATCGCCGTTTGGCTTTGGGAAAGTTATTTGGAGGTGAAAGACAATCAGAGTTGAAGAAAGTGCCGATGGCGTGATTTGATTCTGATTGACCTCAACTTACCAGGAAGTGACCCACACATTTGATGTCATGGCTTTCGTCTGCGGCACCCATGGAATGAGATATGCAGAATCCAGTTGTGAAACTGCAACGGGCTGCCGCTGACTCCGTTATAATTTTGAGTGGCGCCTTCTGTAGCATGTCCGTAGCCATATGCATTCTCTGGTCCAAACGTTGATATCTGTTGTAATCATCATTTGTTTGTTCAACTGCTGGTGTCTTTGGGTTTGGCCGCGCTTAGACGGAGTCCTCGTCTTCGACTTTGACGCCAAGAGTTTATGATTCTCGACAGCATTGCTTTCAGAGTCATTATAATGTGTTAAAAATTCCCTTTTTTCCTAGCGTCCGCTGATGGCCTAGGAGTGGGAGTTGCCTGTAATGCCTGTCAAATTGGGCGGGTTTTGATCCCGGCTTGAATCAATGAGCTGTGATACAGCAAAACAGACTGTGGATCACTATATATATATATATATATATATATATATATATATACACACACACACACACGCATACACACACACACACACATATATATATATATATATATATACACACACACACACACACACACACACACACACACACACACACACACACACACACACACACACATATGTGTGTGTGTGTGTGTGGATGACTTTATATATAAAGTCTATGAAGGAATATATATATATATATATGTATGATAAAATCCAAAGAAGAATTTGCAGTGTTATTGGTCCTGACTTGGCATCTCAGCTTCAGTCACTTTCCCACCATCTTAACTTGGCGTCTCTATATCTTTTCTATAAACGCTTTCATTATGATATACTTTCTTCAATGGTACCTAGACTTTATAAATTTAATCCCAATACTGGATTAGCGTCAAGGTCTCATCATATTACACTTGAAATGGTTAGATGTAACCATAAGTCCTATGCTAACAGTTTCTTCTATCGCACTCGACACTTGTCGAACTCTCTTTCGGCTTCTTGCTTTCCACTCAGCTTTGATCTTTAAATATTTAAATGCAGTGTCAATCGTTATATTCTGTCTTCTTAATTCTTGTTCTCTTATTGGTCTCTCTCTCCTTAATAGAATTTTTTTTCTAATATTCCGTAACCCCTCGCGGTTTTATTGCCTTGATTTGCGTGAAATGACAAAAAACCTTCTTCTTCTTCCTTTTTCTTCTTCTTCTTCTTCTTCTTCAACAAAGAGACGTTTTATAAATGTACTAAAACTACTATACCGATTACTATATACCAATCACATGACTCACACGTTTTCATAAAGAGGCGCATAACCTTACAGCTTGGACCCAGTTTATAATTACCTTTAGATCGGGTAGGGCTAACCCGCTCAGTCTCCAACTGCGGCTGTTCCCAAGTATCTGGATATGACTCCCAAGGCGCCTTTGCTGCTTCATCCTTAAAACTTAAAAATAAAGCCCGTTTTATTTTACCAAGACAAAACGTACAGGTTAACACCTCCAATCAATTAAGACTGGAAGATATGACAGTTATACCTGATGTAGATCCATGACTGCTTATTATTAGTAGTAGCAGTAGTAGTAGTAGCAGCAGCAATAGTAGTAGTAGTATTTTGAATGTGTCATGGCACTGTTGTTGTGTATTGACTACCATGTAAGATACTACCTATCAAATCACAACAAGGACCTAAGTGAGACATAACTCTTCGAAATAGCCTTGATTTACACAATAAAGCTGATTTTTGTATCGTTCGCAAAGTGTATTTTACACCAGGATGGTCAACATATTCTTTCAAGTTCAATGGGATGGAGCCATATTAATTGTTATTAATAACAATGTGACATCAACCGATCTTGCTGAAGATTTTATCACAAATCATCGTAATTTCAACGAATATCTCAAGCTGCACATTCTGAAAAATATTCAGAATCCATTGATCTTTCTACCCTTAAAAGGCACGGGGATAGTTACATATGCAAACTACTAATGTCCGAGTCGAGAGAATAAACGGAATGATGGGAAACTTCCAGAATATCGACACGATGCTGTTTGATTAATTCCTCTTAGTAACTAGTCAATTAGGAGACACGGTGGAGTAATGTATAGTGGCTCGGATTGAGGAATGCGGAGAGCCGAGTTCGAATTCCAGTCGAATCCATTACATTCACTTACGTGCTAATACATTTGGGAAAGGTATGAATCCTCTTCTTCGCCCCCCCCCCCATCTAAGGGTAAATAGCAAGACAGGCCAGGTTCTATAGCCTTGGATTCGGGTTCTATATCCTTGGTTGGCAACCAGTCTACCGCAGAAAGAAATGGCAACCTACTGCGGAAAAAAAATCTGTCTCGTCAGTCATGTATCGAAAGATACATGATCGCCTACGCGTGTATCACATAACTGAACTGAACTCGTCAATTAACGTAAACTTTCAAGATGAGCACGATCACCATCCTATTACACAGATTTCAGTTGCATGCGATTCTCGCTGGCGGCGCTTCATTCGTTTTGATGCGTAAATTACCAATACAACCTTTTTTTCTCAAGACAAGCGACGTTTGTATAGGGTGGCTCGAAAGTCTTGTCACCCTCTAGCAATATCGTTCTCTTCGGAGGAGCTGGTTTGCTGAATTTTGCAGTGAAGTCCTGTCGCCCATCCTACATGCTCTTGCCAGAATGCACACGATCATGTGTCCATACACTTTCAAGCAGCCTCTCATCCAAACCGTAGGAGCTCCTGTCAGCTATCTGAAATAGAAAATTACATTTTGTAGCCGTGACAAGACTTTCGGACCACCCTGCATTTTTATATTTTTTATCCTTGTATGCAACGTTGAAGCATAACTTGATAAAAAGAGACATACTGTCGAAATATTGTCGAATATTGTTAAACAATGTGTCTCTTCTTTTCCTAAATCACACACTTCTCTAAATGTTAAAAAATATTAAAAGAGTTACGTCAATCATTTTGTTTATTATCATTATTATTATTATTATTATTATATATTTCATGGATTATTTAAACTGAAAATAAATAAAGAACCGAATAGACAGATTAAAAACGCGTAACAGTTACTTCTTCTATGTGCCGTTTCTCTTCAAGATGTCGGCGATCATGGCTCTCCACAGTTTCCTGTCCTTTGTATCTCTTAATAAATTTTACATTTTTGTTATCTCTCCTGAAACCAACATCCATTTACTCAAGCTTTCATTTCTCTATCCCACCTGGCATCAATCAATCTTGTGAGAATAAAATTTTCCAAGCCCTCTTTCCTCATTATGTTCCCTAGAAGTTTCAACTTAAGCATAAGTTTACTTTTTGTTTCATTTTTTTTTCTCAAATTTCGTTGTTGCTTACATGTTCGGTCAATAGTATCCTCAGCATCCTTCTGTAGAACAGTATTTATGTTGCTCTTTCTGTGAGGAGCATTCACTGTAATATAAGAGGACTGATATCATGTTCAATACCCTTTTCTTTTGTTTGTTTCTAACGAAATTTTTCTGTTTCTTAATTCTTTGCTTATCTTTTGGAAGGTACCTTTCACTGTCACAGTGCACCTTCGTTTTTCAGTGTCGCACTTTCTGTCCTCTGTTCGAACGTTCATTCAAAAAGACGAGTAACAATAAGAAATAAAACTGTCTCCAACAAATAAGCTGACAGCACGTGTAGCAAACCAATAAACATGATCAGTCTATGGTAGAATGCAGTTGTCATGACTGAAAGCCTGCCATCGCCCGCTCTGTCCCTCTCTACGGACCGCTGCAATTGTCCCTGTTGCTGTTGTTTTCACAGTCGCCGGCTCAAACCATAATTCATCATTTATGCGAACAAACCGTAATTAGCCGAGTTATTAATCAATGACCCCGTTAAAAAGAACGACGGGAAATATATGTCTGTTGGCTTAGTTAATGAGTGTTACCTGTTCCAGAAATAGTTTTCGTTAGACGGTAAAGAGAATTTGTGATCAGAAAGCGACCAAATCGAGAAGGTCAGAAGAGGTCAGAGTCATGGGCGGGACGTCACTTACTATAAAGCACACATCGCTCAATGATGACTACTATTATTACTGGTCAAATCTCGCAAGCTATAATTCACTGGAAGGGCATTGGTCTGTACGTTACAAGAACGGAAGTTTTATACCAAATACTGATCAGGCTTTTGTCATTATGCAAAATGATTGTTCGTGTTTCAGAATAAAACCCCTCTTACATCGTGAACATAACTGCTAAAACACCATACTATATATATATATATATATATATATATATATATATATATATATATATATATATATATATATATATATATATATACTACAGTTCAAACTTTTTAAGCAACCCCAGAATTAGCATGATAAAAGAATGAAAAAAAGTGAAAAAGAGATCTTAGAGTCATTGAAAAAAAAATGGAATTAATTATGAAACTTACACTTTGAGAAACTTTTGCAACGAATGCCAAATATTTGTACTGCAGTAATCTAGGCTAAAGGCGAATATTTTGACGAGGGTAAAATTTTATCATAAAATATTTTTTTATCTTTTTGTAATAATAAACTTTCTAATAAAAAATCATGTCTCACTTTGCTTTTTAACCATGTATAATAATTTTCTCTTATTTAAAGTACAAAACAACTACTTTTGGGGCCAATTTAAAATACACACATATATATATATATATATATATATATATATATATATATTCTAATGATGTTTTCTGTCTATTATTTCAACCTCATCCCACAGGGGGCGGTGATCTCCTTTTCCCTCCATATGTGTTCAGCTACACCTGATTTTTCTATTTCTCCTCGTGTTGCCGCTTTACGATGTTCTTGCAATCTTAACTGTTTCTCCTTTATATTTCTTACCACAGACCATTCCTAATGAGCTCTTCCAGTTTTCTGTATATGCCGTTTTGCCTATCACTGCAGTTGCATTGACTTTGAAAAACCGGAAGACCTCATTGTGAATAAGCACATGTGCTAGGCTACAACAATCTCCTGAGCCGACCAAACGTAGAAATGAATACAATATGGGAACCAGTAATAAGGAGTTTTAGAAAAAAGTAATGAATAACAATAAAAATTGCAATATAACCTCTGGTAAAAAATATGCAATAATAATAACAAAAAATTGCAATATGAGCACTGGTAAAAATGGTTGCTGAGACATTAGGTTTATAAGTCCCACAAATTCATACACAAATGTCCTCAAGAACACATGGCCGAGTAGATAATTGCGTTGGTTAGATCCAGTGACGAGAGTTCAATACCAGGCTACAACAATGTTGATGAGCTGAGTTAAAGTGAAATAACTGAGACATCCGGAACTAGGTAACGTTTCGAAATTCAAATCGCCTTAAACGGCCGGAACGTTGTGAATATGGTAATGAAATGAGGATAATAGTCCGAATAATGTAAATAATGTAAGCAATCATAATACCGCATCTCAAAGTTGTAGACAGATACAACTCCTACTTGAATCAGATCATAGACTACTTGTAACTAAACTGACAATACCAGCCAACATAAGCCAAAGAAAAACACCGAGGTATCACATCTTAAAAATAATAATTTTAAATTTAGAATTCAGTAATAAACTAGAGTCCAAAATGATGTCAGTAGAGCTTGATAAAAAAATAGAGTAATCATATCGTCATTAGTTGAATACCTAGAATAAAAAAAGATACCGTCATGCAACGACAATCCTGAGTTGAAAATAACTAATACAAGAATGAAACAAACAGAAAAGGGGAAAAATGAAAGAAAAACTACTAAACAATGAACAAAGATAATAAAAAAGACTAGTTAATTCTTCGAGAAACCAGGATCTCTGGAATATTGTAAAGGAAATTAATAACGCCAAATGTGGAGAAAGGCAAAAAATTACAATAATATCAAGCACAGAAGAAATGTCCTGGTCTCAAGGAAAAACTTACCACACTAAAAAAATTAAGAAAGCTATTAAGAAACTAAGGAATAATAAAGCATCACTCGACATTGAGGCTGAAGTAAAAATAGCTTATTTCCTTCTCGAATTCAATAACAAGTTTCTCTACTTTATGAATGAAATCTAGAATAAGAAATGGGTCCCCCAAAAACTTAATGCATTATGAAAACAGAAAGGTAGCCCACAAAGCCTCGCACACACAGAGGTACATCAATTAGATTCGTCATGGGGAAAGTATTAATGAACGTTATATAGCCTAGTTATATACTAGGTTCTAATTGTTTTATGAAAGTGAGCAATGACCCAGTTTGGTTTTCTTTCTGGTAAAGGATGCAATGATGGCATATATGTTCTGAAACCACTCTAAGAATTTGCTTCCCTCTCCAATAGGTAAATGCATACCTGTTTTGTCGATTTCACAGTAGCATATTACCACATCAATAGAGACTTCCCCTTCTCATCCATTAGAAACCACCTTATAGGCTCTGATTCTACTGGCGCATTGATCTAATAGAGGAACTCTATCGATCTACAAAATCTTAGATGTCTGGCAAGGACCCCAATAAGGAAACATTTCAAACCGCATCAGGAGTACGACAAGGAGGAAATGAGAGCCCCAGTCTATTTAATCTTTATTTTAATTTAAAAGTATTCTATACCACGCCCCAAAAGAATCTACTAATAGAAGACAATGATCCCGCTTTCCCTCCCGAGGCCAATGTACTAATGATGATGAAGGCTATGCTGATGCCATAGGTAGTGGATGTCGCTTTTCTGTTCAAGATCATTTTAATCCAAATTTTATGGTTTGGATAAGAATGATCTTGAACAGAAAATCAACATCCTCTACCAAGTGTTCCAAGAAATAGGACTTAAGATAAACCTTCCCAAAATAGAATTTATGTTCTGGAATTAGAATGAAGACAGTGATGGCACCTACCTACCCTGAATCTATCATAAAAATACACGATGGGGAATTAATAAATACTAAACACTTCTATTACCCTGGTGTATGGACCAGTAGAAATAATTTAGAAAAAGAAATTCAATATAGAATAAGCTGTGCCTGTGGTAGTTTTGTCCAACAACACAAATTGCTATAAAGCCAAAACATTAAACCGGAAAGTTGAGTCATGTTCTTAAATAGCCTTGTCAGGTTGAGCCTTTCGTATGGCTATCATGCATGGCATCAAACAAGTTCAGAAACATCTAAATTGTCAACTCTATACAACCGCGTTTTTAAGAGCAATAATTAAAAAGATTTTGATTGGGTGAAACCTGAGAGTCATGGCAAAGACAATCCTTCTTTGAACATTGTCGACTGGCGCTACAGAATCACAAAAAAAGAACTGTACCAAATAACAGAAATCCTAACATTTGAGGAATGCCAAAAGAATAACAACTAAAATGAATAACACATGTAAGTTGAATATGAAATAATGACAAAATCGAGACGTTGCCATTTCACACTCCTTCAAATAGAAGTTTAGGAAGGAAACCCCCATCAATACTGGAAAGAGCGGTAACAGCTACTGGTTATGAAAAACCTATTTTCCTGAAACATTGTTTTAAGACAAAGATTTTATACACCTCAACCGAAAGCAGTACTGGCTGCTCGGATAAGGAATTTCATTTTAGGAAAATGGCTAATACTACCATTATCATGTGTGGGTAGTCTAACGATTCCGTTCTAAAAACTGAGATGTTATGTCTTCATACGTTGAAATCAACGTGAGAGACACATATATATATATATATATATATATATATATATATATATATATATATATATATATATATATATAAATATATATATAAATATATATATATATATATATAAATATATATATATATATATATATAAATATATATATATATATATATATAAATATATATATATATATATATAAATATATATATATATATATATATAAATATATATATATATATATATATAAATATATATATATATATATATATAAATATATATATATATATATATATATAAATATATATATATATATATATAAATATATATAAATATATATATATATATATATATATAAATATATATATATATATATATAAATATATATATATATAAATATATATATATATATATATATATAAATATATATATATATATATATATATAAATATATATATATATATATATATATAAATATATATATATATAAATATATATATATATATATAAATATATATATATATATATATAAATATATATATATATATATAAATATATATATATATATATATAAATATATATATATATATATAAATATATATATATATATATATAAATATATATATATATATATATAAATATATATATATATATATAAATATATATATATATATATATATAAATATATATATATATATATATAAATATATATATATATATATAAATATATATATATATATATATATAAATATATATATATATATATATAAATATATATATATATATATATAAATATATATATATATATATATAAATATATATATATATATATATATATATATATATATATATATATATATATATATATATATATAAATATATATATATATAAATATATATATATATAAATATAAATATAAAAGTGGACATGGAAGTCAGCACTTAGAGGCGACAGTCTGTTTCATGCTAGTGCAATCGTCGGAGTCGCCTGACGATTGCACTAGCATGAAACAGACTGTCGCCTCTAAGTGCTGACTTCCATGTCCACTTTTATATTTATACACGCTCTATCTCTGATATTGAGCACTTTACCCCATAAATATAGCACACTTTAAGACTATATTTCTGTATATATAAATATATATATATAAATATATATATATAAATATATAAATATATATATATATAAATATATATATATATAAATATATATATATATAAATATATATATATATAAATATATATATATATAAAAATATATATATATAAATATATATATATATAAAAATATATATATATAAATATATATATATATAAATATATATATATATAAAAATATATATATATAAATATATATATATATAAATATATATATATATATATATATATATATATATATATATATATATATAGTTTGAAGGCATACAATATTTATAGATTAAAGAACAATATCAGGGATAGGTTGTAATATGAATACAAAATTGGACATTGAAGTCAACACCCAACAACGACAGTCTGTTTCATGCTTGAACGCAGTCATCAGGCCATTGAATGTTTTCAAGATGAAAATAAATATACTGTTTCATAAATAAACGGAGCGTCTACTCAAATTTAGGGATCCACTAAAAATAACGTTTAAGTAATAATATATATATATATATATATATATATATATATATATATATATATATATATATATTCATTAATTATTTTATTCATTAGTATAAGTTTTGTTTCCGTATATTTTTCCTTGCTCTCCAATTTTGATATTTTAAACAATAATAGTAAGCCTGATCAGTTCGAGAAGGTCGTATTGGCAGCTGGTCTAAAAAAATCAACTACATTCTGTTGTTAACCAGGACAAGGAATGGCTTGTTAATTTTATCGCCTCTAATACAAAACTGCTCTCCTTTAATTGTCTCAGAAAATCGTTTCCTAAGCATGGTTGGTCCTGGGCTAACGTTTTCCACTGACATGAAGTGGAAAGATTTTATTGAATCAATTGCTAGGTTAGCTGCTAGGAAAGCTAGCTGACTGTGTTACGCTAGTCAATTTTTCTTGCCAGATTCTATCTTACATATTTATAGGGTTGCCAGTGTACATGGTTTGAATATTACTTCCACATATGGTCTGGTGCCCTGCTAGATATTTAAAGATCCTTGATAAAATCCAAAGGAGAATCTGCAATGTCATTTGTCCTTTCCTGGCATCTTAGCTTCAGTCACATCCCCATCGCCTCAACATAGCTTCCCTTTGACTTTTCTATAAATACTTTCGCGGTAATTGTTCTGATGAACTTTCCTCTATGGCACCTAGACTTTATCAATTTAAGCGTGGTACTGGATTGGCAGTAAGGTCTCGTCATTTTACACTTGAAATGGTTAGATCTGGCTGTAAGTTTTATGATAACAGTTTATTCTCTCTCACTTCTCGTTTGTGGAGCTCTCTTCCGGCTTCTTGCGTTCCAGAATAGATTTGGTATCTTCTTCCATATGTCTCTTCAGGACGTGAGTGATCATGGCTCTCCACAATTTCCTGCCCTTTGTAGCTCTTAGTAAAGTTTATATTTTTGCTCTCTCTCTCTCTCCTAATACCTGTTCTAGCAGTCTTTTACACAAGCTTGTTAGGTAGGTTATGCGCTGCTTTCCTCTGTCTCTCTTGCTTTCAGCATGCCCTGGGGATGTCAAATTTTCCAAGCCCTCTTTCCTCATTAAATGCCCTCAAAATTTAAACTGTCTCTTTCTGCTGCGTATAAGTGTCGTTTTTGTTTCCACTTTTTCACGTCGTTGCTTACATGTTCAGACAATGAGATTCTCAACATCCTTCTGTAGAACCATAATTTTGTTCCATCAAGTTTTTTTTCATCTGTAAAGAGATTATCAAGCATTCACTGCCATATAAGAGGACTATGTAAATTATGTAAATGTAAAGTCCTTTTTTTCGGAAAACTTAGATCTTCCTGCTCACAAAAAGCGGAATCTCAAAAGGACGGTTTTTCCCATGACACCGCAATTATTTTAACTACCTTCACACCCCGGCAATGTTTATTATAAATAAAACCGCAAACATACGATGAATGTTAATTTATACATTTATTTTATTTATTTTTTTGATCATGAGAATTTACCACAAAAATATTAAACACTATTTCTCTAGAATATTCAGTTTTTAAGTTTTCTGAAATTTTGGTTTAAAAATTGAACGCACTTGATGCAACCTAAAATACAGCCTATGCATAAACCTTACAGTGCGATCGTCCAGATATTTCTAAAATATGCATCGAATTGGCCAGAATATATGGAATGCATATTTGGAGGGAAACGCTTAAAAAATGCTTTTATTCGGGTGCTTGCGTCAGCGTGAATCTTTATTATTTTTTTATTTTTTCGTACCGGTTGTGTTAAGATAACTTGTCAGAAATTCAATGAAAAAGGTTGATTTTTTATTATGCTGACATCTCTGTTTTTATTTACTAAGGCGTGTCAGTTCCATATAAAAAGAACAATCCCATTTTATCTTGCTTTCTTTAACGTTTCTCTCACACCCTTTCGCTATCTTTTTTATTTTATCAAATTGTTTCTGCTAGGATAAGTGCAGTGTTATAATGTTACTATGTTTTCCAGGTTAATAACAGTATGATTACAAATATTAAAAAATAAAACCATATATATATATACATATATATATATATATATATATATATATATATATATATATATATATGTATGTATGTATGTATTTAGGCAGCATATCTTCATCCAAGCATTATAATTGTATTCTTTTCTTTTAAATTAAAAGGCCATTTTCCCGGTCAAAATTGGGATGACGAACGTTTCCGTGGCATTGAGTGTGTTCTTTAATATTAACTCACTTTCGTGTTCGTATTTTCTTTTCTTTAAATTTCGGGATGTTTCGCCGTTGTATTTTCTGGAGCATTGTTTACATTCTGTTTCATAGACTCTTGCTTCTGGTTTCTGTTTTACATTGACTAAATTCAATCAATGAAAAAGGGATAGATAATTTTACCTCAGATCTCGTCGCTTCATCAACAAAACATGTCAAAATAAAAGTTTTCAAAATTCACATATATATATATATATATATATATATATATATATATATATATATATATATATATATATTAGTACACAGTGGGCGCTAGTGGTGATAAAATAGTGCTCGATATAAAATAACAGAATAAAATTATACTATTAATAAATATCTATTTGTTACTCATCGTTATATATATATATATATATGTGTGTGTGTGTGTAACTTCAAAAAAGGAAACATCTAAGTTTTAAAGGCATTTTTAAGAATGCAAAATCATTCTTGAATCTTTGATTTCAGTTTTAACTTCAAGCTAATAGATTAAATTTAATATTTCCAATAAGCAAAATAATTTGCTGTATTTCAAACCGAATTCAAATATATGGAATTATTTTTTACAACGTTAAAATGACTAAAATCAGCCATATTAGCGAACCTGTTTATACACTATGATTCTCTTTATTAAAACATTTTACAAAAAATAATATATTCTTTTCTGAAACTTTGGGAAATATTAAATCATTTAAAGTTTAAGTAACCTGATTTGAAATATATATTACTTACTTTTAGAGTAGCGGATTTAAAAGTTAATTAATCTAATTTGAAATGAAGATTACTTAATTTTAGTTTAAAATATCACAGAAAAGCATTTTTAACATGGAGATGGATTTTTTGTATAAGGTGTTAACTTTTTCGATTGACTTATGTTTAGGAATTCTTTCTACAGTGGACATAAATTTAAAAATTACTTGAATATAGCGTAACACCCTTTTTTATATGATTTTTAACAATCCATTAATCTTAAAACTTTATGAAAATATTCTAAATAATGTAATATTTTATTGAATTTTAGATACTTTGGCTTCATAGTCTTACTTAAAAAGATGCTTGTTGAGGTAATTAAATTTTAAATTTACTATAGGTACCACTGTTATAAACAAGACGATTTTTTGAATACGGACAACCATACACATGCATGGGCGTCCTATTTTTTAAAAATCGTCATATTTATACCCACACACAAAAAAATTTAAAATACTTTTTTGAATACTGGTAGTCATTGAATTGTAGTAAGCTTTTCCAGTTATGATTATTAAATATAATTTTTAATTAATAATAATATCATCTAAGCGGTACAAATTAATACATAATTTTAAAATATTTCAAACTTTATAAGTTATTATATTTAATTTTTTAATGAAAACAAGTCGTGTGTAAATTCATTATTCACCGAATTTTTTCTTTACTTAAGAATACTCATATATCCTATTCATAAAAATAATTTTCTGCTTATAACTAATCTAAGCATTAAGCGCTACAAAAATAAATTTCTTGAAATTTCAAAAAAACTAAATAAATGAGGAGTAATATATGTCGAAAACAATATTTTTCCAAGATTTTCTTAGAAAGAAACATTTGAAAAATAATTGCATTCATTTGTAAATACGTTCAGAAAGTTTCACAAAAATCTGAAAATTATTTTTTGCAAGAATTTGTAATTTTTACAAGAATTTCCAAATCAATGTTCCTCACCGCTAAAATTTCCCCTGCTAATTTATGACCTCGCCTTGACGGAAGAAAAACAAGATTTTTAATTTAATAATTAATTTTATTTGATAATCAAAAATATTTTGGACTATACTCTTGACGATAAAATTATGTTTTCTTAAGTTTGGGACATTTTTTCTATATGCAAATTTCAAGTTCGATTACAAAGACCCAACAAAGTCTGTCGGGGAATTCTAACTGCCAAACAGACGCCATATTGGTTTTTGAAAACGGTCTGATGTACTTAAACAAAACAGTAACACAATATGAACATCGGACAGTTTATCCACAATTTCGTGCAAAATACTCAACACCTTATTCGATAATTGAAAAGATACAATACAAAAAATTAAACAAACATACCGTGTCGATTGTTTTATATATATATATATATATATATATATATATATACACACACATATATATATATATAGATAGATAGATAGATAAATCGAAGTTGAAATCGAATAATGCGTACTTTTTAGTCACATTTATGCCTTTACTTTTGTATTATACTAATTTATTTTCATAACAAACTTATAAATTTGTACCTCTACAGATTCACTAAAAAAATGAGCATACATGATGAAAAATCTGTTCTGAATCGTAAAATAAGAATGGATTAAAACTAAGATGTTATTTAATTAGAAAGGTTTTTTTAATTACTTTTATAAATAAGCTATATTATGGACATTATTATCTTAAGAAAAGAAACATTTTCGATGAATAATGAAATTGTTTTCCTTTTTTTTAAATTTTAATTGCAATAATTTATGTAGTTTTAAATCATTTAAAATTTCATATTAATTTGTTCCTGTTAGGTGATATTGTTATAAAGTAAGAATTATATTTACTAAACATAAATGTAAAGCTTACTCCAATTCAGCGAGCACCAGTATTTAGTATTTAGGATTTGTGTTTGTGTGTATGTGTGTGTGTATAAACGTGCCGATTTTTGTAAATACGGCATCCATATATGACATTATCAGTCATGACTATAGTACAAAAATTCAATAAGGTATTAGATTACAGACAATATTTTCCTAAATTTTAAAGATAACACTAACCCACATTTATCTCTATGTTAAAAAATGCATTTCTGTGATATTTTAAACTAAAAGTAAGTGATATTTGTCTCAAATCATATTAATTACACTTTAAATCAGCTAATATTCCTTAAGTAAGGTTTCAGAAAATTAGATTTTTTTTAAAGACATTTTTTTGTAGAGTTACAGTGTACTGAAAGGTAGCTAAAATAGTTAAAATCAGTGATTTTTAGAGATTTAGAAAAGTAAATTCCAGTCAATTTAAATTACTTCTGAAATACAGTAAGGTATTTTACTTATTAGAAATAATAAATTCAATCTATTAGCTTGAAATTAAAACTACAATAAAAGCTTCAAGAAGGATTTTTTTTTAATAACTTTCATCCTTAGGTAACGCTTTTCTTGAGAATTACCTACTTATAAACATTTTATGTTAAAAAGAGAGTAAGTCACCTAATTAATAAGTTACCTAATAAGATTTATTATTGCCACACATAATATTAACAACATAAGATACACGAGTGATACGTTCTTAAAGATGGATGACACGGTGTAGAAACTGAAATATCTCTTTAAAGTAATAATAAAAAGCAAGAAGAAACACAGTTAACTCTAACACAAAATACATATTTGCCATTGAAAGAGACAGACCAGGATGTGAGCTAGGTATTAAGGACATCAAAAATACTAGCTACACAACTTTAACTATCTGGTAAGTGTAGTAATAGACAGCAGAAAATATCACAGTTTCTGGAAGTCATTTTTAGTTATTCCTGCGTCTAAGTAAAGTATTAAGAGATAAGAAAATATAATCAGAAACAAAGAAAAGAGTGATGAACTGCTACGCAATATTTAATCTCCTATGTGGCAGGGGCATGCAGATGAAAAAGAGACTTGAAGTAACAGAGATGTTCCTCTGCCGACAAATACTAGTTACCATTATCAGAATATATGAGTAACGACGACGTCATAACAAAATAGAAATACGGAAAGTTATATTTACTAGTTATATTTTCTAGAGACAGAAGAAAATTTTGGACACATAAGGAAAGCAGACCTAGAGAATGTAACACTCACAAGGACATGCTGACGTTATGAGAAACTAAAGGAAAGAGCGATTAATCATCGCAACGAGTTTTGTATATATGAATGGCAGAACGGACAAAGAGAAATAGTAAGGCACCAAAAGTTCTTACTGTAAAAAAAAACAGGATGTAGTGGAGAGCCATGATCGTCCTTGTCCTGAAAGATCTTGACACATAAGTCGAACAATACATACCATTTTGAATTTTTCATTGATAGAAATATATTGCGAGTATCAACTCGTTTGATGAAACTCTTATGCTCCTGGTACATTTGACTCGCGAAAAATGTTGGCGGACTCGTGGGAGTCCAAGGGAAACATGAAACATAGCATTTAAACAAATAAATATTAACGAATTTATTGATAGGACATTTTACAAAAGGAAAAATGAGAAATGAAATTAAAGGTGAAGAGTTCAGTAGTTGAGATAATTTACATGACGACGGGAGCGAAAAGAATACGTCTTTTCGCTATGAAAAGACACCGAGAAAGAGATGGATTCTTTCAAATCTGGCGCCGCCTGTAATTATTGTCAGGGGGCAGTAATCCAACAAATACTTAGCATTTACATGTTAAGTTTATATTTGATTACAAGCACCTTAACGAGAGAATTTCTTCTCTGTGCCTACCAAAATAGTGGCGGGAGTAATAAACCTAACGATTCTCAGGATAGTGCTCTAACCACTTAAATTTATAAGGATATCATTAGATTCGGTTCACTTACATTATACACTGAGTTAGTCATAAAAAATTGGAGAAAAAAAGAAACGATTTCTTTTATACACCATCATAAAAGACAGGAGATCTCTATCTGTCAATGTTACTATAAATTAAATAACACAAAATTAATTTTTAAAGAAAATGGGTGTGGTGTAATTTCTCTTTTTCTTCTTTTAATTTTTCACTAACTCTCGTTTTTAACGATATTTCCAACTGCTATCTCGAAAATCAAAGATATGAGGATGTCAGAGCCAGTTTAGTCTTCATATTTATCAACAAGAGATTGTCGATCGACTTTTTTAACAAAAGTCATTATTTCGTACACGGTTTGTAATGACATTAAGCTTCTTATTCTTTCATAGTTTCTTTAAAGATAGGGTTATTTTCTGGTCACCCGAGCGAAATACGACGCAAATATGACGATCACGCCTAATATGTGATGGATGTACTCTCCCGTCGATTTCGACGTATGTAGGCCCAGTAGATAGGTCTTATTTCTGTTCGAGTTTTTGGGTTTATCGCAACGTTTTGGTCGTTGTACCCTCCAGCCATCATCAGGTTTCTAAACTATACTTAGACTCATTAATTAAATGGTTCAGTTCGAAATACTTTGAAATTTACTCGGATCGAAAGTCACCTGATGAAGGACGGAGGGCAAAACGGACGAAACGTTGTGAAAAAAAACAATAAAGATAAAGACAATAGGCCAAGTGTAAATACTTCAGTATAGTGATTTACTAAACAAAGCTTAGATGTGGCACAAGGCCGAAAGTATGGAACACTCAGTGTGGACCGAACTCACTACTCAGTCATAATTTATCCAGCAAGACAAGAATTAACATCAAGGAGAGGCAGCTGAAATTTCTGAGACACGTAATGAGAAAGGAAGGCTTGGAAAATCTGATACTCACAGGACGAATAAAAGGAAAGAGAGAGAAAGGGAAAGTAACACGTGACACATATACCGGGCATAAGCAAGTGGGTGACAGACAGGGTCTGGGAGAAATAGCAAAAAGATCAAACTTATTGAGAACTGCAAGGGAGAGGAGGAAGTGAAAGCCATGATCGCCTACGTCCTGAAGGGAGAGGGCACATAAAAGAAGAAAAAGTGCCCAGAAACGGTTCAGTATAAGGATTTAATTCTTATGTTTTTATATTTAATGAGACGCAAATCTAGCGGGAACTGTGCGCACTCGCCCCAATCTGGAAACCTGATGGTGTTATCTGACAATGTGCGTTTATTCTCAAATTTTTATAACGCTCAAGTCTCTCAGATAATTGAGGTGATTTTTTTTTAAAATCTTTTATGCCTTGGTGGCAGATACTCTTCTATAATTGATGATCCATGGCGGCTCCCTAAAGGGGTTCCAGAGGGGTGTTGTTTATTGTTTTAAAATTGCACTCCTATATACGATCCATGGCTAAAGATTTGGGGGGAAAAATGGTCGGTTTCTTGTAGCGCTCCAGAAAGGTAACTTCTTTCTCCTGTTCTGCTGGATCTTTTGTAGAGCCAGATCAAACCGAAAATGGCGTACTGCTGCCGTATATGGGCCGGAGTTGCCCAGACCTCACTTTTCAGCCTTGATAGAGTCCTCCTGCCATGCTACATCTTTACAAGAGCCAGATCAAACTCCAAATGGAGTATTGCTGTCATATCGGGACTGGACTTGCCCAGTCCTCCCTTTCCACCTTTGACAGAGTTCAAAAGCGTTGACGCGACCTTGTTGGTAATGAATTATTTTCCGCTCTAAAACCTGTTTACCCACAGATGAAATATTGGTGGTCTCTCGCCACGTTATCATTATTTCCATGATGAGACGAGCTACGTGCCTTACTTTTACCAGTTCTGACCTTCACACCCAAGACCCGCTATGCCACGTATACAGGATCGAATCATCTTTATTGCCTTCATATTCCATTAGTAAAACAGAAGTATCATTCGGAGTTTCTTCCCAATAGGAGGCTTCTCAGATCACTACAATCTGAACTTCTCCAAGTCTTGGCTTAACCGTTATTTTTCCTACATATTTTCCTAAACTGTATTTCTTACCTCCTCCTACAAAAATCGCATTTAGTAACCCTCTACCTTGAGTGGCTCTTAACCTCGTCAAGTAGTGTTAACTTTTATCTTTCCTACATATCCTCATAACCTGCACTTCTTACGTCCATCTCTTACGTTCAATCCATAACCGCATTCTGTAACCCTCTACTTTGAGTGTAAATATATCTAAGCTTGTCCTTAAATCGCAGCGTTTGGCAATGTTATGTGCACCATGTTGAGACTGATTGTATTTGTGGACCATAAGTATTCTCCCGTCCATATTATATGAGAAGCCCATCTATGTTAGGATTGAACAAGACTGATTCAAACCTCTCTCCCAGCCGATGGAATAACAGATCAGAATCGGGGGCTTTGTTCCGCATGGTTTATCCACTGATCGAACGAAGAAATACGTTTAGATGATGGGCTTACAACCACATCACGTTGAAACACCGTTTCCCGTACGATCACCGAAGTTAAGCAACGTCAAATCTGGTCAGTACCTAGATGGATGACCACTTAACAATACCAAATACTGTAAGCTGGGACGTGTGGGTGATGTAATGGATAATGGCTCGGAATTGTTAATCGGAAAACCGAGTTGGGTTCATTATATTCACTTTTGCACAAATACCTTTGAGAAAGGTACGAACTCACCACTTCTCCCTAAGCTATAGGTTAATTAGTAAACTTTAAACCACTAGACCATTATTATGTCCAAAAATAAAATAAAAATTGCGTACAAAATATATAGATATCGTCATTAAATAACACAATGCTGCTAAACAAATAGCAACCAATCAATGTTGAGTTGATTTGTATGGATCCTGATATGTGATTGACGTTTGTGATCCAACAACTGAAAGTGATCAAAACAACATCTTGGTACACATTGATATTGGTTTTAAGAGATATAGCTCTTTCGTTTAAAAGGATAATGGCAAATCCTTCCAAAGGAATCGGGTGCACTATTTACATTATACGGACTATTGTCCTCCCCTTTGTTGCCATATTTATCACAACTTTTCGGCCGTTGTACGCTCCGACCTTCTTCAGGTGGTTGGAATGTCGAACTGAACCCCTTTATTTCGCTCACTGGGGTAGACAGTTCTAGTTCCACATGCCATGTCTAATGGATGTGAGTTATCAATTATCTCCCGTTAATTCACCTCTCCAATTTCTCCACTGCCTTAAACAGGTATTGAACTCACAACACTTTGGGTCCTGTCACTGGATCTAACCAAAGCCGTTATCCACTGTGCCATGTGTCCTTAAGAGATATATCTGAAAGATTGTCACCGGTTGCTTTTGCTTCACGCTTAATGAATAAGCTCTGATTGGCGTTCAACTTCGAATTTCTTATGCCAATGGTTAGTCCAAAGATAATGCTTGCAAGTGAAAAGCCGTCAACGAATTCTTTGGTTTCTTCGATTAACGTTGTTACGAGTGCAATGCCATCATTAAAAAGATCACAAATTATTCTCGTTCTAGTCATTTTCCTTTTAGAATGCTGGCGATAAAAACAAAATGGCACCACTTGTGTGAAATTCAAATTTGACACTTTTTCCCAGGTCGCCATCGTCATTTGAACCATGATAAAAAAAAGAAAGCAAAATAAAATTTAAAAAAGCAACTAGAATGATGACCTAATCTTAGTTAGGTCTAAGGGATAAGATAGTTCCGAGTCAGAAATGATAACATCTCTGGAAAGATATTCCATAGATCATTTTAAAAACAATTTAATAATTAAAATAAGAAATACATATTTAATGTTTTTTTGTATATCTTTTCTTTAAGTTTATATATATATATATATATATATATATATATATATATATATATATATATATATATAGATAGATAGATAGATAGATAGATAGATTCTAGCATAAGAGTAAAGATACTACCTGTTTTAGTTTACAGTCAATCTCCTGTTTACAAAGTCAATGTGCAAAGTGTATATGCAACGCTCTGGAAAGATTTTCCATACATCATTTTAAAACAATTTCATAATTAAAATAACAAATACATATTTCAGGGTTTTTTGTATATCTTTTCTTTAAGTTCATATATATATATATATATATATATATATATATATATATATATATATATATATATATATATACATTGGCGCTTGGCCGTGTGGTGAGAACGTTCGGTTTTCGACCATGAGACGTAGGTTTGAATGAGACCATGGTCACTTTTTCAGAAGGTGACTTTCTTGATGTTATCGTCTTGAGAAAACGATTCCATCATGCGGTAACGTTGGAAATTACCTGAAAAGCCAAGCCTTGTGAGTGAAAATTGCTAGACGCGACTGTTCAGATGTCGTCGACGGATGTGCTAGCGCGAAATCACAAGTCATCGTGATCGAAGGTTTGGACGTACTTGGCCGTGTTTAAACTGTTAATTACACCAGAACATGAGCTATTTCCCATTAACTGTAATTAAGCTTTCATTCCTTAGCTAAGGAGTTGATAATGCTTAGCATAAATATTAAGTATGAAAAGTCTTTTCAAGAATACCCGCAGCGCGTCTTGATTCGCTGTGTTAAAAGCTTTGGTCAAATCAGTGAAGGTTATATAAAGTTTTTGAAGCCGCTTTTCACAATCGTACATAAAGATTCCAAAAAGAGAGAGTTCTTTGATGGAATCCTAAACCTATTTGAAGTAATGTTCATAAGGCAGATGATATATTCATTTTAGTCTTTGAGGAGTATCGATAATAGCATCGTTGTCAAATGTCAAGTTAACGACGGTTTCAAAGCTCTTTTTAGATGTTTTCCTTATTTGTGAACAGTTTCTGGACAACTGAAGACTTAACGGGAGATATCCTATATTCCTTTCGACAATACATTGTTTTTAAGATTTTCTTAAAAGTTCTTGACTTGCTTTCTATGACTTCGGCTGCCACCACACCAGCACCGTCTGCAGGCCGTAGCGGGACGACAAGGCACGGGGGGGGGGGGTAACGGGTGGATGAGAAGGCTGCCGCCGTCATCATCGTCGTCTAGCAGTGCGCGACTCCGTTCGCCACAACACCAGCCAGGCAGCCTGGACGAGCCTCCATATCTTCATCCTTCTAGGTCAGTTTGAAACTGCTTTTTTTAATATTATTGTTCACGCAACACAAGGCCCAAGAGCCACTCAAAGTAATTTACTGATTAAGATTGTCGTAAGGGCGTAAAGGTAAGTGATCAGTGATATTATTATGTAAGAAAAAGTAACTGTTTGAAATCCTTCTGCTTTTGGTTTTTGTTTGTCATTTTGTTTTCCGTGTCATAAAGCTACAATTTGTATGAATTCTGCACTTTTTACGATAAGAGAGTGTGTTTAAGTAGCATTGTTATGGAACCAAACCAGCGTTTCATTTGAGGAAGTCTCACTTCCAACGCATCAAAGTTGATGACTTTAAGAAGGCTGCTGGAACAATATTACGGCGGGTATGAGCGTTATTTTGCATTTTACATTCAAAGTAGATGGCATTCCTGAGAGATTTCCAAAAAAGCTTCGATGTCAAGCTTCGATAGCTCTTCCTTCATATCGTTGTATTTGTGGAAAGGCAATGATTTATTTGGATATATTAGATCTTGATCTAGTATCTAGTCACACATCTCACCAAAAAGAGGCCAAGTGGGTAACCGGTTCCGATCATGCAAACGCCATTAATTGATTATATGGTACACGCAGAATATATAGCGTGAACTGACTCGTCTGAGTTTGATAATGAATAGTTTTTGAACTGTGCTTAATTTCAAATCCAGCCGGCGTTAATAACCTCAGTGCGTAGCCATTAATCCTTTCGTCCTGGCACCAGATAATGATGTCTCTTCCTCACTCTAGTCGAATAAAGCTAGATGCAACATGTAATGCCAAAAGCTGTATTTTGCTCCCAATTGTCAATGAAAGATATACAAATAATATCCACTTATTATAATAATATAACAGAAGGAGCATACGTGTATGTATATATATATATATATATATATATATATATATATATATATATATATATATATATATATATATATATATATTTCATACATGTAGTGTTGAATGTTAAAGACAACATAGTCTTACATATTTTCTTTTGAATTTTCTCATATTCTCTAATGAGACTTTTTATTTGAAAATAGTTTCGAAATATGTATTGTCCATACGATGACCTAGCGCTTTCGAACATCATTGTTCATCTTCAGGGTCAATATTTTAGTCAAAATTTTTTTTTTTTTTTTAAACAAACATTTGCCAATTATCTTGTAGCGTAATCATGTTGCTACTTTTTTACAAACTAAAAACGTTAAATTCCTTTTAAATTCAAAAGACGCGATGATGTTATATCACGTGCATGGCGTAGATTTTTATCATGTGACAGCGTGAAAAAGATTTCCAATACACAAGCCAAAAGATCGAAGAATACATTCAACACTACATGTTTGAAAGAAAAGTTGCTGCCAAATTACACATATATATATATATATATTCTGTCAAGTTAGCTCGGACATTTATGAGTCTATCACGCTAACCATCACGGTCCTGCATCAATTTTGGAAAGCCAATAAGGAGGCATTCTGTCAGAACAAAACTGTTCAATGTCGGGCGATCAATACGTTCTGCTGCGTGGTAAGGTATTCAGAGCAGAAATCACTCACCACTTTTTGTTTTGCTCGCCAGCAGTGTCCGGTAAAACGGATTCTCTGTTCGTGTAAGATTGTAGTAATATTAAGTATGGATCCTTAGAGCTGTGTGTTTAGTTGAATGATTTCTCCAAGATGTTAAGTACAGCTCTGAGTATCGTAGTGTAGGTTCCATCAAGCTTCGACTCTAGTGTTTTAGTTAATTTCTAGATAGTGGCACCATAAATTAACACCGCCTCTACGGTGACTAGGAAGAATGAGGTACACAATTTACAAGCCATATATATATATATATATATATATATATATATATGAATGAAGAAATATAGTTTTAATGTATGCTATATTTTGGGGATAAAGTGCTCAATATCAGACACAGAGCGTATGTAAATATAAAAGTGAATACTGAAGTCATCACTCAGAGGCGACAGACTGTTACATGCTAAACGCAATCGTCAGGCCTGACGATCGCGTTTAGCACGTAACAACAGTCTGTCTCCTCTGAGTCTTGACTTCAATGTTCACTTTTATGTACATATATATATATATAGGCTACGAGGGCTAAATTGTCGCCATTTTATATTTTTATTTTGCGCAGGCGCGTTGTTTCCTTTTGATTTTTCGACTGCACAGTATATTAGGTCAGTTAAACACCGACTGAGAGAAAATGAGTATCATGACGCAATTCAATCTGCAAGAAATTTGGAAACAGACTCATGTACTGCTTGGCATTCGCACCAGAAGCTCCAATACGAAAATTTCAGATTTTCCCAGTGTCAATCTGAAGACATTGCAGAGGATTCAGAAAGAGATGGATGAGTCTAATAGTGATTACGAAGGTGTTTGGAGTGATCGCTAGTGATGGCGACGTTATGCCACCATTCATCTTCCCACGGGGCTTCAGACTCAACACCGAGACATAACTCAAGTTGCTTGAGAAGGTAGAGATGTCCGGGGTCAAGAGGGTGGCTATTGAAAAATCCTGTGTCTGGCAACCGGCCTCTGCAACATGTCACACAGGCAGGAGAAACCAGTCATGTCTCTCAGACAATTTCTGCGACATTATCACACCTTACATCTGGCCAACTAACTCTCAAGACTGCAACCCCCTTGATTATTATGAGGTGCAATTGAGCGAGAGACCAGCAAAACTCTTTGTAACACTAAAGATGAACTGAAGCCAAGGATTATGGCAACATTCACCAACTTAAAAAAGGAGACCGTCAGAAGAGTTGCAGGAGATTCCCAAGTCGTTTTGATGCCATAGTTGAAGCCAATAGCGATTTTATTGAATATTAGTATTTCATGATATGTTTGTGTAATTTTGGTAAATATATCTGTTAAAATGAGATGTCAGTGTTATTTTCATTTTTCCGGAATTTAGATGACAATTCATCCATCGCACAATATATATATATATATATATATATATATATATATATATATTTGTTTATTATAATTTTATCATATAGACAAGACCATTTTACTCACTACAAAGATGCAACTTGGTTTCAGTGCATTTCAACTGCACATCGACGGGTGAGGGTCGAAAATAGTTACCAAGTTGCATCTTTGTAGTGAGTAAAATGGTTTTGTCTATATGATAAAATTATAATAAATAAATAATTATCTCTCTACTATCTGTATCGAGCTCTTTTTTTAAGTAACCCTGCGAACTTTGGAATTTATATATTACTTTCGTTCTCATCGCATCCGATATATATATATATATATATATATATATATATATATATATATATATATATATATATATTATGTTGTATTTCAGTAGTGAGTAAACAGATCAGTGCCTACTGTCATAAATGACCCTGAAATTTATGCATCCTCGTTAGATAAGACTAAGCTCTTCGTAATGAACCTTGACTCTAATTCCAGGTTAAATGACAATGGCCACCCTCTTTCCGATTTCCCATCTCTCACAGAGCACAAATTTTGTAATATTTCTACCACCGCCAAGGAAGTTTCCAAACTTACCAAAAGCCATGACACTAAGAAGGCGACCGATCCAGATAACATCTCGGTTGTTGTTCTTAAGAACATTAACCATGGATTCTCTGATGTTGACAAAATCTCTTAACCGCTACCTGAAGAAGAAATTTATCCTAAGTCTATGGAAATTGTCAAGCATACGTCTTGTTTTTTAAGAATGCAAAATAACGCTCATCCCCGCCGCCATATTGTTCCAGCAGCCTTCTTAAAGTCATCAACAAACTCTTTGGAGCTATCATCATCATGAAGTATCTGTCTATATTTCTGAGATGAGGTATTATGTACACTATTGTCCTCATCTTTGTGGCCATATTTATCACAACGGAGAAGAAGGTCGGAGCGTACAACGGCCGAAACGTTGTGATAAATATGGCCACAAAGATGAGGATAATAGTTCGAATAATGTAAATAGTGTATCATCATGAAGGTTGTTGATCAACTCAAGAATTTGAGAAACTTCTGTACGACAAACAATATAGATTTAGTTCTACGAGGTCCACTGCTGATATAATGTCGTTATGCTCAGTATCAAAAAGATATTAGACAATAAATACCTTACGAGGACGATCACCTGAGAGATATCAGTCAGTTATCTGCCATGCGTGATACACGCATAGGCGATCATGTATCTTTCGATACATGAATGACGAGGCAGATTTTTTTCCTACAGTAGGTTGCCATTTCTTTCTGCGGTAGACTAGTTGCCATCCAAGGCTATAGAACCCTGTCAGTCCTGCTGCTATTTACCCATAGCTGGAGGAAGAAGAAGATTCATATATTTCCCAAGGATATTAACACGTAATTTAATGTAATGGATTCGACTGGAATTCGAACTCGGCTCTCCGATTCCTCAGAAGTCCTTTGTCAATATGCAGCATAGGGGATGCTGGACAATTTCTTCTACTATGGAATCGCTGAAAGAGTTTTCTCAATTATCAGGTTCTTCGTAACAGATCCGTAACAGGTTCAGGAATTCCGTTGTTAACGACTAGTCCTCGGAGGCTCATAAAATCAAAGTAGGTTTTCTTCGATTCTCTATTCACAGTGATAACCTCTCTCTCTCTCTCTCTCTGCTTTATGTTAACGTTCTACCGAAGAGCATACTCCGATATTTTATGCACATCCAAAGCTCTGGGTGACCAGATCTGGACAGCTGATCTATTCTCTGACCTAGCTTTACAACAATGTGGTGAAACGGGGAGGATAACGACTGGCTGGTTGGCCACACTCAACACTTCACAGACCAAACTTGTAATCTTCCATCATCACCGAGAAGCCCATAAATTTCCGTCTGTTACAATGAACTGGTGGGGTCTCTTAAAGGGCTCCTTTGCCTTGAACTCCTATTACTAAACTAAAACTATTTTTTTAAAATTAGTAATGTGATTTTTTTTTAGTTTAGTTTGGTTCTGTTTGTTTTGCATCGTATCAATCTTAATTGGTTATTTATATGCCGCCAAGATTTTTATTACTGGTATTTTTTTTTTCAAAAAATATTTTTGGTAATATTTTTTGTGAAATGTATTGACGGTAATATTTTTCAAAAAAAAAACTGTCCCTGATATTAATGTACTGCTGGTAATAATTTTTCTTCAAAAATTTATTGCTGGTAATAATTTTTTATAAAAATGTTTTGCTGGTATTAAAACCTATTTTTACACGTTTTGACCCCAGTTTGGAGTTTAACTATTTGCCCATAGCTGGAATCTTAACAGGTGCTATCACCCCGGGTCAGGGTGGACCTGGCAACACCAACAATTCAGAGGTGATTCCACGCCACCAAAAACCTGATCAGAGGCCTTGCTGTCCGATGCAGTTCATCGTCATACCCAGGACGGTGAAATTTTTATTTAATTTTTCTTTTAAGCAGAAATAACATTAATACAGTTCCATAGATAAGATGAAAATTATTCAAAAACATAAATTTCCGCTTGGAAATATATATATATATATATATATATATATATATATATATATATATATATATATATATATATTAAATTAAAGTTTGTACGAGAATTCGAGATTATAGTAAATGTATAAAACAGTAAAAAGTCTATTTTGACATGTTTAGCAAATGAGCCAGAATCATCAGAAATCGTAAGAAAAATTATTTGTCTGATAACATCGGTTTATCAACGAAGTATGTCAGAGAAGTTTTCTCAATTATCTTATATATATATATATATATATATATATATATATATATATATATATATATAGGTGTGTGTGTGTGCGCGCTAGCATGAGACTAAAGATACTACCTGTTTTAGCTTACAGTCAATCCCTTGTTTACAAAGTCAATGTGCAAAGTGTATATGTAACACTCTAGAAAGATTTTTCTAACATCATTTTAAAAACAATTCCATGATTAAAATAAATACATATCTAATATTTTTTGTATTCTTTTCTTTAATATATATATATATATATATATATATATATATATGTTGGCGCTTGGTCGAGTGGTTAGAACGTTCGGTTTTCGACCATGAGACGTAGGTTTGAATGAGACCATGGTCACTTTTTCAGAAGGTGACTTTCTTGATGTTATCGTCTTTAGAAAGCTATTCCATCATGCGGTAACGTTGGAAATTACCTGAAAAGCCAAGCCTTGTGAGTGAATATTGCTAGACGCGACTGTTCAGATGCCGTCGACGGATGTGCTAGCGCGAAAGTTATCGTGATCGAAGGTTTGGACGTACTTGGCCGTGTTTAAACTGTTAATTACACCAGAACATGCGCTCTCTACCAGAAACTGTCATTATGCTTATAATAGTTGCAGTATAAACCACAGACGGGTTCTGTGAGTTTAGGACACATGCAAATCTAATTGAGCAGGCGCCTGCAACTGAGATTAACTAGCCTCCTTAGTAGACTGGTCAGTGCTTTAACGTCATGGAATGGTCCGACCTCAGATCATCTGGTGAATGAGTGTGAGCATCGGCCAGTATCCCCAATACGAGGCGACGTGTATTCAAGATAAGCTTATTAAAAAATGTCTCATATTATATATATATATATATATATATATATATATATATATATATATATATATATATATATATATATTATAAATTAACTGATTTAAAATATGGTATTTTCGCTACACTGTAATAACCATGTTTCAAAAAATGGAAGCTAAAAACTTTAAATTTAATTATATAATTAAATTAAAAGCATTAGTTTCGTTCATCTTCAAGCGAATATTGTGATAACTTATTTTAAAATTTACTTAGTTTTCAACGCACATATCAGTTCACAATTTAAAAATAAAAAATAACAAGAACATCAGATTATATATCTTACTGTTTTTTCTTTATATATATATATATATATATATATATATATATATATATATATATATATATGCTAAAAATATAGTTTTACGATATGCTATATTTATGAATTAAAGTGCTCGATATCAGGGTTAGAACGTATGTAAATATAAAGGTGGATATTGAGGTCAATACCCAATGGTAACAGTTTGTTTCATGCTTAAACCGAATGCCTAATTAGGCATCAAATGTTCTTAAAGACAACAGGCATTTTATGTCAAGAACACACACACACACACACACGCACAGATACGTCTCACCTTGTCTACATCACACATCTCTTTGGCTACGTCACAACACTCACTATTTCTACCAAAGTCACAATTTGTCTCTACCTGTGCTGATTATAACTTAAAATATCGAAAGGTTGGACCATATTTCTTGCGAAATGAAGTTTGGACGATTTCTGAAGGAATTCCCTCCTTATCTGAGAAGGATTATTGGTAATTTGGGAAAGTCAATCAATAAAATTAATCAACACAAAATGTCAGTTGTCTTTAATAACACAGACACAAACACACACACAAATATATATATATATATATATATTATATAGTTGGCCTCTCGTATTCGAGGATACCCGTCTACTACGGCGGCTAGTCAATCCCTATTGTAGACGATCGCTCAGGCGCATTTGTGTTTCTTAAACACCTACAGAGCCCACCTGTGGTTTGTACTGCCTTTATGCTGAGCAGATCTTAGTTACAGTTTCTGGGAGAGAGCGTGTTATCTAGCGTGATCAACAATTTGAACAAGGCCACGATGACTTGTGACTTCGTGCTCGCACACCTATCGAGGGCCCCAAGGTTTCCATCTACCCAATTTCAGCCACAAGGGTTGGGTCAACCCGTGGTATGATTTTCAGTCACTTTCCAAGGGTGCCGCACGCTGGAATCGACCCCTCCAATCCGATAACACCAGGAAGTTAGTATGTATGTATGTGTGTGTGTTCCCATACGAAAAGATATACATGCATATCTGTGCGTGGATATGTAGATACATCATGTCCTAGGATGTCAAAATCATTTATTTTATACAATGTCTGTGTCTCCGGTTGTGTATGTTTTTTTCTCCGTATATGTGTGCTTCTGCGCACGCGCAGCATCAACTGAGATGATTAAAGAGGTATAATTCTTCAGTAGATGTCTCGTTGACGTGTTTTTCTCGCCTGGGAAACTGGGCCAGTCATCGTCATTTCGAACTTTCGTATATAGTCCACTCAAAAAGGATAATCAGCTTGTGATATATATCGAACATTCTACAATAACATTTTCAGATAAAAATTAAGTTAATAAATACATTTCAGGGTTATTCCTTATGCGTGTGCAGCGGGGGGGAGGGGTAAGCTTAACGTAGAAAGATAGGCAGGTATACAGCATTTAAAAATAATGAAAGACATTTGTCACTTGATTAAAAAAAAAAAGAAAGAAATCTGTCCGGACTGTCCGCATATCCGATTAAAGGTCAGTTGACATTGAGAGAATGCGTCACGTGACATCAGTGACGTCACATCAAGTCAAATTGGTTTCATTAAGAACAAGGAAACAAAAAGCAAAACAGACTTCAAGAAAGATGAAAGCGAATAAGAGCAATAAAGCAGTCCGGAAGTGAGTATTTGCACATGCGTACTTTATCCGGTGTGATGTTAAGCTGTATCAAAACATTGGTTGGATTTATGAGCGAGCAAATTATGCAACTAGATCGCGTAACTTGAGCAAATAGATGGTTGGTAAAATGGATGGTGAATTACTCTGAGAATCCGTCACTGGGGTAAGTTTTTAGTTTGTCATAATTACATGGAAGATATTCATTTTTGAAAATCCGAGGTTTTCTTTAATTCTTCCCTTCTTTCTTTATTTATTTCAACTGTAGACATGTTTGTTCTTTCTTTTTTTTTCTGTTTTATTTACTGTTTTTATCTTCTTTCTTCATTTTAAGACCCGTTTTATGTCTGTTATTTTTTTTTTTTAGTCTAATTGTTCCTCTTCGTGATTTCTGTCGTCATCAAAATGTTTCATATTCTTATTTTTTTTAATTATAAATCCCTTCTTCTCTGTTTGTTTAGCACTTTTTAACACACACACGGATATATATATATATATATATATATATATATATATATATATATATATATATATATATATATATATATATAATGCACGTGACACGTGTCTGACCAATGAGAACTTACCCAAACATAATTGAAAATACCGGTGTTTCTGTCTTTTTGTCTGTTTTCTCTCACTCTCTGGCGAAGCTTTAATAAAAGTGAAACGTGTTAGATTGATATACGTGTTCTATTTGTTCTTTATTTTATCATCCTGTCGCATTCCGATATATATTTGATCTCCATTTGATCTTTAACTCATATATATATATATGTGTGTGTGTGTGTGTGTGTGTTGTTTAAGATTATCCATATTTAGAAATGGAGAGTGCTCTATATCGGTGATAGAGCGTTCGAAGATGAAGACCGTTTAGACATAGCAATGGTATGTGCAGTTATGTAACGGTTATCGACCCAGAAAATGAAAGCGGCGAGCCGTTTTCAAATCCCAGCCTAGTCTGTTGCGTTCACTTTCGCACCTCTGCCTTTAAGAAAGGCGTGAATGCGTCTCTTTTCCTTTCAGTTATGAGTTAAAACCAGAGTAGCTTGGGCTCTCGACGCCTTTAGTGGCAATCAGCCTCAAAAAAGAAAAGCTCTGAAATCAAAATGTCGTGGTTATCTGTCCTTTTCGTCGTTTTTTCACTTTAAACTCACTCCTTATTGAGAATTCAAAATGTGAAATATATATATATATATATATATATATATATATATATATATATGGGGGGGGGAACTGAAAAGGATACGGAAAACATTTTTCTCGCTCAGTTTTTTTCAGTGAACATTTAGAATTGATCCATCTTCCTATGATATATATATATATATATAGCCACATATGGTACGATGACCCTGCTATTTATCTAGAGCTCCTTGCTAAAATACAAAGAATCAGCAATATTATTCGCCCTGATCTGCCATCTCGGCTTCAGTCATTTTCCCACTACAGTAAGTTTACCTCCCCCGTGCCTTTTCTATAAATACTTTCATGGTAATTGCTCAGCTGAGGTTTTCACTATGGAACTCGATTTTATATATATATATATATATATATATATATATATATATATATATATATATATATATATATATATATATATATATATATATATATATATATATATATATATATTCGCATCGGTTATTCGTAGTCTAGTCGATTAAATCACGTTGGATTAACGACGGTTCCTTCTGCCCAGGAGAACGCAGTTTCGAATCTTGCCAGAGAGCGCACATTTTTATTTCATAAAATTTCTCGAATGTTCAGGCCCGTAGACGAAAGTAAATAAATATCCTTTTTAATGAATAAAGAGAGCGTCTACTCAAATATCTACTAAAAATATTGTTTAATATAATCATATATATATGTATATGAATAAAAGAGACAATAGTAAAACTGTCCTTAGCTGATGCGTTTCGTTCTCCGAGGGATTTTATCAAGACAATGTAAGATTTATTTTGCTTCACATGTTTATATACAAAGGCCAGGATGTGATTGGTTTATCACTTTTTTTAAATTTGAGAACGTTCATCAGGTGACTGAAAGGTCATTCTAAGCATGTGGAGACCACAAAAAAAATAAAGTGAGTTAGTAATATTCAAGATTTTTTAAAATGAATATTGTTTAGATTGTTATCGTATGAGATGAGACGTTTGTGTTGTACATATTCAAAGGCATGAGATGATGGTTTAAAAAGTTTTGTTTTGATTTTTGTTTTGATTATTTGTGGTTGTGTATCTTGTCATGGAAAAGTATAAATCAAGTAGTAATATTATACTTATTATTATATTTTTACATATGTAGAATTACATATATAATATATAGTATTAATTAAGTAGTAAATAATATTTTATATATATATATATATATATATATATTTAACTATGAACCTACACACACATACATATATATATATATATATTTAACTATGAACCTACATATATATATATATATATATATTTAACTATGAACCTACATATATATATATATATATATATATATATATATATATATATATATATATATGTAAAAACAATACGCTAGATTTAGTTGTGTAACTCTACCGAGTGAAGATAGCTCTGGCTGACACCAAATTAGTTGTGTTTCAATCCTGGCTTGAGGCATTCGGAAGTCTAGTCGCACTGAGGAGCTGTGATACAGCGAATCAGTACTGTCTGTGAAGGACATACTGAAAGCAATATAAAGTATATATTTAACTATGAACCTACATATATATATATTTAACTATGAACCTACATATATATATATATATTTAACTATGAACCTACATATATATATATATATATATATATAGAGAGAGAGAGAGAGAGAGAGAAATAAACCTTTAAGGGCCACCGTACTCTGACGATCCGCGTAGGTGAAACCTAGGTAGGTTTGTCTGGCTCTTTAGGTTCATAGTTAGATTTGCTCTACTTAGTGTATTGTGCACTTTACTTCGTTACTTTTGCTTTACTTGTGTTGCAGGTTTTTTTCTTTGGACTTTGATTATGGACGATTGTTTTCGGCTCAATTACATGTTCCTAGTTTTTTTCTTTTTTTTATCCTTTTCCCGTCTTTGCACAAGCTTCCGTATTCCCTCAGCGTAAAAATCTTTGGACTGATGTCTCAGCCAGTCGCTCACAACACTTTTGACTTCATCGTCACTTTTAAACTTCGTGCCTCTCGTGAACGCTTTCAAGAGACCAAACGAGGTGAAAGTCTGAAGGGGCAAGGTCTGGGCTGTAAGGGGGATGAGAGAGCTGTTCCCAGCCCAGCTCGTTGATGGTCTGCACCGTTTGGGCTGCTGTGCTGTTTGCGCTCTGCAGTAAGCATCTTTGGCACCCACCGGCAGCTGACCTTGTGTGCTGTCCCAACAGATAAGCTCAAAGTCCTTGCAATATCATCCACTGTCACCCTTCTGTCAGACTGAATGAGGTCATTGACTGATTCGATCACCTCAGGAGACCTCACTTCTGTAGGCCTCCGAGGCCTGTCTTCATCCTCAACACTGCTCCGTCCTTCTTTAAACAATTTAGCCCACTTGTAGACATTCTTTTGGCTGAAACATGTGGCACCATACACAGTTGACATTCCCCTATGAATTTCAACTGGTTTGCACCCTTCAGCAACCAAAAACTTGATAACTGACCGCTGTTCAATACTGGAGCATGCTTCTTGGTCGGCCATCTTTGTTAATCGACAAAACTCTGAAAGTTTTTTTAATCTGCAAAAGAAATTAAATCCATGTGAAAAAGAAGTAAAACAAAAAAAAAGTAAGCTTCTATCTGTATTAGAATTCTTTATACCGAAAAATTCAACTTATTTATTGAATGACCCTCGTACATGGGGAATTACGGTAAATATGGATGCGCGTGCATGAACGTGTGTTTGTATCCGTTTGTCTGCGTGTGCCTCCGATTGTGCGTGTTTCCATTAATGTTTGTCAACGTTTGTCTATAGGTTCCCCACAAAAAATCCATTTTACATAGATATAGATCTTCGTTTATTATTATTAGTTTATTTCCTTTGATTTACTCATCTTTTACGGGTCCCGACCAGAGACCTAAGGTCAGAAATGGCATCGTGGCATTTTCCACTGAGCAATTTTAAAAAAAATCACACATATTTTACATACCCGTACTTACCCTTCGTAAGGTGTGGACCGTACACGTGGGAACATTTTTTTTGTATTTCTTTAAGGCATGGGCTACACAGAATCCCTTCAATTAATATATTGGAATCTTTTCCAATCAATCCGAGGGCTTCAAATACAATTAAAATGTTTGATGTTCCCATGTGTCATATTTTTGAGATTTCAAGGTCCTTGTATTTTGACAGCTTTTTGAATGTCTGCAAAGATACATTGCGGTCTGCAGTGATTCCCATATCGATAAGGAGACACTTTTTTTGTTTGCTGTTTCTAATAACGATGTCTGGGCGATTAGCTTTGGTTGTCTCTGTTTGTGTCTTTATGTAACTGTGTGTCTCTCCGTTTGTGCATGTAACCGTTTGCGCTTGTGTGTATCTTTCTCTCACCCTGTGTGCGTTTCTGTTTGTGTATGTGCCGATATTTGTGTGTGTCTTCCCATTTGTCAGTGTGCGCATGTTGAACGATATCAGATGTGATATTTGAAGAGTGATTCTTTTTCACTAAATGTCTCTTTGCCGGCTTTTCTCGGCTTTGTCTCTGTGTGCCTCTTCGTTTGTGTTTGTTTCTCCGTTTCAAGATCAAATGTGATATTCAAAGAGTGATTCTTTTTTTTTGTTTTCAGTTAATGTCTCTTTGACGACTTCTTCTCAGCTTTGAACGCTGAAAATCTGTGCCAGGGCACAACTTTATCGTAAACTGGGCCAGCCACCATTATTACGGACCTACTTGTATAATTTGCACAAAAAGGATAAGCAAATCATCATTTGCGTAAATGTACGAGAGAGAGAGAGAGAGAGAGAGAGAGACTGGGATAGAGAATGTGCAAAAATGGATGCATGTCAATGAGAGAGGGAGTTAAGTGGGAACTGATATCGATCGCTAAAACACAGTGAATCGATAATACACATAAAAAGTAAAGTCCGACTGAACGTGCTTATCTCTCGTAATAAATTGCCTCTTAATGATATTTCTGGAGATAAGAACAGATTTTATAGTCATGTCTCCACAGTTGTCATTTGAATGTTTCTTTTCTATAAATCTTTCTCTCTCTCTCTCTCTCTCTCTCTCTCTCTCTCTCTCTCTCTCTCTCTCTCTTTCTCTCCCTTTTTCCTTCTCTCTCTCTCACTCTTTCTCTCTCTTTCTTTCTCTCTCTTTCTCTTTCTCTCTCTCTCTCTCATTTATTTTATCAGTGGCTGTCTTTTTGCTCTTTCTCGCGATTTTTACTGAACACTTATCAATATCTCGTTTCAAATTTGATAAAATTCCCTCTTTCCTCCTTTTACCGCGTCACTGATAACCTCTTTCTGTCGATGACATCATCTGAAATTGACGTAACACATTATCCTTACCGCACTCCGTTTCTTTATTTATTAGTATTATTTATGGACAATAGATAAAACCTCTTTCATTATCTTCTTGCAGATCATTATTATCCGTTATATTTCTATATTTTCATGCGATGGGGTTAAGACATGTTCGTAATAAAGTAATCAATATTTCATTCTTTCTCCAACGACGAAAGAATAATACACAATTTTTTTTAATGTTAGTCTCCAAATTCTTTTGTATAATGTGTTTATCCAATAGCTATTCAGTCCCATAGATCTTTATCACAAGTATTATAGTGTTCCTGCGTTCTTCCTGTTTTAGTGCAATGGAGGGGTGCTACATGTTAAGTGGTCTCTGGTAAATATGTTTGATGTCTTTTTAATCTATTAATTAGTAATAGTAACCAAAACAAGGGTATAATTGCGCCAAAATAAAATTTACATAACTAATCAAAATATAGTAAAAATGTGCTTCAAGTTGATAAAGTTAAACGCCGGATATTTAAGTATTATGGAAAATAATGCTCTCGGTAAAAAGAGAAATTAATTATTGAAAAGGAACAATCAAGTACCAAAAAGTACACAAAAAACTTGATTATTCAAAAGGAACAAACAATTACTAAAAGATACACAGAGAAATTGATTATTGAAAAGGAACAATCAAGTACCAAAAAGTACACAAAAAACTTGATTATTCAAAAGGAACAATCAATTACTAAAAGATACACAGAGAAATTAATTATTGAAAAGGAACAATCAAGTACCAAAAAGTACACAAAAAACTTGATTATTCAAAATGAACAATCAATTACTAAAAGATACACAGAGAAATTGATTATTGAAAAGGAACAATCAATTACCAAAAAGTACACAAAAAACTTGATTATTCAAAAGGAACAATCAATTACTAAAAGATACACAGAGAAATTGATTATTGAAAAGGAACAATCAAGTACCAAAAAGTACACAAAAAACTTGATTATTCAAAAGTAACAATCAATTACTAAAAGATACACAGAGAAATTAATTATTGAAAAGGAACAATCAAGTACCAAAAAGTACACAAAAAACTTGATTATTCAAAAGGAACAATTAATTACTAAGAGATACACAGAGAAATTGATTATTGAAAAGGAACAATCAAGTACCAAAAAGTACACAAAAAACTTGATTATTCAAAAGGAACAATCAATTACTAAAAGATACACAGAGAAATTAATTATTGAAAAGGAACAATCAAGTACCAAAAAGTACACAAAAAACTTGATTAATCAAAAGGAACAATCAATTACTAAAAGATACACAGAGAAATTAATTATTGAAAAGGAACAATCAAGTACCAAAAAGTACACAAAAAACTTGATTAATCAAAAGGAACAATCAATTACTAAAAGATACACAGAGAAATTAATTATTGAAAAGGAACAATCTAGTACCAAAAAGTACACAAAAAACTTGATTATTCAAAAGGAACAATCAATTACTAAAAGATACACAGAGAAATTAATTATTGAAAAGGAACAATCAAGTACCAAAAAGTACACAAAAAACTTGATTATTCAAAAGGAACAATCAATTACTAAAAGATACACAGAGAAATTAATTATTGAAAAGGAACAATCAAGTACCAAAAAGTACACAAAAAACTTGATTATTCAAAAGGAACAATCAATTACTAAAAGATACACAGAGAAATTAATTATTGAAAAGGAACAATCAAGTACCAAAAAGTACACAAAAACTTGATTATTCAAAAGGAACAATCAATTACTAAAAGATACACAGAGAAATTAATTATTGAAAAGGAACAATCAAGTACCAAAAAGTACACAAAAAACTTGATTATTCAAAAGGAACAATCAATTACTAAAAGATACACAGAGAAATTAATTATTGAAAAGGAACAATCAAGTACCAAAAAGTACACAAAAAACTTGATTATTCAAAAGGAACAATCAATTACTAAAAGATACACAGAGAAATTAATTATTGAAAAAGAACAATCAAGTACCAAAAAGTACACAAAAAACTTGATTATTCAAAAGGAACAATCAATTACTAAAAGATACACAGAGAAATTAATTATTGAAAAAGAACAATCAAGTACCAAAAAGTACACAAAAAACTTGATTATTCAAAAGGAACAATCAATTACTAAAAGATACACAGAGAAATTAATTATTGAAAAGGAACAATCAAGTACCAAAAAGTACACAAAAAACTTGATTATTCAAAAGGAACAAACAATTACTAAAAGATACACAGAGAAATTGATTATTGAAAAGGAACAATCAAGTACCAAAAAGTACACAAAAAACTTGATTATTCAAAAGGAACAATCAATTACTAAAAGATACACAGAGAAATTAATTATTGAAAAGGAACAATCAAGTACCAAAAAGTACACAAAAAACTTGATTATTCAAAATGAACAATCAATTACTAAAAGATACACAGAGAAATTGATTATTGAAAAGGAACAATCAATTACCAAAAAGTACACAAAAAACTTGATTATTCAAAAGGAACAATCAATTACTAAAAGATACACAGAGAAATTGATTATTGAAAAGGAACAATCAAGTACCAAAAAGTACACAAAAAACTTGATTATTCAAAAGTAACAATCAATTACTAAAAGATACACAGAGAAATTAATTATTGAAAAGGAACAATCAAGTACCAAAAAGTACACAAAAAACTTGATTATTCAAAAGGAACAATTAATTACTAAGAGATACACAGAGAAATTGATTATTGAAAAGGAACAATCAAGTACCAAAAAGTACACAAAAAACTTGATTATTCAAAAGGAACAATCAATTACTAAAAGATACACAGAGAAATTAATTATTGAAAAGGAACAATCAAGTACCAAAAAGTACACAAAAAACTTGATTAATCAAAAGGAACAATCAATTACTAAAAGATACACAGAGAAATTAATTATTGAAAAGGAACAATCAAGTACCAAAAAGTACACAAAAAACTTGATTAATCAAAAGGAACAATCAATTACTAAAAGATACACAGAGAAATTAATTATTGAAAAGGAACAATCTAGTACCAAAAAGTACACAAAAAACTTGATTATTCAAAAGGAACAATCAATTACTAAAAGATACACAGAGAAATTAATTATTGAAAAGGAACAATCAAGTACCAAAAAGTACACAAAAAACTTGATTATTCAAAAGGAACAATCAATTACTAAAAGATACACAGAGAAATTAATTATTGAAAAGGAACAATCAAGTACCAAAAAGTACACAAAAACTTGATTAATCAAAAGGAACAATCAATTACTAAAAGATACACAGAGAAATTAATTATTGAAAAGGAACTATCAAGTACCAAAAAGTACACAAAAAACTTGATTATTCAAAAGGAACAATCAATTACTAAAAGATACACAGAGAAATTAATTATTGAAAATGAACAATCAAGTACCAAAAAGTACACAAAAAACTTAATTATTCATAAGGAACAATCAATTACTAAAAGATACACAGAGAAATTAATTATTGAAAAGGAACAATCAAGTACCAAAAAGTACACAAATAACTTGATTAATCAAAAGGAACAATCAATTACTAAAAGATACACAGAGAAATTAATTATTGAAAAGGAACAATCAAGTACCAAAAAGTACACAAAAAACTTGATTAATCAAAAGGAACAATCAATTACTAAAAGATACACAGAGAAATTAATTATTGAAAAGGAACAATCAAGTACCAAAAAGTACACAAAAAACTTGATTATTCAAAAGGAACAATCAATTACTAAAAGATACACAGAGAAATTAATTATTGAAAAGGAACAATCAATTACCAAAAAGTACACAAAAAACTTGATTATTCAAAAGGAACAATCAATTACTAAAAGATACACAGAGAAATTAATTATTGAAAAGGAACAATCAAGTACCAAAAAGTACACAAAAACTTGATTAATCAAAAGGAACAATCAATTACTAAAAGATACACAGAGAAATTAATTATTGAAAAGGAACTATCAAGTACCAAAAAGTACACAAAAAACTTGATTATTCAAAAGGAACAATCAATTACTAAAAGATACACAGAGAAATTAATTATTGAAAAGGAACAATCAAGTACCAAAAAGTACACAAAAACTTGATTAATCAAAAGGAACAATCAATTACTAAAAGATACACAGAGAAATTGATTATTGAAAAGGAACAATCTAGTACCAAAAAGTACACAAAAAACTTGATTATTCAAAAGGAACAATCAATTACTAAAAGATACACAGAGAAATTAATTATTGAAAAGGAACTATCAAGTACCAAAAAGTACACAAAAAACTTGATTATTCAAAAGGAACAATCAATTACTAAAAGATACACAGAGAAATTAATTATTGAAAAGGAACAATCAAGTACCAAAAAGTACACAAAAACTTGATTATTCAAAAGGAACAATCAATTACTAAAAGATACACAGAGAAATTAATTATTGAAAAGGAACAATCAAGTACCAAAAAGTACACAAAAAACTTGATTAATCAAAAGGAACAATCAATTACTAAAAGATACACAGAGAAATTAATTATTGAAAAGGAACAATCAAGTACCAAAAAGTACACAAAAACTTGATTAATCAAAAGGAACAATCAATTACTAAAAGATACACAGAGAAATTAATTATTGAAAAGGAACAATCAAGTACCAAAAAGTACACAAAAAACTTGATTAATCAAAAGGAACAATCAATTACTAAAAGATACACAGAGAAATTAATTATTGAAAAGGAACAATCTAGTACCAAAAAGTACACAAAAAACTTGATTATTCAAAAGGAACAATCAATTACTAAAAGATACACAGAGAAATTAATTATTGAAAAGGAACAATCAAGTACCAAAAAGTACACAAAAACTTGATTATTCAAAAGGAACAATCAATTACTAAAAGATACACAGAGAAATTAATTATTGAAAAGGAACAATCAAGTACCAAAAAGTACACAAAAACTTGATTAATCAAAAGGAACAATCAATTACTAAAAGATACACAGAGAAATTAATTATTGAAAAGGAACTATCAAGTACCAAAAAGTACACAAAAAACTTGATTATTCAAAAGGAACAATCAATTACTAAAAGATACACAGAGAAATTAATTATTGAAAAGGAACTATCAAGTACCAAAAAGTACACAAAAAACTTGATTATTCAAAAGGAACAATCAATTACTAAAAGATACACAGAGAAATTAATTATTGAAAAGGAACAATCAAGTACCAAAAAGTACACAAAAACTTGATTAATCAAAAGGAACAATCAATTACTAAAAGATACACAGAGAAATTAATTATTGAAAAGGAACTATCAAGTACCAAAAAGTACACAAAAAACTTGATTATTCAAAAGGATCAATCAATTACTAAAAGATACACAGAGAAATTAATTATTGAAAATGAACAATCAAGTACCAAAAAGTACACAAAAAACTTAATTATTCATAAGGAACAATCAATTACTAAAAGATACACAGAGAAATTAATTATTGAAAAGGAACAATCAAGTACCAAAAAGTACACAAATAACTTGATTATTCAAAAGGAACAATTAATTACTAAAAGATACACAGAGAAATTGATTATTGAAAAGGAACAATCAAGTACCAAAAAGTACACAAAAAACTTGATTATTCAAAAAGAACAATCAATTACTAAAAGATACACAGAGAAATTAATTATTGAAAAGGAACTATCAAGTACCAAAAAGTACACAAAAAACTTGATTATTCAAAAGGAACAATCAATTACTAAAAGATACACAGAGAAATTAATTATTGAAAAGGAACAATCAAGTACCAAAAAGTACACAAAAACTTGATTAATCAAAAGGAACAATCAATTACTAAAAGATACACAGAGAAATTAATTATTGAAAAGGAACTATCAAGTACCAAAAAGTACACAAAAAACTTGATTATTCAAAAGGATCAATCAATTACTAAAAGATACACAGAGAAATTAATTATTGAAAATGAACAATCAAGTACCAAAAAGTACACAAAAAACTTAATTATTCATAAGGAACAATCAATTACTAAAAGATACACAGAGAAATTAATTATTGAAAAGGAACAATCAAGTACCAAAAAGTACACAAATAACTTGATTATTCAAAAGGAACAATTAATTACTAAAAGATACACAGAGAAATTGATTATTGAAAAGGAACAATCAAGTACCAAAAAGTACACAAAAAACTTGATTATTCAAAAAGAACAATCAATTACTAAAAGATACACAGAGAAATTAATTATTGAAAAGGAACAATCAAGTACCAAAAAGTACACAAAAAACTTGATTATTCAAAAGGAACAATCAATTACTAAAAGATACACAGAGGAATTAATTATTGAAAAGGAACAATCAAGTACCAAAAAGTACACAAAAAACTTGATTAATCAAAAGGAACAATCAATTACTAAAAGATACACAGAGAAATTAATTATTGAAAAGGAACAATCAAGTACCAAAAAGTACACAAAAAACTTGATTAATCAAAAGGAACAATCAATTACTAAAAGATACACAGAGAAATTAATTATTGAAAAGGAACAATCTAGTACCAAAAAGCACACAAAAAACTTGATTATTCAAAAGGAACAATCAATTACTAAAAGATACACAGAGAAATTAATTATTGAAAAGGAACAATCAAGTACCAAAAAGTACACAAAAACTTGATTATTCAAAAGGAACAATCAATTACTAAAAGATACACAGAGAAATTAATTATTGAAAAGGAACAATCAAGTACCAAAAAGTACACAAAAACTTGATTAATCAAAAGGAACAATCAATTACTAAAAGATACACAGAGAAATTGATTATTGAAAAGGAACAATCTAGTACCAAAAAGTACACAAAAAACTTGATTATTCAAAAGGAACAATCAATTACTAAAAGATACACAGAGAAATTAATTATTGAAAAGGAACTATCAAGTACCAAAAAGTACACAAAAAACTCGATTATTCAAAAGGAACAATCAATTACTAAAAGATACACAGAGAAATTAATTATTGAAAAGGAACAATCAAGTACCAAAAAGTACACAAAAACTTGATTATTCAAAAGGAACAATCAATTACTAAAAGATACACAGAGAAATTAATTATTGAAAAGGAACAATCAAGTACCAAAAAGTACACAAAAAACTTGATTAATCAAAAGGAACAATCAATTACTAAAAGATACACAGAGAAATTAATTATTGAAAAGGAACAATCAAGTACCAAAAAGTACACAAAAACTTGATTAATCAAAAGGAACAATCAATTACTAAAAGATACACAGAGAAATTAATTATTGAAAAGGAACAATCAAGTACCAAAAAGTACACAAAAAACTTGATTAATCAAAAGGAACAATCAATTACTAAAAGATACACAGAGAAATTAATTATTGAAAAGGAACAATCTAGTACCAAAAAGTACACAAAAAACTTGATTATTCAAAAGGAACAATCAATTACTAAAAGATACACAGAGAAATTAATTATTGAAAAGGAACAATCAAGTACCAAAAAGTACACAAAAACTTGATTATTCAAAAGGAACAATCAATTACTAAAAGATACACAGAGAAATTAATTATTGAAAAGGAACAATCAAGTACCAAAAAGTACACAAAAACTTGATTATTCAAAAGGAACAATCAATTACTAAAAGATACACAGAGAAATTGATTATTGAAAAGGAACAATCAAGTACCAAAAAGTACACAAAAAACTTGATTATTCAAAAGGAACAATCAATTACTAAAAGATACACAGAGAAATTAATTATTGAAAAGGAACAATCAAGTACCAAAAAGTACACAAAAACTTGATTATTCAAAAGGAACAATCAATTACTAAAAGATACACAGAGAAATTGATTATTGAAAAGGAACAATCAAGTACCAAAAAGTACACAAAAAACTTGATTATTCAAAAGGAACAATCAATTACTAAAAGATACACAGAGAAATTGATTATTGAAAAGGAACAATCAAGTACCAAAAAGTACACAAAAACTTGATTAATCAAAAGGAACAATCAATTACTAAAAGATACACAGAGAAATTAATTATTGAAAAGGAACTATCAAGTACCAAAAAGTACACAAAAAACTTGATTATTCAAAAGGAACAATCAATTACTAAAAGATACACAGAGAAATTAATTATTGAAAAGGAACAATCAAGTACCAAAAAGTACACAAAAACTTGATTAATCAAAAGGAACAATCAATTACTAAAAGATACACAGAAAAATTAATTATTGAAAAGGAACTATCAAGTACCAAAAAGTACACAAAAAACTTGATTATTCAAAAGGAACAATCAATTACTAAAAGATACACAGAGAAATTAATTATTGAAAAGGAACAATCAAGTACCAAAAAGTACACAAAAACTTGATTATTCAAAAGGAACAATCAATTACTAAAAGATACACAGAGAAATTAATTATTGAAAAGGAACAATCAAGTACCAAAAAGTACACAAAAACTTGATTAATCAAAAGGAACAATCAATTACTAAAAGATACACAGAGAAATTAATTATTGAAAATGAACAATCAAGTACCAAAAAGTACACAAAAAACTTAATTATTCATAAGGAACAATCAATTACTAAAAGATACACAGAGAAATTAATTATTGAAAAGGAACAATCAAGTACTAAAAAGTACACAAAAAACTTGATTAATCAAAAGGAACAATCAATTACTAAAAGATACACAGAGAAATTGATTATTGAAAAGGAACAATCTAGTACCAAAAAGTACACAAAAAACTTGATTATTCAAAAGGAACAATCAATTACTAAAAGATACACAGAGAAATTAATTATTGAAAAGGAACTATCAAGTACCAAAAAGTACACAAAAAACTTGATTATTCAAAAGGAACAATCAATTACTAAAAGATACACAGAGAAATTAATTATTGAAAAGGAAGAATCAAGTACCAAAAAGTACACAAAAAACTTGATTATTCAAAAGGAACAATCAATTACTAAAAGATACACAGAGAAATTGATTATTGAAAAGGAACAATCAAGTACCAAAAAGTACACAAAAAACTTGATTAATCAAAAGGAACAATCAATTACTAAAAGATACACAGAGAAATTAATTATTGAAAAGGAACAATCAAGTACCAAAAAGTACACAAAAAACTTGATTATTCAAAAGGAACAATCAATTACTAAAAGATACACAGAGAAATTAATTATTGAAAAGGAAGAATCAAGTACCAAAAAGTACACAAAAAACTTGATTATTCAAAAGGAACAATCAATTACTAAAAGATACACAGAGAAATTGATTATTGAAAAGGAACAATCAAGTACCAAAAAGTACACAAAAAACTTGATTATTCAAAAGGAACAATCAATTACTAAAAGATACACAGAGAAATTAATTATTGAAAAGGAACAATCAAGTACCAAAAAGTACACAAAAAACTTGATTATTCAAAAGGAACAATCAATTACTAAAAGATACACAGAGAAATTAATTATTGAAAAGGAAGAATCAAGTACCAAAAAGTACACAAAAAACTTGATTATTCAAAAGGAACAATCAATTACTAAAAGATACACAGAGAAATTGATTATTGAAAAGGAACAATCAAGTACCAAAAAGTACACAAAAAACTTGATTAATCAAAAGGAACAATCAATTACTAAAAGATACACAGAGAAATTAATTATTGAAAAGGAACAATCAAGTACCAAAAAGTACACAAAAAACTTGATTATTCAAAAGGAACAATCAATTACTAAAAGATACACAGAGAAATTAATTATTGAAAAGGAACAATCAAGTACCAAAAAGTACACTAGTATTCGTCTCTCCGATTCCTCAATCCGAATCGCTATCCATTACTCAACCGTGACTTTTTTTTAATCTCTTAAGAACAGTGGTTACCAAGGTTCTTTTAAATTCGTATATCTATGCCTTTCTTTATCGTCCAAAGTTGTCCAACTAATATCGATATAATGGCCCACTGCTCTTATCTGAGTATGCCTGTCTACTAAGCATATTTTTCTTCTTTTTTTTTCAACATCCACATTTAGTTTATACTGCAACTATGCTGAACGGACCCTAGTTACAGTTTTCGGCATGATCAACAGTCCGGTACGCTCAAACCCTCGTGCTCGCACAGCAATCGACAGCTCCCAAATAGTTCCGTCTACCCAATTTCACTCACAAGGCTTGGGTCAAACCGTGGTATGATTTGTCAGGCACTTTCCAAAGGTGCCGCACTCTGACTGATAAGAATCAAGAAGCCACCTTCCTGACAATTAGACCATGAGTTTCGGGTCACATAGTCGGAATATGCCCAATAACATAGGTATAACAGTAATTTCTCGATTTCTTATGATGTCATACCCTTTAACGGGTATATGTTTATCTAATGACACGGCAATATCTATGAAAATGTATTTTTCTTGTTTGAAATCTTTACTCACTATATCTCGCCTATTAAGTTTCATATGTACGCATATGTCACTATGAATGGTAAAGTCCGCAAGAATAGCGATTCATAGCTTTCTGTTTTAGTACTTTTTAGTGTGTGATGGACAATGATATTAATGTACTTTCCAATAGATATTCTGCCCGACCTCATCATGTCGACCTGTGGAGTCATTACGTGTCATGAGCGAACAAGATACTTAACAGTTAAGAGTTTTAAAATTCTGTTCACATAATATGAATATTAGATCTACGCCCATTTTTATGTTTCTCTGGTAATTATTATTATTATTATTATTATTATTATTATTATTATTTCCTTTGATTTGTGTTGGATAAACATTTCTTCGGTGTCTCAACCAGAAATCTAAAGTCAGACATTATCCACAGAATTTTTTCGTAAATAATATAAAAATAAAACAACCTACGATTACATAAATTTTACATTGTTAAAACACTTAGTAAGGTGTGAGCTGTGTTTGTTAGGACAGCATTTTGTATTTCTTAAGGCATAGTCTATCTGGCATTTCCTCATTAGGTCTATCAGAACTTTTTCTAATCAAACTCAGGAGCCCAACCGAAACTGGAATTATTGATGTCTTTACGTGCAACATTATTGAGATTTCCACTTCAAGAACCTTGTTATTATTATTATTATGATTATTATTATTATTATTATTTGTGTATGTTATGTCTCCTGCTTTGTATCCTGTAGAGCCAGGCCCAAACTATAGGAGAATTGTCTTTTAATTGATAGAACTTTTCTTAGTATATGGGATGTTCCTAGTATAGCGATTTTCGAGACAACTTGTATTTTGATATTACCTGCAACACTGTTTTAAAACTGTCCATTCCTTTTCCTATGAAGCCCAGATCACTGATTGCTAATGGTACAGTCTCAGTCTTCATTCTCCACATCCTGTTAATCTCGATCTCCAGGTCCTTGTATTTGGACAATTTCTCGATTATATTTACGGAGGTGTTTCTCTTATGTCAGTAAGCATACACTTCCTGAATTTCTTGTCTTTTATGATAATATCAGATTTATTGGCTTTTATTTCCCTGTCAGTTTGTATTGGCGTGTCTAAGAGGATAGTTACATCGTTATTTTGAGTAACCGGGTCTATTATTATTATTATTATTATTATTTGGTATCATCTTGCCAGAGGGCAATTTTAAGTGCCTAATCATCAAGTCCCCTCTGGGGGTCTATTAGTATAAAGAGCATTGTAGGGGGAGTTATCGATGTACATTTGGGACGTTTCGTTTGAATTGAGAGTGTTTTGCTGATATGTACAGTTCCGCACAAAGTAAACTTTTGTAGATCTGAAATGTTGATGCGTGATCCAGGAATTTTTCTCACGTGATTTTCTGTACACTTCATTACCATAACCAATTAGCACTCGAAACCGATGTTATAAAACCGAGTAAAATCGGTATTCATATGATGACTACTAAAACCAAAACCGGTTTTCCAAAACCGATTTTAATGTTTGTGGTTTCCGCTTTCCGTGAAACATTTCTCTATTTTTTGCCTTTGAAGAAATATCATTGTAACTGCAGTCAGTCAGCCTTTAGCTAGCTGAGTGCTGTCTGTTTCATTGAAACAATCAGCTGAGTGTTGTCTGTTTCATTGAAACAGTAAGCTGAGTGTTGTCTGTTTCATTGAAACAGTAAGCTGAGTGCTGTCTGTTTCATTGAAACAGTAAGCTGAGTGCTGTCTGTTTCATTGAAACAGCTGAGTGCTGTCTGTTTCATTGAAACAATCAGCTGAGTGTTGTCTGTTTCATTGAAACAGTCGGCTGAGTGTTGTCTGTTTCATTGAAACAGTCGGCTGAGTGTTGTCTGTTTCATTGAAACAGTCAGCTGAGTGCTGTCTGTTTCATTGAAACAGCTGAGTGCTGTCTGTTTCATTGAAACAATCAGCTGAGTGTTGTCTGTTTCATTGAAACAGTCGGCTGAGTGTTGTCTGTTTCATTGAAACAGTCGGCTGAGTGTTGTCTGTTTCATTGAAACAGTCAGCTGAGTGCTGTCTGTTTCATTGAAACAGTCAGCTGAGTGCTGTCTGTTTCATTGAAACAGTCAGCTGAGTGCTGTCTGTTTCATTGAAACAATCAGCTGAGTGTTGTCTGTTTCATTGAAACAGTCAGCTGAGTGCTGTCTGTTGCCTTGAAACAGCTGAGTGCTGTCTGTTTCATTGAAACAATCAGCTGAGTGTTGTCTGTTTCATTGAAACAGTAAGCTGAGTGCTGTCTGTTTCATTGAAACAGCTGAGTGCTGTCTGTTTCATTGAAACAATCAGCTGAGTGTTGTCTGTTTCATTGAAACAGTCAGCTGAGTGCTCTCTGTTTCATTGAAACAGTAAGCTGAGTGCTGTCTGTTTCATTGAAACAGTCAGCTGAGTGCTGTCTGTTTCATTAAAACAGCTGAGTGTTGTCTGTTTCATTGAAACAGCTGAGTGTTGTCTGTTTCATTGAAACAATCAGCCGAGTGTTGTCTGTTTCATTGAAACAGTCAGCTGAGTGCTGTCTGTTTCATTGAAACAGCTGAGTGCTGTCTGTTTCATTGAAACAGTCAGCTGAGTGTTGTCTGTTTCATTGAAACAGTCAGCTGAATGTTGTCTGTTTCATTGAAACAGTCAGCTGAGTGCTGTCTGTTTCATTGAAACAGTCAGCTGAGTGCTGTCTGTTTCATTGAAACAGCTGAGTGCTGTCTGTTTCACTGAAACAGATCGCAACATATCAATTCTCACTTTCCCCATACTTTAGATCAGCGCCTTGTCATGTCCTTCCCTAACCCCTCGCCACGTCCTAGAATTTGATGGTTACAGACTTTATTCATAGCAGACCAAGGGAACGCTGTTAGTGTTGTGTCAGGTCATCTTTCTGTTGAGTATACGTAATAACCAGTTTCCGATTTATTTCAAGGAAGCAACACTAACTAAATTTTCTCTATTTTACAATAGTTTTTATAGTGCGATAGGTTTTATAGTTTTCCTTTTCATTCTAACATGATAAAAAGAAAATCAACAGTGTAGAATTTTTGTTTTCCTCCGGAGAAACAAAGATGAATCTCAATGTACGTAATGTGAGAATACCATGAAGTCTTCTGTAAGATCTATCACGTCTCTGATCTTGCATTTGAAGAAAATTCATCAAATCTACATAAATCAAGATGCAAAGGAGACTCTTGTGAAAATGGCAAGGACAATGGAATATTTTTTAACAAAGAAATCTATGGAAGAAGAGATTTCAAAGTTAGCTGCCATAGATGGATTTTCTTTCAATTCAATCGTCAAAAGCACTTTTATACAGACATATCTTCATGATCAGATGGGCAAATATGATACATTACCGCTAACATCTGCAAATGGAGTCAGGAATATGGCAATGAATTACCAAAGAAAGAAGAACTTATTCATTATTTCGAAAAAGAAGTAGCACTGAGGATTCGCTACTCATTGACATTGGATGAATACACATCAATTAAAAATAAGCGATATATGAACATAAATGTTCATGCGAAACACAGCCATTAGTCGTTGGGTCTTATTAAGATCAATGGTTGCCTTAATAGCAGGAAAACTGAGAAATTTGTGAGAAGACATCTTCATGAATTCGGATTGGATTTGGTTTGGTTTGTTTTACGGTATATCAACCTTAATGGGTTATTTAATGCCGACAATTTTTATTGCTGGTAATATGTTTTTCTTCAAAAATCTATTTCTGGAAATATTTTCCCTTGAAGAAATCTATAACTGGTAATATTTTTTTCAATGAATGTATAGCTGTTTGTATAGCTGGTATTTTTTTTTTAAATATTGCTGATAATAATTTTTCCTTCAAAAATTATTGCTGGTAATATTTTTTGTTTTTATTACAAAGTATTTCTGGTATTGAAACCTATTTTTACACATGTTTGGGTGTCAACTATTTGCCCATAGCTGGGACCCTAACAGGTGCTACCACCGCGGGCCAGGGTGGACCTGGGAACGCCAGCAATTAAGAGGTGGTTCCACGCTCCACAAAACCTCCTGATCAGAGGCCTTGCTGTTGGATATAGTTTATCGTCTTACCCAGCACGCGGATGTAGTTTATCGTCATACTCAGGACGGGGATTGGATTTGGCTGAACACATTGTTAGCTGTACGATCGATGGTGCTGCTATGATGGTGAGATTTGGAATGGAAATAAAACCTGATCACCAACAATGTATCGCACATTGCATACATCTGTCAGTGATAGATATTCTTTATCAAAAGATATTGAAAATATAGCCTCAAAGGATGAGCTGATAAAAAAATGTGAAGAGATTATCAATTCAATAAAAAAAGAAGAAAAAAACGTTTGGGTGCACTGCTCTAAGTCAGTCAAAAGCTGTTTTAAATGGTTTTGAGAATGACTAACACTTACTTAAACTTGGATTTGAGAATTATTGTGTTTTTTTTTTTTTTGCAGCCTTATTCCCAATACGCCTACCAGAACAGGAATAATCGTAGTTTTAAGTTCCCACATTTTTGTTACTTCAGTTTTCAGGTCCTTATAACAAAATTTGATACATTTTTTAGAAACAATGAAATCTGGTTGGTAAGTCATATCAATTGGTCGGCAGGTTCTTTTTATCCTGTTGTTATTATTATTATTATTATTATTATTATTATTATTATTATTATTATTATTATTATTAAAGCAACATAATCGATAAGAAATCAGTAGAAATACAAAAATACGATTCTAACTTTTAGTTTGACAGTTTCCAAAGCAAAAGAGAGGAAAGAAGTGTTTTGACTTATGTATGTCAGCTTGTTTCTGCAAGAACAATGACCACTAAATGACCAACTCTCTTTGATAAATATAATGAAATGTTTAACTTTTAACAACAGGCGTCTTGTGGTCGCATCTACAATTCGGGCAAATGAGACAAAGAACAACTCTAAAAGATTGAAACGACAGAACACTTCAAGAGCCATCAAAGCGGGAAATAGAATTATAGCTTTGCAAAGGTGGACTGATATATCGAATTTTAACAATCGACATTTGTCGTAAATATACATTATCGAAGTTAGGAGAAACAAGTAACTGAGAGGGAGGAAAGGGAGAAATATTGGTAGGTATGTTTGTGTGTGTTTGTGTGTCTGCGTGCGCGTATGACAGTGTTTTGAGTGTGAGTATGTATATGTGTATATATGTATATATATATATGAGTTGTATGTATATGTGTCTGTGAAAGAGAGAGAGAGGAAGGAAACATTACATTGAGAGAGTAAACGTAGATAGGTGGCGAAAAAAAGAATTTTGTGCGTCCGTGTGAAAGAGAAAATAAGGTTCTTATAATTTAAAACTCGCAAATTCATTTCATCATATATATATATATATATATATATATATATATATATATATATATATATATATATATATCATTTCATTGCAATCAAGGTAATAAAGACACTAAGACACAAGGTGTTACTGAGTGTGAAAGAATGAAAGAAAGATAAACATTATTAGGAAGGGAGGGCAATAAAAGAAGAGAAATCAAAAAGACAGTAGATAACGATTAACAATGCATTAAAATATTTGAAGAACAAACTTGACTAGGAAGCATGGATACGGAAGAGAGTTCCACAAGCGAGAAGTGCGAGAGAATCAATTTTTAGCAGAGAACTTACCGTTGCATCTAGCCAATTAAAATGTAAATTGATGAGACCTTGTTGCCAATCTAGTACTGCGCTTAAAACTCAGAAGTACCATAGAGGAAAGCGATATTTATTCTGTTTAAATTACAGAAATGTGGCACAAGGCCGAAGTGGGGAGAATTGGGGAAAGGACGGTCTTCTTCTGTCTTAACTATAACTTAGCTAGCCGCAAACACTGACCCAATCGTACGAACAATATTCCTTACACCAAAACACCACATTCATACTAACTTTTCTTACTACAACCACCATAATACCACACTGTCTCTATGAAAATACCAACTAGTCACCATATTTACAATTCAGTGTCCGTGGGGGGAGGGGAATAAAATAGCAATTCTAAAAACTAACCCCAATGAGTATTTACAAAAAGAATACAAAAATATTTGCAAGAAACTAAAGAAAAATAATATATCATAGAGGAAAGCTCATTAGAACAATTGCCATGAAAGTATTTATAGAAAAGACACACAGGAAAGCTTCCTCGTATTTTTGAAAGCATATCTTCACACAGCTTTTAGTTTTTCAAATTTTGACAAACATTTTGTCCCTAGAAAATTTTCTCTCTACGTCTTTTTATTTTCAGTTCACTCTTCAACTTTTTTCCCGCTTTCTCGCATATATATATATATATATATATATATATATATATATATATATATATATATGATTATATTAAACAATATTTTTAGTAGATATTTGAGTAGACGCTCTCTTTATTCATTTTCGTCTAAGGGCCTGAACATTCGAGAAATTTTATGAAATAAAAATGTGCGCTCTCTGGCAGGATTCGAAACTGCGTTCTCCTGGGCAGAAGGAACCGTCGTTAAATCCAACGTGATTTAATCTACTAGACTACAAATAATTGATGTGAATAGAGCCTTTAAGCAAAATCGCCCCGTCATAGACTCTCGAAATTTTCATATCTAAACGTAAACAAAGTAATTCCTGAAGAAGTGATGGATTTTTTATTCATTAATTCGGCAGATTTGATCACTTTAAACGCTATTTTTAGTTATTAAACAGTATATTAATTTATTTTCGTACACATATATATATGGCAAAGAAATATTGCTTCTGACAGAATGTAGGTATCGTAGCTCGATGTGAGAAATTCGAAATAATAATAATAATAATAATAAAGTGGGATCTTCCAAGAGCGCTACTCAGTAGCTACGGATATAAGTCACAGAATAAACTGAATCACCTACTTTATACTGATGATCTTAAAACGTTTGCCAAGGATGATAATCAACAGAAAAACCTACACATCATTGTCAAAACCTTCAGCGAAGATATTAGGACGTAGTTAGGAATCAATAAATGTGCAAAAATCAGCTTCAAAGGTGGTAAAATGAAGAAAACTAGTGCTTTAGACCTTACTATCAACAAGTTTAAGGAACTAGACTAAGATGGTACATATAAATACCTAGGAATTAATGAAGGAGACGGAATACAACATTCAATTATGAAGAAAAAGAATCCGAAAATAATATTATAGGAGAGTGCGTTTGATACTACAAAGCGAACTTAAAATGAAGGCTATAAACACCTTAGCTAAATTCGTACTAGCATACAACTTCAACGTTATTAAATGGAAGTTGAATGACATTAAAATATTGGACGCCAAGACCAGAAAAAAGGATGCATCATTCGAAATCAGATGTTGATAGGTTGTACGTACTAAGAGCTTTAGGTCTAATCCAACTTGAACTAACTGAAAATACTACAACAATCGGATTGGAAGCATACCTCACAAAAACCAATTAACTTCTACTAAAAACAGTAAAACACCAACTCTACTACATCAACAAAGAAGCTGCACTCTTCAAGAAACAGCTAAATATGCCTGAAACCCAACCAACAAAAAACGAAGTGAATACGATCTGCACCAAACGAGTAATACAAAATGCAAAACAACTTGGCCAAATGAAATTACAACAAAACTGGGAGGACAATGCGTTGCATGGGAAATACCTAAAGAGAACGAAAGAAGCAGATGTGGACCAACAGAAACCACATCAGTGGCTGAGGAGCACCAGCTTGAAAGCTGAGACAGAAGGCCTAATTATTGCAGCTCAGGACCAAAGCCTCGCAACCAGATCCCATTACTGTTACATAATCAAGGATGTAACTAACCCGAAATGCAGGATCTGGGAAAAATATGATGAAACTGTCGACCATATTATCTCAGGATGTCGTGAACTAGCAAAAAAAATGAATATACCCAGAAGACATAACAAGGTAGCAACATATGTGCACTGGAAGATATGCAAGAAGCACAAAATCGAAAACACTGAGACATGGTATGAGCACTAACCAGACACAGTTAGCCAAAATAATGATGTAACTATCTTCTGGTACATGCCAATTGAAACAAACAGGGAAATAAAAGCCAACGGACCTGATATTATCATAAAAGACAAGACATTCAGGAAGTATATGCTTATTGATATAGTAATACCATCTGAGAGAAACACCTCCATGAAAATTATGGAGAAATTGTCCAAATACAAGGGCCTGGAGATCGAGGTTAACAGGATGTTGGGAATGAAGACTGAGACTGTATCAATATTAATCGGAGCTCTTGCCCTCGTGGGAGTAGGAGTGGACAATTTTAAACAGTTTCCCAGATAATATCGACATACAAGTTGCCCAGAAGATCGTCCTACTAGGAACATGCCATATACTAAGGAAAGGGTTATCAATTAAAAGACAGTTCTCCTATAGGGCCTAAGGACCATAGTTTGGACCCGGCTCTACCGGATACAGATATAACACAAATAATAATAATAATAATAATAGTAATAATAATAAAAACTGGTATGAACATCACCCAGATCCGGTTACAGAGATAGGACCGCTAACAATTTTATGGTACTTTACAATACACACAGACAGACACAATCAGAGCTAATCGACGTGACATCCTGATCAAAAACAGTGCTTTTTTATTGACATGGCATACCTGCAGATTGTAATGTAATAAATCTTTTTTTTAAAAACCCATCAAAATACAAGTATCGTTAAGTGTAAATCTCAAAAAGGGGCCCATGAGAACATCAATAATATCAGTTGTAGTTAGAATCCTCGGATTGATTGAAAAAGGTTCCGATATTGAATTGAAGATATTCCTGGTATACTTTACCTTAAAGAAATACAAAAAATTGTACTCACAAGTACAGCTCACACATTACGAAGAGATTTATCTATGTAAATTTTGTGTGATTGTAGCTTGCTTTGTTTGTTGCTTTTTTTTTCTTTTTTTTGTACTGATTTTAATAATCAGTGGAAAATGTCAAGAAGCCATTTCTGACCCTACGTCTCTGATTGGGTCCTTAAAAGTAATGAGTATACAGCAGAAATCAAAGGAAATAAAAATAAAAATAATAATAATAATAATAATAATGGAAAATGTCATGAAGCAATGTCTGACCTTAGATCTCTGATTGGGGCCCGGAAGGAAATGTGTATACAACAGAAATCAAAGGAAATAATAATAATAATAATAATATATGATCTTAGGGGTTTTTTTTTTTTCGTTTTCTTTACAAAAATGATCAGTGGAAGATATCATAAAGTCATTTTTGACCATAGGCCTCTGGTTGGAACCCGGAAGGAAATGCACACAACAGATATACAAATAAATAATAAAAATTATTATTATTATGATTATGATTATTATTATTTATTTTACATTATTTGGCTTTTAGACAAAAAAAGAATGCTGATGAGAAAAATGTTAAGAATCGGAATTTTTGGACATTCCTGTATCTTTTCTCAACGAGAAATAAAATAAAATTGCATTCTTTTTTGGGAATAAATTCCGATTTTTGATATTTTTCTTATCATGTGTGTTGCGTTTTGGCTGCGAGTCTGAAAGCGACGTGGAGTTTGGGATTGTCTTGATAGAAAACGAAGCTGTATAGATGTTTGCCTTTAATCAGTCCAAATGGGAACAGTACTAGTTCGTAGCACACAATGGCCTTATAATCCAACATGACGAACATCATCAACTTCTTCTGATGCAACCCGTTTTCTCGGGGACATTTTTCCCTCTACACTATCGTAAAGAATCAATTTTTTGATCACCTGCAATCATTCTTTTCGAAAATGTGTCATTTTCTTGCATTCGGTCAGAGAATCGAAAATGCAAATGCGGAATATTTTATTTTTTTTACTGCATTAAATCAATTGTTACGTCGACTTCTAGGAGAGTTTTCTCGCTGACTCGTGCCAGAAAATCTTTCTCGTCAGTGTCCATCTTGCACATTTATAAATCCGGTATTTGATCATGAACTAAATATTGATGCCATATCTGGTCTGGTTCTCCTGCTATATATCTCGAAATTCTTGGCAAAATTCAAAGAAAACGAAGTCGTATCGAAAGCTGTCTATAATCGGTCTAATTGAGAACAGTATTAGTTCGTATCACATAACGGCCTTCTCACCCAACAAGAAGCATATCATCTTTGGGTGAATTGCGTTTGAACAGAGATTCGCAGTTGGAAATTTATTTAGTTTAGTTTTTTTGCGTTAAATCAATTGCTACGTCTACTGCTAGGAAAATTGGCTGATTTTTGCATTTATAAATCTTGTATTTGGCAGTGCATTGAATATTGCTGCCATATCTGGTGCGGTGCTCTTACTTCTTATCTGGAGATTCTAGACAAAATTCAAAGAAGGGTCTGTAATATAATCGACCCTGACCTGGCATCTCGACTTCAATTACTTTCTCCCCGACGTGACATGGCTTCCTTCTGTCTTTTCTACAAAAATGTCCATGGCAATTATCCTGATGTGCTTTCCTATTTCGTTCCTAGACTGCATGAATTTAAGCGGGCTCATAGATTAGCAACAAGGTCTCGCCGGTTTTTTTTCTGTTGAACAAACTAGATGCAACCACAATTTCTATTCTAATTGATTCTTTTCTAGCACTTCTTACCTGTGGAACTCCCTCCGATTTCGTGCTTCTCTGCACCTACAATCTTCCAAAATTTAAATGCAACGTCAATCGACATCTTCTGCTTTCCTGAACCCTGTTTCTTTATTGTCCTTTCCACACACCTCCTCACTGTAATCTTCTCATTCTCTTTCACTCCCTGTAGCCTCCCGCGCCCTAGCGACATTGTCGCCTTGCTTGGGATGAAACGATTAATACAAAAAGTGAGGCAACTGAATTTTGTAACGATTCATGTATCCAAGTGTTTTCAAATACCTTTCAACATTAATATGAAATATATGGAGCATCTCTGCGATGGCCCGTGTTGTGTGAATTGGATTGCAGTACAGAGACAGGGAGAGAGATGGGGAGAATAAACAGACAAAAAAGATCGCTTAGAGTTAAGAAAGACGGGAAATTGTGGAGAGCTACAATCACCTACGTCCAAAGGTACACGGTACAAAGAAGAAGATCGCTGTCATATGAATGTCTGTAAAATTTTGATGAATCATATGTGGGCGTTTAAATGTCAGTGTGTATGTTCGCCCGCCCGCCGCTATATTCAAAGATCCTTGGCGAGAACCACGGGAAAATAAAACCAGTATTGAAAACATCAAAGACGTTCGCTTGTTTGCTTTCTTTCAGCGAAATGCTTTATCAACGACAAAACGGTTCTTCTCGTCCACCCTCTCTTACAAACGACACAAATCACTGCGGAGGCGGCGGCGGCGGCGGCGTCTTCGAGTGATTTCTACCCGGAAGCACAGAACTACGACCACTCTCAGTAAACACACACACACACACGAGCGCGCACACACAAATACACGCACAAAAATACATACATGGATAAAAAACACATAGATGCACAAACACATTCTCCGAAACCTACATTCTTCTATTTCTATGTGACATACTACTTCATGACATTGGCGAGCATGGCTCTCCACAATGTCCTGTCCTTTGTAACTCTCATAAGGTCTACTTCTGTTTGTTTTTTTTTTGTTTGTTTTTTTTTTTAATATACTAAAGAACTTTGGATCATTAATCTAACTGTTGTTTACTATTACTCAGGGTTCTTGATAAGATCCAGAGACGTATATGCAATGTAATTGGCCCTGATCTGTCATCTCGTCTGCAGTTGCTCTCTCACAGACGCGACGTTGCCTTGCTCTGTCTTTTTTACAAATACTTTCACGGTAATTGCTCCGAGGAGCTGCTTTCGCTGGTTCCTAGGCCTCATGAATTTAAACGTCCTACGAGGCTGGCATCCTGTTCCCACCCCTTCACCGTTGAAACTGTTAGATGTAGACGTATTTTCTACTCTAATAGCTTCATGTCTCGCACATCTCGCCTGTGGATCTCCCTTTCTTATTCCTGTTTCCCTGACAAATACAATCTCCAACTATTTAAGTATAACGTCAATCGACATCTCCAGTTGCCTTGATCTATCCACTTCCCTTCTCCACATTCTTTCACCTATCATTCCTATCTGCTCTCGCTCCAAATCTTCTGTAACCCCCTTGCCTTGATCGATCCACTATCTTTCTCCACATCCTCTCTTTTACCACTCCTATCTGCTCTTCCTCCAAACCTTCTGTAACCCCTTGCGTGCTAGTGGCCTCCAGCCTTGCATGCGGTGATAAGCTTAAAATATATATATATATATATATATATACACGCAGACATAGAGACATACATACATACATACATACATACATACATACATACATACATACATACATACATACATACATACATACAGTGGAGTAATGGATAGCGGCTCGAGTTGAGGAATCGGAGAGCCGAGTTCGGATTCCAGTTGAATCCATTACATTCACTTATGTGCTAATACTCTTGGGAAAGATATGAATGCTCTTCTTCTCCACCCAGCTATGGGTAAATAGCAGGGCAGACCGGGTACTATAACCTTGGATGGCAACTGGTCTACCGCAGAAAGAAATGGCAACCTACTGCGGGGAAAAATCTGCCTCGTCAGTCATACATCGAAAGACGATACATGATCCCTTAAGCGTTTATCACGCATGGCATATATATATATATATATATATATATATATATATATATATATATATATATATATATATATATATGGGGTGTTTTAATGATTGTTCGGGCCTCTGTTTTGTCAATTTTTAGATTTGTCGCACTCCTCCCACCTTTGTATTCGCCTCACCTGAACAGAAATTAAGACAGAAATCTGAATTAGTGTTTCTAGTTTTATAAGAAGGGGTAGTCTGTTGCCACAAGAAAAATGTTCAGATATGGCTCTTCTTTCTGGGTAAGGCTTAGAACTTTTTGAACGACCCTCCAAGAAATACCTCTCACATAATGATATGACATAAGTGGCAATGTTGTCTTCATAACGCCATAACATTACGCCGATGGAATTTTGGGAGGTACCAGGTGGAAAAGCAAAATTGTCCAAATCGTATAACAGCAAAATTGTCCAAGTGTTAGATTAAGATTTGAACCGTCGTATCTTAAAAATGATTAAAGATACCTTACTGGAATTCTCCGGGTTTTTTTATAACACTACTGGACTCTACTTTGAGCAATAAGAATGTATAATTATCTTCCAAGTTTAACAGAAAAATCGTAATGAAATCGATCATAAACGAAAATGACATGTTCATCATTAATTAATCATAGCTAAGGATCGGAAGCTCATGAAGCATTGAAATTAAGTTCAAATATATATATTATTCCAGGATCATTTTCCAATTTATTCAAGATGATACTCACCCTCTCTAACCTTCTGATGTTTTGCCCTGGAGTAACAAGGTGCCTCACGTACGATTTCATTTTCATGCCAAACATCTTATGGATTGAGTTGGATCTTTTCTAATTGATCTCTTTTTTTCTACGTTGAAATGATGACCCTTCTTCTTGTTTTCCTCTCTACTGTTCCCTCTTTGTTAAACTTATTCACCGTTCTCTCGATGATTCTTTAATGGACTTTGAAGATGGAAGCCAGCGTGTGAATATTGGTACCATTACTGAAGACCTGAATGATTTTTCCTCGCCATTGCTCAGTTGAGAAGACAGTGGGCCCGACACAAAACGATTTTAACCTGTTCTCTTTCTGGCTTTAAATTGTTTTTCAGTGATTCGAACGACAAATGGCGTCAAGATGGCTAAACGTCTGATCTGAAAACCTGGAAAAAAAGAAACTTTATTTGTTTATTGTTTTTTTTTTTTTTTAGATATTAAACATTTTGTGGGATGGACAATTATGCTGTAACACGATTTGGACAATTTTGCTGTTACAGCCGGTATGGAGGGATATTTCTGTCCCGGCATGTATAACTCTATATTTTACTGTTATACATCACCTACTTTTGTGTCGTGTTACTTTTAAGCTCAGTCAGATGTCAATAATCTTCCTCTGTTTACAATGCCCCTTCAGGGTGTTGGCGATCGAGGCTCTCCGCAATTTCTTTTCTTTCGTAGCTCTTTTTACAATCTCTGCTAAACCTTGTTCTGCCATCCATTTACACAAGCTCGTTAGGTAGATTACACGATGTCTTCCGCTGTTGTTTCTTCCTTCAATATGTCTTGTTAGTGTCACATTTTCCAAGCCCTCTTTCCTCACTATGTGCCATAGAACAATTTACTCACAGAGGAAGAGGAATCCTGAGACAACACAGATGTGGTTCTACAAAAGGATTCTGAGAATATTACAGACGGAACATGCAAGCAACGGCGAAGCTTGAAAGGAAAATGGAAGCAAAAAAGGCGCACAATTATAATCAGAAAGAGACGGTTGAAAGTTCTAGGATACATAATGAGAAAAGAGGGCTTGGAAAATTTGACTCTCACAGGACGGAGGGAAACAACGAGTAACCGAACGGACAGAGAATTGAAAGAATAGATAAAAAAAGACAAACAGATACAAAAATAGGAAGTTGTAGAAATATATCTAAAAGAATGGGGGACAGCACAGCACGCCGGCACCCCAATGACTCCTTCCGGGATGAAGAATATCAAACGCAATCTGCTTTCATAGACATATTCTTTGACTTTTGTTTTGAATATCGAAAGATGCCATAGATGCCTATGGTCAGAAAGATGGAGCATGAGTTTATGTTTTGGTGTGGCGTAGCTCAATTAGGTCTCATTTGAATACTCATGGAGACCTAGTGGGCCCTATTCGCAATACACTTGTTGACAATACAATAGCATCGTCTACATGTAAGAAAGACTAAAAATAATGGAAGCCTTGTTAATAAAAAAAACAACAATCAACAATATCAACTATGAAAATGGACATAGTATGTTCATCGTGTTTTGAAAATGAAACATTATAGAAATAGATACATACAACAATCGATTTCTTGTCAACAGTTAATATATTTCATCCTTGAAAATGACTAAATGTATAGCCGAAAGCGCACGGAAAAATATAACATTTGGACAGTTTTATATAATTTATCTACTGAAAAGAAAAAATTATAAGATCAATGAGAAATTATATAAAAAAAAATTAATCAAAGCACTCTGTCTGTCATATTTAATAAAACTTGCATATATATATATATATATATATATATATATATATATATATATATATATATAATTGTATATTTAGGCAGCAATCCTTCATTTATACATGTTTTATTAAAAACGACTGACAAGGAACTGCGATTAAGCTTTTTATTTATTTTATCTTGTGTTCGAACAAGTGTTTTCTTTTCTGAACACAGTGTGTGTAGAAACTGTCCAAATGCTCTGTATTTCCGAGCGCTTTCGGCTATAGTTTTAGCCATTATCAAGGATGATTTTACTTTTTAACTGAATGTATGGGTTGTGTATATGTTTCTAGAGTTATAGGGATGTTTTATTTTCCAAACACAGCACATTGTGGCCGTGTTTGCAGTTAATATTATTGAGTGTTGGCCTTTTCTTTTTTTATTAAGGGTTCCATTATTTTTTTAATGTTTTTTTTACATGTGAATGAGGTTATGTTTGTATTTTCTATTAGTATGTTTCGGGTGGAGTCTGGTAAGTTTGTGTGTGTGTTTAAATGGGTTCTAATGAAGCTGCGGTCGGATAGGTTTAACGAAAGGTATCTGGCTAGGCATGTAGTAATTATTGTAATTATTTATGAATTCGGTTTTGATCAGGAACACAGTTCCTTCAGGGGCTTTTGAACTCATGAATAATGCTCGTTCGTTGTAATTTTGATTTTGCTGATGTGTTGTTATTTTTGAGTATAAGATTAGCTGTTTAAAATTTTCTGTAGTAGATAATTAATTTGAATTTTTTGTTCGGGTCAAATGGGGTAGTGTATTTCTTTATGATATTTCTAAGTGAAGCTTCATCTTGTTTGTAGTTAATGTGCATTTGATTTTTGTAGAAAATATTTATGTTATTTTTGACTGTGTGTTGACTATTATTGTTATTTACTTAGGAAAGAAATAGTCTAATTTGGTGGTGTATGTTAGGTGTGGTTAGGGAAGCCATTGTTAACTAGTGTCTGTTTTGCTTTGTTGGGTTCTTTAAGGAAGAGTAGTCGAGAGGAATTCTGGTGTGTACTTTTTAGGAAGTTTTTTTATCACTGCTATTTTGCATGTATACAAAATATCTATTTTGTATCAGATACAAAATAGCAGTGATAAATACTTACTAAAAAGAGCACACCAGAATTAACAGTTATAATTTTAAGGATGAGTATCTGGTACCTAAACTGATATTTCTGACTGGTAGCTTCTGGACGGAAACCTGAAATTTCGTATTTAATCACATGATTTAAATTTGAATTTCAGTTAGGTGGAAAGTTTTTAAAAAACGTCATTCCACATAGGAAAGTATATACATTTATTCACACTCATAATATATGTGCATAGATGTATATTTCTAAATAATACGATGTGAAAATTTAATTAGATATTCATGAGCAATTCGATATTTTACTGCCATAAAAATAGATATTCAGTCTTCGCTGGATATTCCATAATTCTGAACTTGTATCAAATCTAACCCAAGGTATATATACAGGGTGCGATTGAAAAACTGTCGTCTAAATGACGCAAAAATGAAAATAACACTAACATCTCATTTTAACAGATATATTTACCAAAATTACACAAAACTATCTTGAATTACTATAGAGTAAATTGATTCAATATAATCGCCATTGGCTTCAACCACGGCCTCTAGACGACTTTGGAATCTCCTGCATCTCTTCTGGATGGTTTCCTTCTTTAAGCTGGTGAATGCTGCCATAATCCTTGCCTTCAGTTCCCCTTTTGGTGTTATAAGTAGTTTTGTTGGTCTCTCGCACAACTGGGGAGTTAGATGGCCAGTTATATGGGATGATGTAGTCGCAGTAAATGTCTGACAGCAATGACTGGGTCCTCCTGCTTGCGTGGCATGGTGCAGAGTCCGGATGCTCGACATAAAGTCTTCCATAACCTCACTCTTGACCAGAGCAGCACTACCTCCTTGGCACTTCTTTACTTATAAGAATGATCGGAGCCAGTTTTCTAAGCTGCCATACCTTTGTAATCACCATTAGACTCATCCAGCTCTTTCCAAATCCTCTGCACTGACATCAGATTGACACCAAAACATTCTAAAATATTCGCATTGCAGCTTCCGGCGCGAATGCCAAGCAGTACAACATGCCATTCTCAAATTTCTGACGGAGTGAATTGCGTCATAGTACTCTTTTTCACACAGACGGTGGCCAACTGACCATACTATATTCTGCAGTCGACAAAATCAAAAACAAACAACGCGCACGTGCGAAATAAAAAATATACAATAGCGATAATTTACACATCGCACTATATATATGAATGAATGTGTGTTTGTGTGTGTGCGTGTGTGTGTGTGTAAAAGAACAATATGAGTAAATTGAAAGAGAAAACTTATCTCAGCCGATGCTTTTGATTTCATTCATATATATATATATATATATATATATATATATATATATATATTATATATATATATATATATATATATATATATATATATATATATATATATATATATATACTGCAGGGCGTCGATGGCAGAAGGGCTCTGACTGATGCCAAATCGGTCGGATTTCGGTCCCGGGTTGTAGCGATGTCTAGCCACACTGAAGAGTAGCGAAACAGTCTGTCTGTGGATGACTACATATATATATATATATATATATATATATATATATATATATATATAAAGTGTATTTCGGCATCGATAATTCTTTCAAAAATGTTTGGTTGAATTATATCGTCAAATGTTTCTCTCATTTTTTTTTTTACTTTTTTTTTAAATTTATGATTTAGTTGTTTTATGTTATCGGTGTATTTACCAAAGTTCTCATTTATTTTTATTTTATAATATTTTCCCGTGTACTTTCGAATGTTGCTATATTCGTTTTCAGGTTTTGTGTTTTCTGCATGTTTGCGTAACGGTTTTTGGTTAATTATGGCTTTCTCACGCTTGTTGGAAACAGTTTAAACGCTCAAACTGAAATTTTTATGTGTATTTTTTATACACACTTCAATATACGATATCATATGGAGAAAGATACCTTATTTAACGTTTTCTACTTATCTTTTATTACGACATTTCTTTGCACTGTGTTCTATATAAAATTTTGGTGTTATCTACTAAAATTTGCCTCATGCTAATATTATCTTTTCTTATTTTATATATGTCGATCTATATGTTTGCAAAATAGCACAAATTTTCACAAATGACAAGTCAACCTACGACAGAGTGTGGTGCATATGTGACCAATGTAAGAATTTAATATTTGTTGACTGTTAGTGTTGGAGATACAGTTTCCCAAATGACATTAGAATTCATTATGACTTCATGGAATTAGAAAAGGTTATATTTATGATGGGATGATTTCAAAAGTATGTTAAGTGTTCGATGAGACTCAGAAAACAGAATAACTACAATGATGAACACAGTTTTATCCATTGGATCAAATTCCTAAAATTTTATATAGAACCTTATATACACTATTTACATTATTCGGACGATTGTCCCCATCTTTGTCGCAATATTTAATAAAATAATAATAATAATAATGTAATAAATATGGCGACAAAGATGAGGACAATAGTTCCGAATAATGTAAATAGTGTACATAATACATCATCTCAGAAATATAGACAGAACCTTATATGTATATCAGTATATTACTAAATATTTAAGTATATGAAGATTTTGTTTCAGCCCAAAATGAGGGACCAACTATGTTTTTTTTGTTTTTTTTTAGCATAAAGTTTTAAGGAAAGTCACCTTTCTAACTATAGTTCTCAATATCATTAGATAGAGCTTTGATAATATTAAATAAAATTAAATATTTACTTATTAATCTGGGTTTCATGGAAATTACATCCACTCGCCAGAGGACTTGATTGTAAAAACAGAATTTATTTACAAATTTTATGCACTTCTTTAAGAATAAAAGTAATTCAGTTTCTCTAAAATACACTATTTTATGACGTAAACTTGTTTGAAATCCTTCAGTTATACATATTAGATCAGTTTTATATAATGGCAAGTTAGGTATTAATACAACTTTTAATTAATATCTAACTTCCAATTATAAATATAACCGAACAGTTTTAAATAAGTTTATGTCAGACAGTAATGTATTTAAAAGAGATCAAATTCAAGTATGTTTGCGCCTTAAATTCTCTTTATAGAAAATTAATTAATACGTTTTATTATTATGAAAAACAGGATTTTGCAGATCAATTAAGTTTGATATCAAGTCCCCCGACGAGTGGATTTAATCTCAGTCATGCTCTAGTAACGATAACATAAGTGAACATTAAATTTTATGAACTACATATATATATATATATATATATATATATATATATATATATATACAGTGTAACCCGGATATAAAAGAGTTGTCGGGACCGGAGAAGAAGTATCTTATATCCGGGTTTCTCTTATATCCGGGTTTCTCTTATATCCGGGTTTATATATACATTAACACAGGCTCTAATTTGGGACCAGAGAAAATATCTCTTATATCCGGGTTGATCTTATATCCGGGTCTCTTATATCCGGGTTACACTGTATATGTGTATATATATGTATATATATATATATGTAGTGTCATCCTCAGACACATCGCAGTGTGATAAGACGTCGGACTGCTTCTAGGCTATCATCGCACGGCAGAGAAGAAGGGAAATTTTAAAGTTTTTTTTTCTATACAAAATACACCAGTAGACCGGAGAACTCAATTCGTACTTGAAGAGTAATGCATTAATGGCAGTAGGAGCCTCTTAGTGGATACCCATATTTGTGTATACGCTCTGTTTATTTTAAACAGTATTTTATTTCGTTTGCCGGCCTGAATAATCAAGAAATCTTATTAAAGAAAATACCAGGGACCCATATTTGAGTAGACGCTCCGTATTGCAAACTACATGTTATTTCGTCTAATACCGGAGAGCGTATTTTACTTTAATAAGATTTCTTGAATATTCAGGCCGATTGATGAAATAAATTACTGTTTAAAGTAATCAAAGCGTTTACTCGAATATGAGTATCCACTAAAAATAACATTTAATGTGATAAAAATATATTGGATTAATAATTAAAAATACAATATATGTTTATATATATATATATATATATATATATATATATATATATATATATATATATATATATATATATATATATATACATATATATATATATATATATATATATATATATATATATATATATATATACATACATACAAGATAAAATATAGATTTAAAATATGCTATATTTATAGGTAAAATGCTCAGTACAAAGGATAGAGAGACTCTGTAAATATAAATTTATGCCCTGAAGATTGTGTTCAAGTATGACACCGACTGTCGCCCCTCGGTGTTAACCTCAGTGTCCAAGCACGCACACACGCGCATACACACACACACACACACACACACACACACACACACACACACTCACACACACCTATATATATATATTCAAATTAATAAATAATGCAGTTTAATTAATATTGTAAAATAGTCATTCCCAGCTTTAATCAATAAAGTTAATGTAATTAATGTCGAATTCACTTCGTTAACAGATTAAGAAGGCATTAACTTACTGGCCGAACGACGCGATACTTGTTTTTATTAATTGTACAATGGATTAGATGTTCGGTCCATATTGTTCGCTAGCACTTTCGGTGAAAACATTCACCATCTTCAGGCATAGATATAATTGTTTTTCCTCAATTTCGAGTAATTTCGGGTAAAAATTCTAATTGTCAATAGTCCATGACGTGCCAACAGAAAAACACATTAATAGAAATTGTGAATCACTACAATATTCAAAAATCTAGCGTCGCATTTCTGCACGTTCAAAAATATTCTTAACCGTTAATAACGACAAACTTTTTAATAAACATCTTTCGACAAGTATCACATTCATTTTCATCTTGGAATTTTTACTCGAAATTATGTTAGTAAGTTAATGCCTTCTTAATCTGTTAGCGAAGTGAATTCGCCATTAATTACCTTAACTTTATTGATTTATTCTTTGAATGACTATTTTACAATATATATATATATATATATATATATATATATATATATATATATATATATATATATATATATATATATATATATATATATATATATAAGTGATAGAAATTAGGAGGATATGAAATAATTAACGTAACTGTCCGGGTTTCAATTCTCGGTAGTGGATGCGCACTGCTGATGAGTCCCTAATATAGGACGAAACGGCCGTCCAGTGCTTCCTGCATTCGGTTGAGGTTTCTTCTAGACTCGATGAATTACTTAATTACATATACATATATATATATATATATATATATATATATATATATATATATATATATATATATATATATATGTGTGTGTGTGTGTGTGTGTGTATTTATGTATGTGTGTGTACGCTGAATGAGATAAGATAAGTGAATATTTAGATACATCGGATGTTAAAATGTGAATTTTATGTCTTGGCCTCCTTGTGTCTCTAATGTTTCGATGTTTATTCTTGTTTTTTTTTACCTCGTTGCTATTTTCATTTTACTAAGTTTCCTTTTGATCAACTGACAAGTTTTCTGTCCGTTGTACCAATATTTTCAAATTATATATATATTTATATATATATATGCGTGTGTGTGTGTGTGTGTGTGTTTAGGTGTGTGTGTTTAGGTGTGTGTGTGCTCGCACGTGTGTGTGTGAAAAAAAATCAGGTATAACTAAAAACATGTCTGCAAGCCGAACCTCCATCTCGATGTTTGCCTCTAATTCATCGTTAGACGACAAAGATCATCCCCTCCCTAACTTTTTACGCCTCACTGACCACAATTTCAGTAATATTACCATTACAACACGAGAATACTCTAGACTTATCAAAGGCCTTGACCCTACGAAAGCCACTGTCCCAGACAAAACTCCAGTTGTTGTCATTAAAAATATCAACCCGAAATTTATCCCCAATCCTAGCGAAGTTATTCAACCGCTGCTTGAAGGAGAAATCCTTCGCAAACCCGTGGGTGATGTCAAGCGTATGCCACGTTTTCAAAACGTGCGATCTTCCCTATCCCAATGCAGACCCATCACTCTACTCAGTATCACCAGTAAACGTTTTGAGTCCATAATCAATAAGAAGATCGTCGAGCACCTAGAAAAGTACAACGTCTTCAGCGTCGAGCAGTACGGGTTTCGATCGGCTCGATCCACTGCCGGCGTCCTAACTACCATCACTCACGGAATCAGTGAGGCTGTCGACGACAAGCACTCCTCGAGGACCATAGCACTAGATATCTCAAAGGCTGTCGACAACGTATGATACAAAGGTTTACTACATAAGCTCTCCATTTATTGAATCACTGGAGGGGCATTCTCGATCATAAAATCTTTCTTAACAGGTAGGTCCCTGAAGGTAGTTAGCAATGGCCAGTCCTCCGATGCCCTAGCGTCAACGCAGGCGTCGCCCAGAGGTCACTTTTCAAACCGACCCTCTTTTTGATTTACATAAATGATCTGGTTAAGAATATACTCAGATCATTTGTAAACATCTATGCCGATGATACGACTTTATACGAGCGCGCCTCTGAAACTCACGATGGTCAGAGATTGGCGCCTGATCTTTCTTCTGATCTTGCTCAAACGACACAATGGTGTAAAACTAGCTATTTACATACAATGCCTCGAAGACCAAGCTAGTTCCATTCTATCATCGGTGATCTGACCCCGAACTAACGCCAATCAGCATGAACGGATGTGCTCCCGATGAGTCACCTTGCATTGAAAGACTGCCGGGCCTCAAACTCACACCTGACCTCAAGTGGAACTGATACATATGATCTTTTGCTAAGTATGCAGGTCAAATGGTCGACTCCTTGCACCGCTCCAATAAGTAACTGACTCCTCCTGCTATTCTCAACCTTTACAAAAGCCTGATCAGACCGAAAATGTAGTACTGTTGTCATATTTGGGCGGGAGCTTCCAAGACTTCACTGTCCAGCCTTAATGGAGTTCAAAGGCGTCGCCAAGCTTTTGTGGATGACGAATTATTCTCTACCCTCCAGCCTTTCTCCCACAGGCAGAAAGTAGCAGGTCTCTCGCTGCTCTACCGCTACTTCTACGGAAAGTGCTTGAGAGAACTACATTCCCTGGTCCCGCCAAAATCAAACCTTTACGGCAAGAACACGTCATGCCACTTTCATAATGCCAAACAACCCACATTCCCACCGTATTCCATCGGCGAGAAGTAAGTTCCATTCGAGCAGCTTCTTCACGCGAACACTGCTCTTTGTAACCGACTCTCAACAGAATGTTTCCCCAATCGCTACAATCTTAAGGCGTTGGGTTAACCGTTATCTTCCACTCCTATACACACAAATGTCCTCCTACCGTAACCCTCTACCTTGAATAGCCCCCCCCCAGGCCTTGTAATCGGTGAAAATTACTGTAAAAATAAAAGAAAATATGAATAAAGAGAAAAGGTAAAAGAGGAAATCTTACAAAAATAAAAATTTGTGCTTTGAATTTTCTCAAATATCTCCGTTCCTGAAAGAAATACTCTTTTCTCAAGCGACCACATACGACTGGGAAAATGTCAAAAATTAAAAGAAACTGCTAAATTCAAAACCTTCTATTATTTAAAATATATACACACATAAAATAATCGCAAAATAAAATAATATAAATAATAATTACATTATTGTTTTTAAATCAGCAACATTTACTCGCTTTTGATTATTAGACATTAAATGAAATCCCTTATCATCCTTTTTAATTTACCTAGACTTTTCAGTTAACCTGATGTATATTTGGAAGCGTTTTTCAATTTAAAACTTTAAAAAATAACGGCATATTTCTTTTGTTTATAAATACTTGTTAGAAAATAAAATCTTTACATTCGCCTTGATAAAGTCCATCAGAAGAAGAAACGCACCGGCTAGATAATTTTTACTTTTGTCTTTATTCATATATATATATATATATATATATATATATATATAGATAGATAGATAGATAGATAGATAGATAGAAATATGACAAACTGGAAAGTTTTTTTCGTGACGGGTTTCATCCGTTCGGATTTCAGCTGACTAGATGAAACACATTACAAAAAAAACCTTTCCAGTTTGTCATATTTTTATACTGTTTGTTGATATATAAAATTATATATATATATATATATATATATATATATATATATATATATATATATATATATATATATATATATATAATATTTAAAAACTATAGCATAAGCATGTTATAACATCACTACAAAAATAGCCATTTTATTTCAACACTTCTGGTGTCTTGTCAAGTGATGGTGTTGCAAGTAAAACCTTTTATTATGTTATAATTTTTAAATAAATAGTATTCGCTGTACTCTGCACTTTTTAAAAAATAGTGCTTTTGGTTACTGGATGTTTATTCCATCTATATCAAACTTGTATTCGGATATATATATATATATATATATATATATATATATATATATATATATATATATATATATATATATATATATATATATATATATATATGTATGTATGTATGTATATATATATAAAGAAGAGAGTTACCGCAAACTTTTTTGGTTGTAATGTGGATTTTTTTTTTTAAATATTATATTATATATATTTTTTTTTAAATCCACATTACAACCCAAAAAGTTTGCGGTACATCTCTTCTTTTTAATATACACACTTTTCTCTGGTTGGAACCATTATAACCTCTTCATTATATATATATATATATATATATATATATATATATATATATATATATATATATATATATACATATATATATATATATATATATATATATATATATATATATATATATATATATATATATATTAATTGGTATCACTCTATGCAAGATAGTAAAGCCAAGGTGTTACTGAGCGTGGAAGAATTAGGAACAGAAACATTAATAATGAGCAAAAAGAGTAATCAGGAGAACGGTAGATAACGATTGACATTGCATTTAAATTTTTGAACATTAAAGTTGGCTAGAAAGCATGCAGCCGGAATGCCATGTAATTTCTGGACATAGTTGACCATGGATCTCCTCAGATTGCATTTCTTTATTGACATGAAATCTTGAGAAAGTTAACTGCAAATCACTCTTCTGTCTATGGCATTGAATTAAGAGTTTCAGCCTGATTGCCACTGAAGATGAGAGAGCCCAGTTCACTCTTCTATTTCACAAAGATCCATGCTTTTCCCGAGAGCAGTTGTGCGAAAGTAAATGCAATAGATTAGGTTGTAATTTGAACTCGGCTCACCGATTCTACCCTGAGTGCCAATATCCATTAGGCTATCCACAAAAACTTATTAAACATTTCCTTCACCCTTCCAGATTTAGAAATTCGTGGAAATATAATGCATAAATATAGATACCTCCAAAGAAACGCGATATCTAAGGTTTAAAATGAAATTTAAAAAATGAAAATCCTTTCTTGGAGCTTTTATTTTAGTTTTAATTTCAAGCTAATAGATTAAATTTAATATTTCCAAAATATTTTGTTGCATTTCAAAACTAATTTAAATGAACTAGAAGTAGTTTTCATTTTGAAATCACTAAACATCGCTGATTTAGCGCCATTTTTTCATGTCATCGCAATATAATTCTCTTTATTAAAAAAATATTTAAACAGTAGAATATACTTTCCTGAAACTTTCTTTGTGGAATATTGACTGATTTAAAGATTAATTAATCTGAATTGAAACAAATATTACTTTAAGTTTAAAATATCGTAGAAATGCATTTTTAGCACGGCGATGTTTACACCTTGACTGACATATGGAAGTTCATCTAATGTTTTTCTACCATATATATATATATATATATATATATCTGTAAAAAATACTTGAGGAATATAACGTAAGTGCCTTTTCTATATAATTTTTAACTACTCAGTAATCTTAAAAACCCATGAAAATATTCTCCGTATTGTAATGTTTTATTGACTTTTAGGTACTCTAGCATTAAATTTGCTATGGTTAACGCTCTTATTTTCTGATAATGTCGTGTATGGACGCCCGTATTTACAAAAATAGGCACGTTTGTACATACACAAAAATTATAGCTTTTACTTAATAATAATATTACCTAACCTCTACAATGTAAGACAAAATTTCAAAAGATTTAAAACTTTATAAATTATTATAATAAAAAAAAATTCTTGTAAAAATTCATTATTCATCGAGATTTTTTTTCTCAAGACAATAATGTTCATATATATATATATATATATATATATATATATATATATATATATATATATATATATATATATATATATATATACCTTCCCTAATTCGCTAAGAAATGGTCATAATTGATGAAAAAAGGCCCCAAACTTGATAAAAACAAAGTTTTATCGTTACAATATTTATCATTAAGAGGAAAGATCAAAGTATATTTTATTATTTTGTTAAATATTTTAATCCTTTCTAGCACGTTCGAAATTTTGGTTTAAAATCCTGTTTTTCTTTACATCAGCGGAAGGGGTGGGCACAGATAAGTACAGGAAATTACCGTCTTTTTTACGGTAAAAACAAATTGGTGATGATATTCTTACAAAAATCAAATAATTGTCGGATTTTAATTACACTTTCAGGGCTTATTCACACGTGAATGAAATTTGTTTTGAATTTTTTCCTTTTTTCGGAAAATCTTGGTAAAATTCATTTTTTATACCAGTTACCCCCTCTCCTCCCCCACACACACTTACACACTGACTTAATTATATGAAATTTCTAGAAATTAAAATTTCACCCACTTCATATTTATATTAGTTAAAAGCAGGATTGCTCGGAGAATTTAAATCATCAATTTCTGTTTTGAAAAACAGAAACACCATTTACTGAAAATCTGCTTTGAATCGTAAAATAAAAAATGCAATAAAACTAAGACATTATTTAATTAGAAAAGCTTTTAATTGATTTAATGAATAAGATATATTACGAACGAACCCTATTGTCTTGAGAAATAAATTTCGACGAATAATGAATATTTACAGGAATTGTTTCCATTTTTTATTTTAAAAGAATAATTTATTAAGTTTTAAATATTTTAAAATTCTGTATTAATTTCACCCTTTTAGATGATATTATTATTAAATAAAACTATATTTACTGATCATAACTGGAAAAGATTAGTACAAAATAACAAGTACTGATATTTTTAAAATAATTTTAATTTTTTTTTTTTTGTATGTGTATAAATTTGCTAATTTTTGTAGAGACGGACGTCCACAGACGACATTATCAAAAAATAAGAGCGATAACTGTAGTAAATATAAAGTAATAGTATCTAAAATTCAATAAATATTAGATTACGGATAATATACTATTTACATTATTCGGACTATTGTCCTCATCTTTGTCGCCATATTTATTGCAGCGTTTCGGCCGTTGTACGCTGAGGCCTTCTTCAGCTGGTTGGAATGTCGAACTGAACCATTTATTTCGCTCACTGGGGTAGACTGTTCTAGTTCCACGTGCCATGTCTAATGGATGTTAGTTATCAGTTATCTCCTGTTAATTCCTCTCTCCAAGTTCTCCACTGCTTTAACCGGGCATTGAACTCTCAGTGGCACAGTGGGTAAAGGCGTTGGTTAGTTCCAGTGAAAGGACCCAAAGAGTGTGAGTTCAATACCCGAATAATGTAAATAGTGTACATAATGCCTCATCTCAGAAATATATACAGATACGGAGAATATTTTCCAAAATTATAAAGATAACTTAGTACTTAAAAATTATATTTAAAAGGTGCTAACTTAATATTCAATTATATTTTAGATAAACATCAATACGCCATCAAACTGTCAGTACATCAATAGATTAAATGAACAGTTACAGACGTGATAAAAATGCATTTCTGCGATATTTTATACATAAATTAAATAATATTGGTTTCAAATCAGATTAATTAAACTTCAAATCCGCTAATATTTCTCAAGTAAAGTTTCAGAAAATTATATTTTATTTTTGTAAGATTTTTTAATAAAGAGAATTTCATTCAGATGATTGGTGGCTAAAAATGGCGCTAAAACAAAAATTAAAATTAATCAATTTCAAATCGAAATCTCCTTTCAATCAATTTAAATCAGTTTTGCACGACAGCAAAGTATTTTGCTTATTGGAAATATTAAATTTAATATATTTAAATTTAATCTATTAGCTTGAAATTAGCACTAAAATTAAAACTGCAATAAAGATTTTTCATTTTTAGAAATTCATATCGCCAATCTGCGGATGTATCTATATATAAAATATCTAAGCAATTAAATAATGTCTTAGTTTTAATGCATCTTTTATTTTACGATTCAGGGCAGATTTTCGGTAAGTAGGGTTCCTGTTTTACAAAAAGAATTGATGATTTAATTCTCCAAGGTCTTCTGCTTATAAGTAATATAAACATTACAAAATTTAATTTCTCGAAATTTCATAAAAATGTGGGGGTAACAGATATATAAAAATATATTTTTACTAAGATTTTCTAAAAGAAGACATTTCTAAAATATTTTCATTCATTTTTTAATAAGTCCTGAAAATTTCATTACAATCCGACAAGAATTTCCAAATTAATGTGTTTTACATCATAAAAAAAACGCTAAAATTTCCTATACTAATTTATGGTCACGCAAGAAAAAACATGATTGTTAACCAAAATTTCGAAAGTTCTAAAAAAAATCAAAAAATATAATTTAATAATTAAAAAATCCTTTGGTTTTCCCTCTTAATAATAACTTAAATATTTCTGTCGATAAAAGTTTGTTTTTATTAAGTTTGAGGCATTTTTTTCATCATGGTGTGCTAATTTTTAGCGAATCAACGGAGGTACTTTACACAAATATTTGTTATAAATACTTCGATTCCTCTTTCATAGATTCTTACTGCTTTTAGCTTCGACAGGAGAACAAGAGGCAATTAAATTCGTATAGAAATTCATCGAAAACCAACCAGGTTTCGAACACTGATCGCTGCCTCGGAAATACGCTAATAACAAGCTCACCGAGACTGTTTAGTTTTCGGACCTTTTGCTTTTAGGCTTTTCTAAGAACGACAATTCAGAAACCGATAATGAAAGACCAGTTGTCTGCTCTTTGCACCACAACACCTAAGGGAACGAGAATTTTCATAACTTCGTCGTTCTTTTCAATTCGTCTTACTACAATTGTTTTGGTTCAATAATTTATTTCAAGTTATACCGCTAATAATGGAGTATAATTGCTTGAGCTTATCTACAGATATCTATTTTTTTACCTACCGCATTGACAAGCTGTTCTCTTCATGCGCTAAGTGGTCGAGAATTGAGATGTTGACCCCGTGACCTCAAGTTGAATGTTCCGCCAACCGTTCAATTTGCTGATACAATCTTCTACGCATGCGCGTGCGTATGTCGCTTCACACGGTTTTCCACAATTCAAGAGCAAGTCGATATTTTACTGCCATTTTGAAATTACTTCTGTGTCCTTTTATATTTTAAAGGCTGATTTCTCCCTTTTCTTACTTGGACGAAAGTTCCTGAACATGTTTCGCGAATTTCTTACAGTCTTTACGGGATCGTTATTTATAAATTTGTAAAAGTGCACACTTGTGAAGCAAGTACACACACGTACGCAAAGACAGACCTGAACAGAGACACACGTTCAAACACAGACATTATTTTTCATTTAATAATAAATTTAAAAAATTGTAAATATCCATAAATTTTTACATCGTGGGATTTTAGTAGGTTCCCCTGTGAGTATGTGGTATCTTGGTAAATGTAGGATTGGGTGAAGTGATATTTGTGCTTGTAGTGAATGAGTAAATTGTAACAAATGAATGGGTCGCGAATCAGATTAGCAAGGTCAATGATGACCAGCCTCACCCCACTTCCACTTCGGCCTTGTGACAAAATTGTACTTAAAAATACAATAAATATACACATTATTTTCAAACCCTACAGCCTCTTTCCCCAAAACGGAATGTCATAAGCTTATCGCTGTTTCCATGACAAATATTTAACGAGCGACATTCATTAGTTTTACCAGTTCAGACCTTTACGGCTAGAACCTACCATACCACTTACACAGGATCCAGTCACCTTTATTCCCTTCGTATTCCATTGACCAAAGAGGAATTTCCACTGAGACAGCTTCTTCCCGAGAGCCCTTACTTTACGGAAGAAACCCTTGAAAATATTCTTCTCCGATCGCTATGACCTTAATCTCTTCAAGTCTAAATTCAACCGTTATCTATCCTACATATCCTCATAAACTACACTTAGTTACTCTTTTTACATCCACACAAAAACTTCACTGATTAACCCCTAACTTGAGGATTGGCACTTGGTCCTTGTATTCGGCGAGCTTTTCATAAATCACACTCATATTTCTTATTACTATAAAATTTATTTTTAGTAGATACATATTTGAGCTGTTATCCTTATTTTTTTCTTAAACAGTTAAAATAACAACGAGACTAGATTGAGAACTCCTACTAAAGAAAAATTGTGCCGCCGACAGGAAGCGAACCTGTATCCCCCTTTTCATCGAGAAAAGCGTTTCTATAGGCGAAACGTGCCTTTTATCAATTAGGCCACGAATTTATCTCTGTAGCCTTTGTCCAGCTTCCCATTTATTACTTAAATGAAGTAGGTTACTCGCTGTGTTTTTTGTTCCTGCTTCTCTTGCCTTCAGTGTGTCCTGTGAGTGTTAAAGTCTTCAAACTCTTTTTCCTCATTATGCAAAATCAAAGATTTTTAGCAGCGATTTCTTTGTGGTTCTGACTTTCCTAAATGATTCCTCGTTTCTAGCATGCTCTGTTCATGATATTTGCAACACAGGTCGGAAGAACCATTTCTCTGTCGCTTCAAGACTTTTCTTCATCTGGAACGAAATTAAGAGGACATCGAGATTAAATTTTATATAGCAGTTCAGTACTCCTTTCGTTGTTTCTAAGGAAAATGTGCGATAACTTGCTAGATAGAAGATATGCCGCTTACTTTGCGGATGTAGGCTATAACAGATACATGGATATTGGTATAAAATCAATATTTAAGTGAAAACAAAATAATAATAGCGAGAAATTCGAGCACTTTATTCTATCTACAGTAGTGTTTTGAACAATTAACACTTTACAAACAAAAAAGATAGAAAGAAAAACATAAAAAATGAGAAAAATGGGAAGATGAAAGCGAGAATGTCAAAGATAAATTAAAAGGAAAAAACAGGATATAAGAAAAAAAATTAAAACAAAGAAATAAATTGTAACAATGGCGAAACAAAGAGCAACTCGGCGAAAGAATGTTACACTTTTAATTTAGTTTCAAATACGAAAATTGTACTTGGCCTATCAACAACGCCATCAGGTGATGAATGGATGAAAGCATCATGGCGGGAATAAGCCTAACGCCGAGGCATGCACAAGATTATGAACGAGGAAAAAGGCATTATTGATATGAATATTAGACCGAAAATATTTTCAAGTTCTCTTTTTATGAGAAAAATATGTAAATGGAGCTGACGCTTGTTCGGAAAAGTAGATCAAAAATATTGTTTGCCATTTTAGCAGAGATGTGATTTGTACATATAAGACTCGTATTGGGCACCTCGATTTGCTGTAATGGTTAGTAAGCTTGTCTCGCTAGAGCAATTGCGACTGAATAGCGAGTTCGATCCTCACTGGATCCCCATACATTCGTCCCTGTTGCCACATCTGAGCTACGCTTGGAAAATCACTATAAGACTTGGATTTAACATTGTGATTAGGTGTGCTTAAGCACAGTGTCCCCTTGGCCAGAGGGGCCACATCTTCCTTCCATGCCTGTGTATTTATACCAGGCCTAATTCCTTCAAGGCTCAGGTAGGAGGCCTCGTAAATTAATTAGCACAGGGCCTCATTTGTCTTAAATCCGGCGCTGGTTAGACAGGATATACGTGGGAACATCAATAAGTCCAGAAATGGTTTTCTAAAATAAGTATTTTTAAAAAAATTAATCTCCTTTTCTTTTAATTCAGTGATAATTACTTCTCACAGAGTTTTTAATCCACAAAAGTATTACATGTCAAACAAACTTATTGATCAGTCTTCATATGCGCTTGAGAAGTGCTTCTCGAGGAATTTCTGATAGTATTGCGAAATTTTTTAAGGTTATTTTCTTTCAACGCCCCTACATCTAAAAGTAATCAGGGAAATTACTTCTTTTTTTCAAATTAAACTATATGTGCTTCAGAAAAAAACTTTAATTGCATGTCATATATATATATATATATATATATATATATATATATATAGATAGATAGATAGATAGATAATCTTAGTGGTAAATATACACATACATATACAATCATATATCTACAATATATGAATATATATACATACATACACATACATATATATACATCTATACATATATATATGTATAAATATACATATAAATATATGTATAAATATACTTATATATAAATATATATGTAATATATATATAAATATATATGTAATATATATATATGCAATATATATGTATATAATATATATGTATATAATATATATGTATATATAATATATATGTATATATATGTAATATATATATATATAATATATATATATGTAATATAAATATAAATATATATGTAATATATATATATATATGTAACATATATATATATGTAATATAAATATAAATATATATGTAATATATATATATATGTAATATATATATAAATATATATGTAATATATATATGTAATATATATATGTAATATATATATAAATATATATGTATATATATATATATATATATATATATATATATATATATATATATATATATATATATATATATATATAAATATATTATTTTTATAGATACAAATATTTAAGTAAATGGTCTGTTTATAATAAACAGTATTAACAACATATACCGGCCTCAATGGGGCACCTCGTGGCGGTTTAATGATTAGTAAGCTAGAACATTTAAGACTGAGTAGTGAGTTTGATTCTCCCTGGCTGCCCAATACTTTCGGCCCTGTGCTACATCTCATCTACGCTTGGAAAATCACCATACCGGCGTGAATGTTCGAGAAATCTTAAGGAAAATGTGTGTCCTCCGACAGAAATCGAAACTGTACCCTACACGGAACCGTCAATAAAGATAACGTATGAACAAAAAATATATTAAATAATCGTCCGACATAATCCATTTCATAATATATATATATATATATGTGTGTGTGTGTGTGTGTGTGTGTGTTATTTATATATATAAATATATATATATATATATATATTTATATGGCAATGGAACACGAAGGAAATGAGGATGATTGGCTCCAGTGTTCGTAAGTATGGCAGTTCCTAGCTGTAAACGTATGAACTGGTAAAACTAATATATATATATATATATATATATATATATATATATATATATATATATATATATATATATATATATATATATATATATATATATATATCCATGACTAGTAGTCTCTTATAAAAAAATTTCAAGTGGTCTTAAATTTTTGATCAGGAGTGTATATATATATATATATATATATATATATATATATATATATATATATATATATATATATATATATACTACTCATGGATACATGATAAACTTTTTCTTATTTAAGGTTACTAATTCTATAATCTAAAAGGTTATGTAGACAAAAAGTTATAATCCGATCAATTTATTCAGTAATGGACATTTTTATAAAATGAGGCGTTTTACACTTGATCAAAATTATAAGACGGGGGGTAATAAATTGTTAGATCTAGGATAATTCCAATATTTTTAGTTCAGTTAGAGATTAGCAATTACTGCGTAAAGGCGTCACCATGCTTAAAGCAAGCAAACTTACCGAAGTTGAACGTGATCGAATTCTAGATTTCCATCATCAAGGTAAGTCACAGTGGGCGATCGCAGCTACGGTAAATCGCAGTAAAACTGTTATTTGCAACTTTCTAAAAGACAAAGTCTACTGGTAGGTATTGAAAACGCAAAGTCTACTGGTAGGTATTGAGTAGGACAATAAGACGGGTTGTTGTGAAAGCCAGTGGACTTTCTTCTAGTCAAATTAAGGCAACCACAGATGCTGATTGCAGTCCAGTATCCATCAGACGACACTTACGACAAAAAGGCATGGTAAATAAAAAGCGCAAACAAATTCCTCGGCTGCTTCCACGTCACAAAATGAACCGTTTAAAGTTTCGTCGTGAATACCAAACATGGGACATTGAGAAGTGGAAGAAAGTCCTGTTTTCTGATGAGAAAAAATTCAATCTAGATGGTCCTGATGGCTTCCAACAATATTGGCATAACAAAAACATGCCTCCTGAAATTTTCTCCACCCGTCATAGTGGTGAAGGGTCCCTAATGGTATGGGGTGCCTTTTCTTACAGTGGGACGATGGAGCTCCAGGTGTTGCAGGGTTGTCAGACAGCGGCTGGTTATGTTAGCATGCTACAAAAAGCATCGTTGGTGACGGAGGGCCATTGTTTGTGTGGGGATGGATGGTTATTCCAACAGGATAATGCTGCAATCCACGCTGCATGCCGGACCTTGACCTTTCTACAAGAAAATGGGGTCCATATCTTGAGACATCCTGCATGCTCACCGGACTTGAACCCAATTCAAAATGTTTGGGGTGGATGGCAAGAGATGCTTATCGAAATGGCAAACAATATTCAACAAAAAATGTTCCTCGCAGATTAATGGAAACACTAATTTCTAGCATGACCCAAAGAATTTTTGGAGTCATCAAAACCAGTGGAGGTAGAACTCATTATTAAATTTGGTTGTTGAATGTTTTCGTACAATTTTCGTACAATTTCGTAGAATTTTTGTCTCCGGTCTTTTAATTTTGATCAAATATAAAACGCCTCATTTTATAAAAATATGATTTTTCTCAATAAAATGTTCGGATAACTTTTTGTCTACATAACCTTTTAGATTATAAAATTTGTAACATTAAGTAATAAATGTTTAAAATTTTTCCATGTAAAACAGTCTTTTTAAAACATTTTGAAGTGGTCTTAAATTTTTGATCAGGAGTGTATATATATATATATATACATTTTAAGATATTTTTTTATGTTTATACGTTCTTTTTATAGATACAAATATTTAAGTAAATGCTCTGTTTATAATAAACCGTATTAACAAGATTTACCGGCCTTTACATGTTGTTAATGCTGTTTATTATAAGCAGATCATTTACTTAAATATTCTATCTATAAAAAGAACGTATAAACGTAAAAAATATCTTAAAATAATTGTCGGACTTTGTCCATTTCATAATATATATATATATATATATATATATATATATATATATATGTGTGTGTGTGTGTGTGTGTGTGTGTGTGTGTGTGTGTGTGTGTATTATATGTGCATGTGTTTGTGTGTATATGATAAAAAAAGAAAATTTTGGGTTTGAAATTAAAACGTAATTTCTATAACGAGACAATCAAAATAAAAATGAAGTGTTCTGATTTCTAACGCAAATAATGTTAGGTTTATGTAGATTTTCCCATTGTGAAATACAATTTTCTTTCTCATGGTGCCGGGTAATCGGCAAAATATGTCAAAATAAAACGAATTTCCAATTTCTGCTATATATATATATATATATATATATATATATATATATATATATATATATATATATATATATATATATCAAGAGAAAGCCAACAATCAATAATATTAACTACGAACACGGCCACAATGTGCTAACTGTGTTCGGAAAATAAAACGTCCCTATAACTCCCGAACCTATACATCCAGTTAAAATGTAAAAATGAAATCCTCCTTAATCATGGCTAAAAAGTATAACCGAAAGCACTCGGAATTACATTTCGTCCAGAAAAAAACACTTGTTCGAACACACGAAAAAAATAAAAGCTTAATCACAGTACCTTGTGTGTTGTCTTTAATGAAACATGTATAAATGAAGGATTCCTGCCTAAATCCACAATCTATATATATATATATATAGCTAATAATACTAATGATAACTAATAATACTAATAACAAAAACGTGATTGACTTTAAACGGTGTAATAGCATGTCTTCCTTAGAAGTTCTCAAAACTGGTCTTCTTTCAAAATATTTTACCGAATGGATCAGCTTATTTTCAATATATCGATGATGGCGCATCAATATAACAATATTTAAAAAAACAATATTTCCTGATATTATAAATAAACTCAACGAAATCAACCATACAATTAGATTTACTTATGAAACTCAAAGAAAGATTACCGTTTTTTCATATATATATATATATATATATATATATATATATATATATATATATATATATATATATATATATATATATTTAACGTTCTTTTTATAGATACAAGTATTTAAGCAAATGCTCTGTTTTTATAATAAACAGTATTAAATAACATTTACCGGCCTGAATGTCCGAGAAATTTTCATAGAAAATTTTCGTTCTCCGACAGAACGTTATAAAAAAACGTTAAACATATTATAAATGTCTTTAAATAAATTGTCGGACTATGTCCAATTCAAATATATATATATATATATATATATATATATATATATCAGGAACAATATTGGCCAAAAATGTATGACAAAGTGTAAAAGTTTTTCTTGTGAGGCGTTTCGTCCTTTACGACTTCTTCAGACTAAATTTGTTATCTTGGTCTACAACACATTCGCACGAACGAGGGATGTTAGGAATTTAAAAATTATAAATTTAAAAAAAAAAGAATTCATAAATTTAATATTCACAGCGTCTCTTTGTTTGTGTGCAATATATATACACACACACACATACACACACACACACACACACACATATATATATATGTATATATATATATATATATATATATATATATATATATATATATATATATGATGGACTCTCTCGTTGTTTTCGACCTATGAGTGTCTTTCAGTTAAGTTTTTATATTTGTTTCGTATGAGACAAAAATCCTGCACGGGATTTGCAAACAAATCCATATGAAGGGCATACTGAAGGGTTGCCCGTCATATGGGCTGATGTATTAGCCCGAGATTTAGTGTTAATTCTTAATTCTCTCAGATGGTTGAGACAATTCTTTTCAAAGTTAGTTATACCTCGGCAGCAAGTATTTCTCCAGTTTGCTCGGTTTTCAACAGCATGTTCGAACATCTCTGTGGGGGATGTTTGCAGCAATTAAATTGTATTTAAGTTTATCCTTGAAGCGTAACCAAGGGCGGCCTACGTTACGCTTACCATGAAAAAGTTGGCTATACATGATGATTTTCGGCATCCGATCATCACTCATTCTGATGACATGACCAGCCCATCTGAACTGTGACTGCATCAGAAAGGATTCAATACCACATATATATATATATATATATATATATATATATATATATATATATATATATATATATATTAAGTAAGTTTCTATTCATATTGTCTGATAAGCTTAATAACATTATCATTGAAAGACGAAAGGAAATCACCATATTGATACATGTTTAAATCCAATCTAAGCTTTCGGCTTACATAAACCATTATCAAAGTTGAGAATTACATTTCAATATATCAACCAATACACGGACGAAACAATAACGATAGTCTGTTTTTGTTGCATGAAAAATTTCAAAGCAAAGACAAACTTGTGTATAATTTTTCGTCCGTGTATTGGTTGATATATTGAAATGTATAAACAACCGATAAACACTGAATTATTGGCTATCCGTATGAATAGAACAACCAACAAATTAGCCAGGTATGAATCACACCAGGAATATATAAGGATATGCCTGAAGGATCAATTAATACCGACCAATTTCAGGATTGATTTGGAACCATCAATAGGTAACTATAATGATGCGTTTCTAGCATCATGGTACCGTAAATTACAAGACTTCTCCAGACTACTCATGCAGGATACCATACAGTTCTGCCAGGAAAACATAACGGCAACAACAGCGGAAATAAACCTGCTCGATGAGTAAATAAAGAAACAAACGGACACGGAAGAATATACTAATATAAAGAATGTCATAAAAGCTCACACAGATCAAACAGTGAGGGAACTACAAAAAACAAAAACTGAAAAACAAAGAAAATTAAAATGGGATATTTCCTCCAGACAGGAGAACAAAAGAGAAATCAAGCCAAACTCAGAAGAAAGTGAACGACCATACCACAAAAGAAAACAACAAAACACGGCAACCACACTGACCACCACACTGACCACCACACAACCAATGCAAACACTAAACAGACCAAATAAATACACCAAGAGACAACCACCAGCACCACAACCAACAATAACAACACCGCCACCATCAATGATAGCTAGAACCTCAAAACAAACACACACACACACAAAACAAACCACTAACTTACGCGGACATCCTTAGGGTGCCGTACAAACATACACAAGCCAAAACACAGCAGTCCTTCTACAGAACGCATACCCCATTAGACATCACAGACCACCCAGATTAGCCCCTAGTAGACAATCAACAGCAAACATACTCAACCTTCAAAAAAACAGGATAAGCCCCCAACCAGGACATTTGGATGGGGGTATAGCATCCCTAATAGGAGACATGATGCAAGCTTTCGAGCTTTTGCGAAAGAACTTCGGCATGGTTGCAAATACAAACTTGACCCATACGGGCGAGTTATAAATTTAAGTAACAATAAATTTTCACTCAACACATTCAGTTTATTAAATAAAAGACTAAGCTTTTGCCCTAGTCCCCCAAGATTTGATAAAGACACCTTGGCAAAGGACCTTAAATCCTTCTTCAGAAGAATACGGCTAAAAGCCCACTATGGGGACAATGATCACACACCTTCCATACTTGATACATTAAAAGAGAAGGATACTGCATACACCCCACAAAACACAGACATTACTATGCAGGCATTTGAAACAGCCGTAGCAAATGACATAAAGAAAACAATAGCACGTAAGCTGCCACGTAACAATATTACTGAAGGGGAACGTATAGCCCCTGACACGCTGACACATAGATATGACCTAATCATAACCCAGGCTGACAAAGGGGGTGCCACAGTGATCTGGGGAATCAAAGAATACATGAAAGAAGCCAACAATCAGCTAAACGACAAAGAAACATAAAAGCTTACCTACAGGTCCTCTTACTGAATACCAAAAAGAATTAACTAGCTTCACAACAATCTAATCGACAAGGAAACATGCACAACACTTACACCCACAAACATCACACCTGTTCGCTTCTATCTCCTTCCTAAAATACACAAAAGCAACAACTCAGGAAGGCCGGTCATTTCATCATTCAACTGCCACACGACCAAAATTTCCAAATAGTAGACCGTTACATACAACCCCTAGCTAAGGAAGTAAAATCCTACATCAGAGACACAACAGATCTACTTAACAAAATTATTCACATACGAAAAGTTCCAGAAAATGCTATTCTAGTGACTATGGACGTAAAATTCAAATATTAAACACATCGAAGGGCTAACCGCCCTTCAGGGAGCACTTACTAAAAAGAAAACAAGACCCCCCCCCAGAAGTTATCAGAAACTCATGGAGCATATTCTTACATTGAATACTTTCAACTTCAATGGAGCACACTACCTGCAAATAAGAGGCTGTGCCATGGGCACCATTGCAGCTCCATCATATGCTACAATATTCATGGGAAAATTTGAGGAGATCCACATCTATCCCCTCATCGGTAGCGACTGCGTATTATATGCAAGATATATCGATGATATATTCTTTGTATACACGGGCAGTGACGATAAACTTATCCAATTCCTCATGACCCTAAACACAGTGCACGACTCAATTAAGTTTGACTATGAAAAATCCACAAGATCGGTAACATTTTTAGACACCTGCATTTACATAGATGAAAACAGGAAACTACAAACGACACTACACACTAAAATCACCGACACCCACAACTATCTACACTTTTAGTCTTCCCACCCTAAACACCTTAAAGAGAACCTTCCCTGTTCACAAGCTCTTAGAATCAGAAGGATATGTTCCAATAATGAAGAACTAAATAAACACATTGAAAATCTCGAGTATCAATTCACAACACGGGGCTATAAACAACACCTAATCAGGGAACAAATAAATAAAGCAATTTCCACACCTAGAGAAGACACCCTAATGTACAAGATTAAAAATAAACCCAGCCGCATCCCTCTAGTAACCACTTTCAACCCCACTCTGCCTCCACTATCCCAAATAATCAAAAGTCGCTGGGAAATACTACATCTGAAACCAGACCTAAAAATATTGTTTGAGGAACCCGGTCTTCTATCATATCGTAGACCAAAGAACCTAAAAGAAATCATAGGTAGTAACCACATTTCAGGGGACAAGATAATCCGTAATAAACCAACAACAAAAACAACAGGATTTTTCCAGCCATGTAACAACACAAGAAGCTTATGCTGCAACCACATTAAACACACGAATTCATTCACTAGCTCAGTAACTAAATCTACTTTCAAAATCTACCACGACTCTAACTGTAGAAGGCATAACATAATTTACCTCCTAGAATGCACACTATGCCAGAAACAATATGTAGGAAAATCTGAATGGCCCTTTCACAACAGATTTAATAATTATCGCAATCGAATTAAGTCGACTTCCCATAAAAGATTATTACCTGTAGAACAACATTTCCGCCTAGAAAAGCACAATTTTAAAACCCATGCCAAATTCACTATAATTGAGAGAACAGAAAGGTCCAGAGCAGATAACATTAGAAAGATTTTAGAGTTCCATGAAAATAAGTGGATACAATGTTTAAAAACGCATTATCCAGCCGGGCTCAACCATAAATTTAACAACATAGATAGTATTAATATATAACCCTATAAATCAAAACCTACACACATTTCTCACCCACACAAGACAGATATGCCTACAGAGGTGTTGAGCCCTCACACTTATACATACACCCACACGTATATACACACTTACACACATCATACTCACTCACTTCCTAATGAGCCAAATGATAACACACACCCATAGTAATATACACGCTTACACACATCATAATCACTCACTCCCTAAGAACCAAATAACACACACACAGACATCTCCTTACCTTTGCCGAACCTAGTCGAGGAATCTAAATGAAATAATAATACAAACGAAGGAATATTAATATACAACCCAGTGTGTCTGAAGATTTTAATTTTTTAATATTTTTTATTGTTCAAAAAATTTTTTATTTTATATATATATATATATATATATATATATATATATATATATATATATTTCTGTTTCTAACTAGTCCTGTATATATCGTTTCTTCATCTAACTTAAATCTAATATAAATATGTCTCCATTAACCATGTCCTGAAGAAGGTCTATTTGACCGAAACGTCTGACGTCGACAGAATAACAAAAACAAAATAAAAAAACAGTAAACTCACATATTCGGATTTTGCTTTGTCTTTTCCACATTTTCATCATACCGTCGGATCTACATCCACACATTTGCTTACATATATATATATATATATATATATATATATATATATATATATATATATATATATATATATATATATACCTGTTTCAAATTAAACTAAGTACTATTGACTATTAAATGATTAAAGATTTTCGCGGATTTTAACGTCATTCTGTGGTGTTTTCCTTTTCCTCGTCTAAATTTTGCTGACGCTGTCTTGGAAAAAACACTATATGAAATTCACTATTTTTATCCATGATATTCAATGTGTTAAATTCTTCAATTTTTTAACAAGAAAAATCTTAATTGATGTTAAAAATTACGGCAAAACATTGTTGATTTAATATGACATGTCACTAATTTGTATTTACATACATTGTACTTATCAATTTTTATGGTTCAACTTTTCATCTCTATGGTATATGATCTATTATTGAAATAGAAACAAAATCTTTATTTTCTATGAAATATGAAAATTGAAATCTAATAAATTCGGTCGGGGTAGGGAGCTATATCGTAGATAGAAATAACTTGTGCCAAAAAAGTATCCGAAATTTTGAAATCAGTCGTATTGACCGGCAAACTATTTATACTGTCTGTAGGAAGCAAAAATGGAGAAAGATTGTTTCCATGTTTTCAATACAAAAACTATTATCTACCATTCTTTCTTTCTATGTGCCGTTTCCCTTCAGGATGTAGGCAATCATGGCTCTCCACCTCCCCCTATCCCTTGCAGCTCTCAACAAGTTCCTTTCCTCTGCCACCTCCCCCAGACTACGTTCTGACATCCACCAGCCTAAGGCCGCCAAGTATGTCATGCGTTGCTTTCCCTTGTCTCTCTTTCCCTCGATTAGACCCGTGAGTATTGTTATACATGTTCACCGTAGTCTGAATGTAGAATCCAACGTAAGTAATTTGTTCAATAAAACAACACCAATATCTAGTAGCAGCTGTTCAATAATTCTTGAGGTCTTCCATATCAGAGGTTGGCAGTGAATATTCGGAGAAAACAAAATGGCCGCCTTTATACACGTCGGATTGAATATTTCAAGTCTTCTGATTGGTTAACCTTCTATTGGTGGACTATAAAATGAGTCAGCTCATTTTGGTTGGCTCACTAGTATATAGGTACACAAAAAACCTAACAAGTATCAGATTCTCCAGGCCCTCCACCCTCATTATGTGTCCCAGGAACTTCAGCTGCCTCTTCCTGATGTTAAGTATCAGCCTCCTCCTTGTTTTTATCCTCTCTAAGACCTCATCGTTGCTCACACGCTCGGTCCATGATATCCTTGGCATCATGGACCGAGCATTGGTTGATACAAATACTCGAAACGTTCTGCTTGAATTTCTGACGATATATATTTTCGAAGCGAGGTTCTTCTACAATATGCAACAAATACTCAACTGGTGACCACATGGCTATTAGAATTCCAGCTAGCACTGTCAAAACCAAATCCATGCATTGAGAATTTAGTTTCAAAAAACGTATCCACTCGTCTCAATGCCTACTCAGTCTTAGTGCCACGAGTTCTAATTGCTGACCACCTCGACCTTAGATGAGAGTCCACAAACCTATGTCACAATTAATTGCAGACTCTAGAATCTTTTTCATGGCTGTATATGGTTGCCGTCCAAGGCTAGAGTGCCCAGTCTACCCTTTTACTTAACTCACAGCTTGGAAGAAAAGACATGAATTCATACCTTTTTCAAACGTTTTGTGCGAAAATTAGCACAGCAAACTCGACCGAGGTTCGAACTTGGCACGCTGGATATCTCTTCCCAATACGCCAACCGTTAGACATTCATTTGTTATTGCGGGTTAAGTAAATATCTCGTCGACAATAAATCTCTTTCTGACAATTATACAATAATCGATATGTCACTAAGTAAATGTCCTTATTTTAATTTATAAAATAAATTGAAGCAGTTACTAGTTGTTGGTGGTGGTGGTGGTAGTGGTGTGTGTGTGTGTGTGTGTGTGTGTGTGTGTGTGTGTGTGTGTGTTAAAACAATTTAAGGAAAATGCCATTCCTCGTAGACATTGATTTCTGGTAAGACTGATTCTCACTAACCGAGCCTGGCACCAACAAATCAATAGCCTTTCTCTTTCTTTTTTTTTTTAATGAAGAATCGGGCGGGGGACATGACGAGTAGTTCCCGTGCATATGAGTCTTGGTGGTTTGTGCTTTTTGATTATGTGATAACAAAAACAAAAAGTTAAATGGAATGTGTCCGATATCCGGGTGTATAATTTCACCCATCCTGCTAACATGTTGTCACGTCAAAACACTTGTCATCATGCCACAAAAAGGTATTATTTCTACAAAACAATAAAGGATTTGTGAGAAGCACATTTTTGCAGGGATCACAAATTCAGTCATTACATGTACGCTGTGTGTGAGAAACTATATATATATATATATATATATATATATATATATATATATATATATATATGATTGACTCTCTCGTCGATTTTTACGTATGTGGACAACCTCATTCAGGTTTGGTTTATGGTGTATGTGACACTTCAGTCCCGCTAGTGATCGATATACAGTTACACAAATGGTGCAACAACGAGGATCTTGGGACATAGCAACAGGAATATTCGCCGGTGCTTTTCGCCGTTCTTTCCTCTCTTAGCCGGTCAATACGACTGATTTCAAAATTTCGGATACTTTTCTGGCACAAGTTATTTCTATCTAGGATAACTCTCGAAGGTCGGATGAGGCACATAGACAGCTGAGTGGTTACTCTTTAGCATGTTTTTTTTTTATAGCTGAGCCACGGACATCGAACACTCTTTTGTCACTGTGAACTGTGAAACTGGCTATACACGAGAACCTTAGGTATTCTGTCGTCACTCATCTTCGGATCATAACCCAGCGAAGTTGTGACTGTACCAGGAAAGACGTAATTCCACCAATGTTACATTTAGCGGAAAGATCAGCATTGGACACATTATCGGCAAAAGTATAGCCACAGTGGTTCAAAGTTAAAAGACGTCTTCGATCTAGCGAGGAAGTCCAAGAATTCGTCTACAGATTCTCTGTTGCAGGCAAAGCTTTTGGCCTTGCCATTAGCATATATATATATATATATATATATATATATATATATATATATATATATATATATATATAAATATATATATATATATATATATATATAAACGCATTCGGTTAAATAATTTAGACATATGTCGATTAGTATTCCTTTCATGTTCACCGATTCATTTTTGGAATAGTTCTAATTTTTAATCTCATCATAGAGCATATTCAGGGGTTAAGTTGTCTGGGAGTATGTATATATGTTTTTGTAAATTTAAAACATTTCAACTGTTTTTTTTTGTTGTTTTTTTTTACTGCTTATGCAAAAAAAATTAATCCGCGAACCTGAAAGGATCACAACGAAAACAAATCGACATGATATTTCCAAATTATTTAACCAAACCTGTATATATATATATATACCCTTATTTTAAACATCGCGCATCGCCATGGAGTATTGACACATAATATCGGACAACAAATCCATTAATTTCTTAGAAATATATATATATATATATAACAGCAAAGCTTAAAATAAGTTAAAAGCTTAATGTAGAAAGTAAACTGAGGGCTTAATTTAATTAAACATGGATATCTGGGGTAGGTATTATATCCGTCTGCTTATTGTTATCACATGAAACTCTGTGTAGCAGATTTTGATACTATTAAATTATATATTATAATATATAATATATAATATATATACACCGAAGAGTCTTGCATTATTAGCAGTAAGAGTCACTGTTTACACACTCACATTTCCTCCCCAGAGAGATCATCCCAAATAAATTTTTCAGGATCATATATATATATATATATATATATATATATATATATATATATATACACTCTAGATGTTAAGACAGAATATGCCAAGGAAGGCACCGTATTTGTTCTTACCCATGTACTTTCAATGTCCTCCAAGATCATCATCGGGGTTGGATTATAAAGACAAACTTATTGTAACTGTGATCATTGTGTTGCGATTTGTAAAAACACGCGTGGACGCGCTCTGTTATAATAATGTTTAAATTTAATTTTCCTTGATGAATTCATCTTAATTTCAAGAAAATGTTTAGAGACTGGGAAAGGATTATTATTATAGAAATAAATAGACATAATATATCTATATTATTCAATGATTCATGTTTTAATATATATATGTGCGTGTGTGCGCGCATGCGCGTGCTTTCGCTGTCCTCACCAACAGCTGGTGTGTGTACATGAGAATGTGGTAGAATGGAGGTGCGATAAGAATTCTATTTTACTTGTTGAACATATAGAGGGCGGTGAAATCGTCGTAGCGGAAAGGTTAGTTCTTTTACGAAATTTATATATATATATATATATATATATATATATATATATATATATATATATATATATACATTATGATTGTCTGTCATATATATATATATATATATATATATATATATATATATATATATATATATATACACACACACAAACACAATCACTCTCATTTCAAACATCGCGCATCGCCATGGAGTATTGACACATAATATCGACTAAGAAATCCATTGATTACTTAGAAATATATATATATATATATATATATATATATATATATATATATATATATATATATATAAAAGTGAACATTATTTTGGTGGGAACGGTTTTTAATTTATTTATTTGGATTGATTATCTTTATTTGTTTTTTCTAAACGGCTAGTTTATCGGTATCGGTTGTTAGTTTATTTATATATTTGGATGTATTTAGATCAATTTATTATACTTGTTGTTATTTATTTGTTACACTGTGTATTTTCTCTTTTTGGTTTTCGATTTTTAAGTAACGCAATATATTATTTTTTAATCATTTTTTTATCGTTATATAACAATTATAGCTATTTTTCGTCCGATTTTTTGTTTTGATTTTTTATAGTCTAGTATATTGCTAATTTGCTTATTATTTACTTTATTTATCGATTGTGTTCCTTATTCTTTATTTTAGTTTGTCTATTCTAACAGGTGTGATTTGGTAATTTGTTTGGATTAATTTATTTTGCTTATTTTATTGTCATTTTGATTGTTTATGTATTTATTTATTTTTTCCGTTTTCGATTTTTAAGTAACGTAAATTAATAAAAAGCACAACAGGAAAATTATCAACAAACCACACGAACAAATTAAATCCACGTGCAACTGCAAAATAAAGAACGAATGTCCCTTAAACGGTAATTGTTTGCAAAACTACGTAATATACCAAGCCACGATAAAATCACCAGACAATGAAGAAAAAGTATACATAGGAGTAACTGAAGGACCCTGGAAACAAAGAAATTATGCACACAAAACATCTTTCACAAATAGAAAATATGCGAACAGCACAATGCTTTCTAAGTATATCTGGGAAATTAAAAACAAATCGCATATCACAGCAAAAATATCTTGGAAAATAAGGAAAAGATCATCAGCCTACAACAACCAATCAAAAACTTGCAAACTTTGCTTGGAGGAAATTAACCCAAACAAATTACTAAATCACACCTTTTAGAATAGACGAAATAGAATAAAACATAAGAAACAAAATCAATGAACCGAAATAAATAAAGTAAATAATAAACAAGTTAGCAAACCATTATGACCAAAATATTAGTTAGAATATGAAAATCAAACCAAAATCGGACGAAAAAATAGTTATAACTGTTATATAGCGATAAAAAAAATACTGCGTTATTTAAAAATCGAAAACCGAAAAGAGAAAATATACAGTATAACAAATAAATAATAAGAAGTAAAATAAATTGATCTAAATTCATCCAAATAAATAAACTAACAAACCGATCCCGATAAACTAACCGTTAGAAAATCAAATAAAGATAATCAATCCAAATAAATACATGAAGTAATAAACAAATTAAAAACTGTTCCCGCCAAAATAATAGTTAGAATGAACTTCAACAATCAACCCCAAAAATTGAATAAATAGCTTTAATTATCTTCCCAAACAAAAACAAAACTATTAAATAAGCGATATAAACAATTCTTTACTACGTTGATAAAGACACCGATTAAAATAAAAAATAAAAATAAAATATATATATGTATGAAAAGGAGGTACGGTGGAGTAATGGATACTCGGATTGAGGGATCGGAGATCCGAGTTCGAATTCCATTCGAATCCATAGGTGCTAATCCTGTGCTTCTCACCCGACTCCCTTAAGTGCCTTGATGCGTAATGCTTCATAGCCGTAGGAGCCGCTGCTTTTTAGAGAGTTAAACCCGATTGATTTGACATCTGTCAGATATCTTACCTATGCCATTATTAAATTAATAACACACGCACACACACACACACACACACACATATATATATATATATAAGAAAATCACTATATATACATACATATATATATGTATGTTTGTGTATATGTGTATATATATATATATATATATATATATATATATATATATATATATATATATGCGTGTGTGTGTGCATATGTGTGCATACGCAGTTTTGATTGAAGACCAACTGAAACACGTGTATCCACTAGATTAATGTTTAAATTAATAACAAATATATGTATTAAAGGGACGTAATTTGTTGTTAATTAAACAAAAAAAAACTCAAAAATGAAACATTCACTTAAAAAGTAAACAAACTGACAATATATATCCTTTTTTTCTTTCTGTCATTAGGTGTTATTTAGTATTAAGCGGTAGTTATATAAAGTTCGATATCACATATTTCGGACGCTTAAGGATACAGTTTGTGGAGAAACACGTGCTGTGAGGGTGGATCCGGGTCGAAATGATAATTTTCTCTGGCCAGGTGCCAAGAATGTTAGCAACATAAGGTTGTCAAAATCTCAATTGTCTAATCGTTGTGAGGAGCGTTTGACATTGAGTAAATGTCCGCATAACAGTCTGACGTCATTCAGATACGTAAGAGAGTTTTTGAGGTGACGAATGTCGCTCTCGTTGAAATACAACGGAAGAGAACGAAGAAAGGAAAGCGAGCGGACGACGCAAAGATACGAAGCTAGCTAAATTAAAAGTGTCTATCTTATCTCTCTCTCTATATATATATATTTCCACGCACACACACACACATACACACACGCATACATACATCATATATATATATATATATATATATATATGCTCCTGAAAATTTTATTTCGGATGAGATCTCTGGGGAGGAAATGTGAGTTTGTAAACAGTGACTCTTACTGCTAATAATGCAAGACTCTTCGGTGTATATATATTATATATTATATATTATAATATATAATTTAATAGTATCAAAATCCGCTACACAGAGTTTCATGTGATAACAATCAGCAGACGGATATAATACCTACCCCAGATATCCATGTTTAATTAAATTAAGCTCTTAGTTTACTTTCGGCATTAAGCTTTTAGCTTATTTTAAGCTTTGCTATTATATATATATATATGTATTTTTGAATTGGACATAGTCTGACAATTTATTTAAAGACATTTATAATATGTTTAACGTTCTTTTTATAGATACAAGTATACGCTAGAGCAGATATGAATAGAAGAGATTCATGGAAGATTTAAGTTTAAAGATAGTAAAATCGACCTTGCTAACCAGACGCTTCTCTGTGGCCGAACGGTTAAGGCACATCAAGCGAAATGATGCTTCCGTATAGGATACAGGTTCGATTCCTGTCGGAAAAATGAAAATTTCTCGGACATTCAGGCCGGTAAATGTTATTTAATACTGTTTATTATAAAACAGAGCATTTGTTTAAATACTTGTATCTATAAAAAGAACGTTAAAGATATTATAAATGTCTTTTTATATATAGATATATAAGTAATTAATGGATTTCTTATCCCATATGTGTCAATGCGCGATGTTTGAAATAAGAGTACATATATATATATATATATATATATATATATATATATATATATATATATATATATATATATATATATATATATATGCAGGTTTGGTTAAATAATGTAGAAATATCATGTCGATTTGTTTTCGTTGTGATCCTTTCAAGTTCGCGGATTCATTTTTGTTTTTTCGCAGAAGCAGTAAAACAAACGAACTGTTTAAATGTTTTAAATTCACAAAAACATATATACACACTAACAGACAATTTAACCCCCTGAATATGCTCTTCGATGAAATTGAAAATAAAAACTATTCCCAAAATTAATCGGTGAACATGAAAGGAACACAACGAATACTAATCGACATATGTCTATATTATTTAACTGAATGCGTTTATATATATATATATATATATATATATATATATATATATATATATATATATATATATATATGCTAATGGCAAGACCAAAAGCTTTGCCTGCAACAGAGAAATATGCTACTGAAAATTTTATTTGCGTTGAGCTCTCTGGGGAGAAAGTGTGAATTTGTAAACAGTGACTATTACTGCTAATAATGCAAGACTCTTCGGTAAAGCGAATTGAGTTCTCTCAGTGTGTTTATCTAAAAATACGCTTAAATTCGCTTTCATCTATTCCGTGCGCCAACGGCTTCGGGGTAGAATATCCAATTGATGCCAATTCACCCCGGTTTCTATCTTAGCTAGAAGCAACCGGGCGTCTATCCACACTGATTAGCTGTGATACTGCGAAACAGTCTGTCTATGGATGACAATACATATATAATGCGTATTTTTATGTTTTCATTAAGACATGTCTAATTAAATCATTTGGATAAGTTTTGTCTACTTATTTTTAATAGGATCCTCTCGAAATTACGGACAAGTTTCTTAGTATCCTTATTAAATGAAGAAAGAAAATTACCATGTTGATGCCTATTCATTTTATTCCCAATACTTTCGACATTAGCACAATGTCATCATCAGGGTCTTATTCTTTGTAAGATAAAAATTGTTGTGTTCATTATTTTTCTAAGACAAAATTATTCTGTTCATCTGAAAGTTACTTTTTTTACTTGGGAAGTGAAAAACGCTAAGGTACGATTGTCAAATTTTAAGACAAGGGAGGTAACTGAGTTATTGTAATGTCTAAATATTTAAAAAAAAAACTATTTAAAACTGTTAGTTAAAACTTACATATTTTACACTATCTACATATTAAAATATTTGTGCAGTGTTAATAATTAATTTTACTAAGGGTGGGTTTCAATTTTTAAATACAGATAGCTTCAAGAGATTTTAGTTAATGTTTATTAACTCATGAAAAGTACAGATCTATTTTCAACAAGAATTTTCATAAATTGCGAATGGGGACAGGCACGTTTTAATAAGGATACTAAGAAACTTGTCCGTAATTACGAGAAGATCCTATTAAAAATAATAAGACAAAACTTGTCTAAATTATTTAATGAGATATGTCTTAATATATATATATATATATATATATATATATATATATATATATATATATATATATATTCTTCTTTTACCCCTTCTTCTTCTCCTTCCTTTTTCACAACCCTCTCCTCCCTTGCTGTCACACCCAACGTCGTGCGTTTGTTTATTTATTTTCAAAAAATAATAATAATATAGGGTTCATTATTTAAAATAAAAATAAAAATGGGAGATCTACTGATAAAAATCGCCTTAAGATTGAAACCAAGGTTGCAGATTCATCTGACCTAAAGATTTTTAAATTTAAAAGCTCTACATGTCACTTTAACTTTTATTTGATTTTTTCACACATGTATCTGTCACTTTTTAATACCACCGTTTCCTGGTCTTCTCTCTGTTTTACGTATAATTTATATTTATATATATATATATATATATATATATATATATATATATATATATATGTGTGTGTGTGTGTGTGTGTGTGTCTGTGCGTCTGTGTGTCTGTGTGTGTGTAGTAATCAGTTCATCCCAAGCAAGGCGATAATGCAACTGGGAGCGAAAGAGAATGAAAAATTTTTTGAAAGATACTGGAAAGCTAATCCTAATCAGGGAACAAGGGATAAACCTCGACTCCTGTTCAAGAATCAAGGGAGGTTTATGAAACGGACGATAGACGAACCTCTCTACTCCTATTGAGGAGAAAAACTAAATAAATAAATAGTAACTAAAATTTGAATGAGAGACATTTTGAAGTAAAATTTAGAAGGAAACAGAAATACTGTCTAAACAGGGAAATGTGATATAATTCTACTCATGTCAAAAGACCGAGGAAGGGTGTGAACAGAATGCATAGATAGATAGATAGATAGATAGATATGAAAAGAATGCATGGACAGATATAGAAATAGTAACGCGTTTCGTCCTCGGGAAGAACTTCATCAGACTAATGTTCTTGTTGATGGAATTACACACACACACACACACACACACACACACACACATATATATATATATATATATATATATATATATATATATATATATATAATAGCAAAGCTTAAAATAAGTTAAAAGCTTAATGTAGAAAATAAACTGAGGGCTTAATTTGATTAAACATGGATACCTGGGGTAGGTATTATATCCGTCTGCTGATTGTTATCACATGAAACTCTGTGTAGCGGATTTTGATACTATTAAATTATATATTATAATATATATATATATATATATATATATATATATATATATATATATATATATATTACACTCCCTATATATATATATATATATATATATATATATATATATACATACAGTGTAACCCGGATATAAGAGAGTTGTCGGGGCCGGAGACGAAGTCTCTTATATCCGGCTTTCCCTCATATCAGGGTTTGGTCTATTATATATACATTAACACAGGCTCTAATTTGGGACCAGGGAAAATCTATCTTATATCCGGGTTTCTCTTATATCCGGATCTCTTATATCCGGGTTACACTGTATATATATAGGGAGTGTAAATGTCAGAAGAAGCGCTGAAAATGAGGGAATGTAAATTTTAAATTTTTGAGCTTTTACATTTTTTTAAAGCTTAAAAATATTTAATTGACTTTTTTCAGATAGATAGATAGATAGAATCTATTTTATACTTATTATATATCTGCCTAATCGTAATGCAAATACGCAACACAAATTGCAGATGCGATTTTATGTTGTCAATTATAAAGCTTTGCGGAACAACAAAATGTAATGATTTTAAAAAAATCCACTTGAAAAATTCCCTGAAAGATACTTTTCAGCGTTTAAAGTGCTGTAAAAATCTCAACCGACGCCATGACATACTGACAAAGAATGAATGTTTACTCCACGCAGAAAAAATGTGGACATATATATCACAGTTTTAGTTTCATATACAGAGTAACCCGGATATAAGAAACCCGGATATAAGAGAAACCCTGATATAAGAGAAACTCGGATATAAGAGCGATTTTCTATGGTCCCAAATTAGAGCCTGTGTTAATGTATATATAATAGACCAAACCCGGATATAAAAGAAACCCGGATATAAGAGACTTCTTCTCCGGTCCCGACAACTCTCTTATATCCGGGTTACACTGTATATATATGTGCAAGTTTCATTAAAAACGACAGACAAGGTACTACGGTTAAGTTTTTTATTTAACTCTCTTATATCCGGGTTACACTGTATATCATTATCATCTTCAATTTGACTTTTGTAATCATAGTGGGGGATCCGAATGCAAAAGCCATATTAAATCTCCTCCACAACGGTCTATCAACGACAGAGAATACAATTTCTAGTATAGTCAGACTTGTCCAATATTTGACATTGTCCAGACAGTTTTTGTGTTGGCGTCCTCTCCTACGTTCACCTTCAACGGTGGCTTGCACGATGGTCTTTCAGAGGCTGTCGTGCATTGTAATATATCCCAACCACGACACCTTTCTCCGTTTGACAGTGGCAAGAAGAGTTTCCTGATGGTCCACAAAACTTTCAATCCTTTTTCTTTTTCAACTCAACGACCAAGTGCAAAGACTGAAGGCGATTCGCATCATATTATGGTTTCGGGAGTTGGGGAGGAGATGGGCGTCGTCTAATTATCTATAAGCCCACTGAAAGTATCATGAAGCAAGAGATCTATATATATAGGGTGGACTCTCCTGTCGTATTCGACGTATGAGGGTCAAGCAGCTCAGTTCCTAAGAACCGACAGACCAGACACTAGCACATATGATTTGATTTTAGTGGTGAAGGCTTTGTGCAGAACCAACCACACTTTTTGAACGGCCGAATACAGAGACATGGTGCACTATGTGCCACAAGGTCCGCAAACGACCCTTGGCAGATTTTGAATACAGAATTGTCCTTCTCCTAGACCAGTTGCCATCCAATGCTCTAGAACCCAATCTGCCGTGCTATATACCCATAGCAGGAGGGAGAAGGTATATATATATATATATATATATATAGTGTAACCCGGATATAAGAGAAACCCGGATATAAGAGAGATTTTCTCTGGTCCCAAATTAGAGTCATACTTGCCTAAACAAAATAGACCAAACCCCGATATAAGAGAAACCCGGATATAAGAGACTCATCTGGTCCCGACAACTCTCTTATATCCGGGTTACACTATATATATGAGTGCTATTCTCTTTTAGGTATATGAGTATTTTAGTCTTTATTCCCACAGACAGACGCACATGTGAGCGTGTATATATATATATATATATATATATATATATATATATATATATATGTGTGTGTGTGTCTTTTCGTGCGTACTTGTATTTTCTTTTCGCCTGAAATTAGAAGGTGATGTGCATATTTAGTCGTTAGAAACGGATTTGCATAGGCGAGATGAAAGGATGTCCGGGTTCTCGATTGCTATGGTCATTGTTTTACCATCAGTAAAATGATCAAAGAGTATACGATTTGTCTCATAATTAATCCGGAACAAGAATGAAAATTTGAATGAGTAATTTCGTCCTGCGGTCAAATCCCAACCCACCAACTCGTTATCACTCTCACATGAAGGAAGTACAAGTTAGGAGTGGGGTTTATGAAAACTATCAACCCCAAAAGCACATCTAGTAAAGAAAATCGAGACATTCAAAACAAGCTAATAGAATTTAAGAAGGAGATTTGGATATATTTTCATTTTGTCTCTTTCTTTTTAAATAGTGCTACGAATTCTGGAGATTTTTTTTTTTTGTTGCACTGAACCCCTTAATTTTCATTCTGAACATCACACACCCAAACGCCCCGACCGGAAATCTTGTTCCTACTATTTTGACCCCCTTTTGTATAAACTTTTCTTTGGACAACTTATTCTTTCTTTCTATCTATCAGTAATAGGTGGGGGGACTAAATTCACTTTTAACCTTTTAACTCATCGCTCGACCTTTATCGGCTGAATTCGGTCAGTTGTTGTGAGCGCGTTGTTTGTTTTCTCTTTATCTTCATTTGTTTAGTTAGTTCTTTATATTTTATTTACTTTTTAAACGTAGCCAATGATATTGCCAAATTACAGTAGAAACATCGATTCATGTCCAGTTAAAAAAAAAGTGGAATACACTCATTTATTTGCCAAGGTCTGCAATGGTAGTAACCGCATTTTAGTGCCGTATAGGCAAAATATGAGGTACCGTGGAGTAATGGATTGCGGCTA
>OZ038480.1:34458552-34468552 GCA_964036315.1 Acanthosepion esculentum | reverse complement strand
ACTTCGACGACCTATTATTTGATTGACGTCTTATTGCTAGCTTTCTTAGCCTGATATGGTGATGTTCTGCTTTGAAAGGCGCCTGGGAATAAAGAACAGAATACGAGTTCGAATCGTGCCAGAAGTTTTTTCTGTTTTTTTTTTCTCATGCTGCTTATGAGACGGCTGTAATGGGTACGAAGGATAGAAATAATATTCATATTTTTTGACACCTTGCAGAACTTCCTGAACCATCAAAACTTCAACAAATGGCAACGACAGCGAAATAGCACCATAAGCATTTTGTATCCAAAACCGGCATCGTTCTATCACAGACTAATCTATGAGTTGCTCAGATGGTAGCAGAAAGTGACAGACAACAATTGCGACTGTGTTGAATAATTGTCCCACGTTCCTTCGGAAAGCGAATAGGGTTAATCCCTGGCGTTTGAGGTGTCCTTAAAAGTCGAAGTGCCGAGCTCAGCGGTGGACTATTTGGGGTCTCTAGCGCCATGAAGCGTCACTTATAACATGGCTTTGTGTCACATTTCGTTCGAGTAAACGTTCGGCTAAATATCATTATTCTGCGTTCCTTTCTTGAAAAATACCATCATTTTGGCGATTACGAAAAACAATATGAACAACGCATTTTATTTGTGTACTACCAAGATTTCTTGATGCTGTTCGGGATTATCCTATTATATTTGTGCTTGTCTCTCCCTTCGTTAGTTTACGCGACCCTTACAACCAGCCAATAACTCTTAAATAATGGACTATTCCGTTTTGATCGCGTGGAACTTGATTCCAGTAAATGGAAGGAAGGAAGTAAGTCTCCCTCCCTTCCTCCTGTAAATACCTCATAAATAATAGACTATTGTGTTTTGATCACGTGGAAGGGAAAAACAGTCCTTGGTTTCAATGAGAAAATACACGAAGGAAAAAGGAGAATATAGGAGTGTTTAACGTCTGTTTCAGTGAAATGTAAAATGTAAATTTCAAATCTTTTCATTTGTGCCCACTTCTTAAAATAACGACCAGCTTTCATATTTGTGATTGCTATTGCAATGTTTTGTTTAAGCTTTTAAGCTCAGCTCTTTAACGATGCGACCGGGGAATTTCTACGTACATTTTATTGTAGCAGAACTCGCCATGAACTTACTCAATCATTAACTTAATAATTAAGATTCATCAGAAAGTTCAAATAAGAAAACCGTGAAATTTTCACGGGTTAAAACGTTGTTATTATTATTATTATTATTATTATTATTATTGTTGTTGTTGTTGTTGTTGTTGTTGTTGTTGCTGTTGTTGAGTGAAAGAGCAGCACACTAAAAATAAAGTGACGCTAGTGTCAAATATACGAAGCCCAGTACACCCATAATAACACTCAATCTGATTTGGGTATATCAGACACACGCATCACAGCCAAATGTACGCGATATGGTGACAAGTTGTGATAAAAGCAGCGCATAATGTTGCAGGTGAGGTTCCAGTTCTTTTTAGTTCGGATAACTCAGTCTGTTCAGACTGTTCCCGATTGAAGATATTCTCAAGTATCTACGTGTGTCTCCCAAGTCGCCTTGTCTATCTCATCCTTCAAACTTAAAAAGATAACAATACCCTCAATATCAGGCTCCCCACTACTTTCGCTCATGAACAAAGGTGCACAAAACGTCAATCCCTAGGGGACATGCCTCGGGTCACGCAACTGACGAGCAAATCTGTGGTACGGAATCAGATATTTACTTCAAAGCAACTTAATTCAACAAGATAAAACATGTACAGTGTAACCCGGATATAAGAGAGTTGTCGGGACCGGAGAATAAGTCGCTTATATCCGGGTTTCTCTTATATCCGGGTTTGGTCTATTATATATACATTAACACAGGCTCTAATTTGGGACCAGAGAAAATCTATCTTATATCCGGGTTTCTCTTATATCCGGGTCTTATCCGGATTACACTGTATGTGTTAACACCTTTGATCAATGCTCAGAAACTATGAGAGCCTTGTTTGGTGCAGCATCAGCGTAATAATAATAATAATAATAATAATAATAATAATAATACAGTGTAACCCGGATATAAGAGAGTTGTCGGGACCGGAGAATAAGTCTCTTATATCCGGGTTTCTCTTATATCCGGTTTTGGTCTATTTTGTTTAGGTAAGTATGGCTCTAATTTGAGACCAGCGAAAATCACTCTTATATCCGGGTTTCTCTTATATCCGGGTCTCTTATATCCGGGTTACACTGTAATAATAATATAAAACTCGGCATGATAGAGTGGGCCAACATATGCATTGAAAAATGTGCAGTTTTTACGGGAAGGAAACTGCAAGAAACTGGTATGAACACCACCCAGGCCTGGTTACAGAGATAGGACCCGTAACAATTTTATGGATCTTTACAATACAAACGAACAGAACAATCAAAGCTAACCCCCCAGACTTCGTGATCACTGACCACAAGAACAGAATGTGCTTTCTTATTGATGTGGCAGTCCCTGGAGATTGTAATGTATCTTTGAAGATTTTTAAAAAAAAGCTATCAAAATAAAAATATCTTGAAGTGGAAATCTCAAAAATGTGACACATGAGGACATCAATTATTCGAGTGATAATTGGAGCTTTCGGATTGATTGGAAAAGATTCCGATAGACTCATTAAAAGGATACCTGGTTGCCCATGCCTTAGAGAAATACAAAAAATTGTATTCACAAGTAGAGCACACAAATTACGAAAAGCTTTATTTGTGTAAAATGTGTGTGATCTCAGTTTGTTGTTTTTGTTTTTTGTCCTTTATATAAAAATTATCAGTGGAAAATGTCATGAAGCCATTTCTGACCTTAGGTCTCTGCTTGGGACCCGGAAGGAAATATGTATACAATAGAAATCAAAAGAAGTAATAATAATAATATTAATTACAATAATGTTCGATTTTAAATAACGTTTTCTTCTACTTACATTTGAATTAGGCATTATCTTTTAAAAATAATAATTCATGCGATGACTTCTAATATCCACATTCGTGTTATTAATACGTGGCATATAACAACAGAGTTCTTTGTTACTTTTTTAATGGTTTCTTCTTCATTTCTTTTAATCAACCGTAGGCGGATAAAAGTCTTGATAGTCATTAAAAAAAATAGAATGGCCATAAATGTGTTCACTTGGTGTTGAGTTTCCTTTGCTTATTATCGATAAAATGCACACTTCGGTGTGAAAATTAAGGAGGGGCGCAAGACTAGCAACACTTTTTCTTGAAATTTACAGTCATTTTCTTTTCTTTCCCTTTTACTTTTTGGCGCACGGTGTTCACAGCATTTTCAATGCTTCTTTGGTTTTTATAGAGCGATTAAAAAAGAGAAAGAAAAACAGCCTCATCATCATTATTTCCGCTCAAGATATTTGAAATCGTTTCAAATTGAGTCGACTTGGCTTTCGTCCAGGTGGCTTGTAAACTGAGCCTTTTTGTTTAGATTTCACGGAGTTGCAGTCAAACATCCTAACAGATTGTTAATTATTCCACTTTCTTTAAATAATAGACTTTTATTAGCATTGATTTTAAATATGAATTATATCACTGTGCTTCATTGCGCATGAGCAGACTGTAAACCAAACAAACAACCATAAATTAAGGAAACTGTTCAGAAAAACAATACGATGGTAAATCTCCCACATCAGTCAATGCAGTTTGATTTATTAGGTAGAGCACTAGAAGAGAGACCGAGAGGTTTGTAATTCTATCGTTGATATTTGGTGAGGTCCAATACTTTTTTAAAAACCCATGGCAATACAGGAGAGAGGTAATCATCGCTTTCCGTCGATTCATTTTTTTTTCAAGTTATCTGTCAAATTGCCATGGATTCTTGAGAAAGATAATGGAATGATTTACCGTTGTCTTCTTCACGGTTTAGAATTCAGAGTTGTCCTCTTAGATTAGTTGCCCTGCACTATACCCCGCTTGTTAAGGATAGGCTCATGAAGAGATACATTCATTATGCACTTGAGCTGTTAGTTAACCCTAGAACACTAACCATCAATTAAAGTTACACCCCTACTAACCATGGGTATATCATACCCGATTTTGAAAATATCAAAAAAAATATTAAATATAAATCTTTATTTGAAATATTTTACATGCAGGCACTTCAAACTTTGTACTTTGAGTTAACATTAATAGGAACTGAAAAACATATTATTTACGTAAGAAAATCAGGTACGGAAAATTGTAATTAAAAATAGGAAAATTTGTGCTAGGTACTATATACCCATGGTTAGTGTTCTAGGGTTAATGCTGCTACTCAGTTGGTAATTATAATCCTGTTTAAGGCTCTTCTTCAAATATTTGATTCAGCTTAATGTTTTCTTTTATATGATAGTCAGGAATTAATTTCGAGATTTCTAGATGGGGGAAAGGTCTTTCTAGATATATAATTTGCTAGAAAGGTAATATTCATTGTAATATTTCAAAAGGAGTGTGTCTTTTTACTTACAGTTGTAATCGTACAACACCCTCTCCGGTCGTCCAAGACTTCCAACACCGCGGCTTGTTGCTAAAGTGACCGCGTCAATCCAGAGCTAACATTATCCCACGTATGATTCCAAGTTTGATCATAAGGCAGCCAAGATCGAATCGTCGCAGGTATCTTCGTGTTGGGCTGGTCCAAGTAGGGATATGACGCCCAGAGAGAAAAAAATAACACTCGAAAAAATTGAACAAAAAGTAAATACTGTTTTTATATCAGTCCTCCGTACAATAATTGGTTTATATCAGAGTTCGCATGCAATTAACTATCAGCCCAACCAACGTCTAAAGTCGGAAATGATATTATTGTTGACCTAGCAAAATCTGGTTTTCTGTTTTGGTAAAGTCTGGCACAAGTCTGAAATCAGAGGCTTTCGTCGGCAGATAAACACGTGTGCCTCCCTCCTGTCTCTGGTCTTGTCTCCGACTCTTCTGCCTCGACAAATAGTATCACACAGCATCTGATATTCCTTAATTCTTGAACTTTTGGTATTAAACTGATACCTTTTTATCGTGCCATGGTATTGGCATTCGTGTCTCTCCACAGTGTCCTTTTCTTTATTATCTACAAATCAGAATACATTTTTGGGAAAGATAGTGGAGCAGTTTGCTATTGTCTTCTTTCTTTTTATGTGCCGTGTCCTTTCAGGACGTAGGCGATCATGGCTCGCCACTTCCCCCTATCCTTTGCGGCTCTCATTAAGTTCCGTGCCTCTGCCAACTCCTCCTGACCACGTGCTGCCACCCACTTGCTTAAGACCGCCAGGTATGTCATGCGTTGCTTTCCCTGATCTCTTTTTCCCTCTATTTGACCTGTGAGTATCAAATTCTCCAGGCCCTCCTTTCTCATTACGTGTGCCAGAAATATCATCTGCCTCTTCTTAAACTTAAGTATAAGCTTCATCCTTCTTTCCATGCTCCATGATATCCCTAGCATCCTTCTGTAGAACCACATCGAGTATTTTCTTCATCTTTGAGAAGACCGTTTAACATTCGCTGCCGTATAGAAGTACAGTTGTCACGTAGGAGCTCAGTAAACTTTTCTTTGTCACCAAAGAAATCCCCCTGTACCTTCACAATTTTCAGTTCATGGGTTTCTTTCTCTCAGGGGGGAATGTCAAGTGAATAGAACAGGAACACACCCAGAATTTAAAATTTCCCCTTCTCCACACCGATATCCCGATAGTTAGAGCGCTAGAAAAGAGACCGTGAGGTTTGTAATTCTATCTTTGGTATCTGGTGACGTTCAGTAATTTTTTAATACCATGTTCTTTCGTGACGCACGCAATCGTCACATTCCAAAAAGACAGATTGAAGCTTTTCCCAAGAAAATCAATGTGAAAGTGAAAGCAACAGACTAACCTAGAATTTGAACTCATCTCGCTGATTCCACTTTCCGCGCTGATATCGGTTACTCTACCCACACACACAACGTTGCAAGCCCATCCATCTATTTCCATGGCAAATATGCAGACGATCACCACACTTTAGTTCCACCAGTTCAAACTTTACACCTGGGACTCACCATTCTGCGTCCACAGTGTCGGATCACCCACATTTCCTTTGTATTCCATTTGTAAAGAAGAAGTCCCACTCAGCTTTTTACACAGAACTTCTACTTTGTGGAAAAATACTCTCACTACATTCTTAACCCTTTCAAGTCAAGGTTAAATAGCTTATTCCTATAATTAAACTCCCCTCCCCCTACCCTTACATTCAGTAACCCTCTACCATGATTAACTCTGGGGCTTTGTACTGGGTGAACTTTAGTATTAAAAAAGTGAAACTCCTTTTGTCTTTTCATCAGTTTCAACAAGATAAAATTAAATTCCTTAACTGATCAGTATGTCCAAGTCGCGAGTGAGTTCGATCCTCACTGGGTGCTTCACACGTTCGGCCTTGTGCCAGATCTAAGCTACGCTTAGAAAATTATTTTAGGGCACCTCAACGTGGTGTTATGGTTAGCAATCTTCTGAGTAGTGCGTTCGAGTGAGGCACGGTGGCGTAATGGATAGCGGTACGGATTGCGGAATCGGAGAGCCGAGTTCGAATTCACTTAGGTGCTAATACCCCTGGAAAAGGTATGAATCCTTTTCTTCCTCCCCCACCCAGCTATAGCTAAATAGCAGGACAGACCGGGTTCTATAGCCTTTGATGGCAACTGGTCTACCGCAAAAAGAAATAGCAACCTACTGCGGGAAAAAATCTGCCTCGTCAATCATATATCGAAAGATACATGATCGCCTAAGCGTGTATCATAACTGACCGAATGCTTTCGATCCTTACTGGGCGCCCCATACTTTCTGCCTCGTGCCACATCTAAGCCAAGCTTAGAAAATCGCCATATGCTCAAAAATGGTAATCGTTCTTTTAAGATGGAATACATGAGAAATTTTGCTGACTGAAGATGCAGTGCACTTTATGTGAAAAAGACGTTGTCAAATGAAACGTTGGAAACTTTTGCATCGACCTAATAATTGGGAGTATTTGCCCAGTGATGGGATCAGAAGATAGATAAGCGAAAAACAAGAAAAACAGGAACGTTTCAAATTCATGTTGGGACAGAAAAAAAGCGAAGCGGGAAAAATGAGGTGAGTGGACAAGGTACGACGTTTACCTCTGACCTGATTTCTGCAATTGGCAAACAAACGCGCATCAGATTTATTTGTGCTCTTCGCTCGACTCTATACCGTTTTTACATCTGGCCCGATTCTGCCCGCTCAAGTGACACTGATGTTTCTTAAACAATATGGATTACACACTATTTATTCAGTCTCCCTCCCTCTCTCCCCCTCTCTCCCTCTCTCTCTCTCTCTCTCTCTCTCTCTCTCTCTCTCTCTCTCTCTCTCTCTCTCTCCCATTTATACATACATTTGTTATGTTGGTGCGACTACACATGCGCACGAACGATGAAAGTTGAGGATTTAAATTTTTAAATTTGTTTTTAATCTAGCTGATTTCATTTAGATTCTTTTTCTTTTTCGTCCCATCACTTTTGTTAGTAGATATCCCACACTGATAATAGAAGTTCTGCCAGGAATGGTGAAATGTTGTAAGTGCCAGGGCGCAAATTTACTGTGCATGACCTTGCTATCAAGTCACTCTCTAGACATTTTCGTCGTAATTAATTGTTTTTCTCCTTTGATCAGAGTAACATTTTTTTATGTCAAAATTGCGGTCAGTCTCGTTACAGTGGGCAACCAACGCATTTGATGAATTATTTTGTAAAATGTCTCATTTGTGTTCATATAATATTTTATTTAGGTTCCTTCAGATTTCTCCTATGTATCTTTTGTGACAATTATTACAGGCGATCGAATAACTCCTTCAAGTTTCAGCTTATTTTGTTTAGTATTGGCTAAGTCTTTTATTGTTTTAGGCGGAGCAGTAAAAAAAAAAAAATATGTCGAGTTTAGATTCTTTACAATTGCAAATGTGATACAGTTAGTTTTTAGGACAATATTTTTTTTATTCGTTCGGTTTGTCAGGAGGTGACGGTTTTCTATTTTGTAATATTTTTCCCCAATATAGTTCTTGATAGATAAAAAATATATATCGTTATCTCCTATATATATGTATATATATATATATATAGATATATAGATAGATAGATAGATAGATAGATAGATAGATAGATAGATGTGTGTATTTGTGTATTCACTGATTTTTGGCCGTTCGTCATAAAAATAGAATAAATAAAAGATTAGAAGTAGATTAGAACCTGTAGCCTACGCAGCATCTTCTTCACTTCGATAAATCCTTCAATGAATTTCGTTACCTAGAATTTTTTTTGTGAACCACTGAGTAGAGAGCCTGTATATCTATTTACATTATTTATACTCGGACTAATGTCCTCATCTTTGCTGTTATAATAGTAACGTTTCTGACGTTGTGATCACCGGCCTTCATCAGATGTCTGTCGAACACTTTAATTAATCTACGGAAGTAGATTTTACGAGTTCCGCTATCTATGTCTAGCTATATCTTGTTCCTTTTTGCGGATGAGAAAGGCTCATTCGCTAATCCTATAACCTATATTTATAGGAAGACATGTAATGATTGTAATACGCAGAGACAGACAGATAGTGATATGAACAAATTGTGATAGATAGATAGATAGATAGATTTGTCTTAATTATTTTATAAAAGATTTTAAACGCATTCGCATACACACTTCAGTGCGCATGCGTGTTTATGCTTTTTTATTTACAAAGATTTGATTGGTCATGCACAAGATCATAAGGCTGCTTTTTTGTAATTTGTGTTTTCAGCAATCGGCTAACCAAGGATTATACGGCATGGATCATGTTAAACTTTGATAGTTTTACGAGAATCGATTTTGTCAGCGTTGCAAAACCGTAAGTTTGTGTGATCACAACTCAATAACTTTTACTTCTGGTTGAAAACAAATTATGGGTTTTTATTCGATATGATTTCAGACAAATGGATAACCTGGAAATTTATTCGCTATTATGTCTCACTCGGTTGCATATGACCAGCTGAAGTTCCCAGAAAATCACGTTTCTCGCGAGATCCTTCGATAATGACGTCATTGCTTCTTTCTTTCTTCCTCTCAGTTGTTAGTCACCACAATTTTTTCGTAAATGGTCTCATTGTAAATTTGCTTATTGAAAAGACAATGAGACAAAAGACACACACACATACATACACACACACACACACATATATATATATATATATATATATATATATATATAGTGGCAGCTATTTTTATTGCAATTAGAGGAGATATTTTTGACCTCTTCTCCGGCAGTTGATCATGTTACCATTGTGTTATATATTCAAGCCTTTGCTCTTCTCTTCTTTTTTTTTTTTTGCTTTTTTATTTTTTTTCTCTCTTGACTTCCCAACTTAGCCGCCATGATTTCTGATTTGTATTGACTTTTCTCCGTTTTCGAATAGCGTAAAACAAAAAGCATTCACAAAGAATACTTCAGTCATCTTTCCTTTTTTTTTTCCTTTTGTTTTTACTTCTTAGATTTTTTTTTTTTTTCATCGCCAAGTCAAGAGTATTGGACTTGATTCCCCAGAATAAATGGTTCATCACTTCTTTGAAACACAGCTTCAGTTCTCAGTGTATTCACGCAAGATTTTCAACGCACATAGTTTTCTCAAATGGATCCGTACTTCTAGCTGTTGATGTATGGAAAGTTGAAAGCGGTAAAATTTAGCCGTGTAAAAATATTCACCTATTCTTCAAAATATTCAAATATTCTTAAAAAAAAAAAATAGTAAGGAAAAGAAGACAATGTAAATCTAAAATGTTTATATTCCAGGAATTCACTGAGTTGTTTTTTTCTAAAAGTCGTTCCTTCGTTTTCTTGTTTGTTTGCTTTGCGCGCGTGTGTGTCAGTTTTCTTTAATCCATTTTCTTCTTACAGTTTTCGTACGGCAGGAAATAAACTAGTCAGAGAAAGATTTCTTACGTCAGGTTGCTACTCAAACTATAACACGTACTATCACTGACCGATA
>OZ038480.1:34418552-34453552 GCA_964036315.1 Acanthosepion esculentum | reverse complement strand
GAAAATCTTTTTTAATATTACGAATAACAGATAGATAGATAGATAGATAGATAGATAGATAGATAGATAGATAGAAACAAACAAACAAACAAACAGTGTGGAGATATAGGTCAACACATATATAAGGAATTATTTTTTTAAATTAGAAATATTGCATGTCTAATAGTTAAATAGAAACAGTATGGACATAGATATCAACACTAAATAATGACAGTTTCACGCCTGATGCTACCATCAAAAGATGTGAAAGTATCAGACACCATGCAATTTTTATTTCTATTCAGTGTTTATATCTAGAGTAGGGATCGACCACCTACGGCACGTGTGGCGCACGTGGCACGCCAAGCAATTTTAGTGGCACGCAAAGCAATTTTTAGTGGCACGCAACTGCAAATGACATCACAAGTCCGAGCCAATAACTACTACAACGCAAAGAAGATATTTAGCTGTTTCAATTTTAGTATATACTAAAGTATATACACGATATATTACTATATAAAATATATTGTAAAACAGATATATTGACTTTGACTTATGCTGTTGGCACACTGAATGATTTTAAAACCGTAAGTCGGTACATAGCAAAAGGTTGCCGACCCCTAGTCTAGAGAACAAAAATATGTAAAAATTTAAACAATATATATATATATATATATATATATATATATATATATATATATATATAACTGGCCACTCGTATTCGAGGATATCCATCTACTAGGGCGGCTAACCAATCCCTACTGCAGACATTCGCTCAGACACATTTGTGTTTGCTCAACACCCACAGGGCCAACCTTTGGTTTATACTGCAACTATGCTGAGCAGACTTTAGTTACAGTTTCTGGGAGAGAGCGTGTTATCTAGCGTGATGACTAGTGACTTCCTGCTAGCACAGCTATCGACAGCCCGCAAGAGTACCGTCTACCGAATTTCACTCAAAAGGCTTCGGTTAACCCGTGGTATGGTATTTAGGCACGTTCCAAAGGCACGCTGGGATCGACCTCTATCCAGTCTGATATATATATATATATATATATAGATATATATATAGATATATATATAGATATATATATATATATATCATAAAATATAGGTATTCTATATTTATAGGTAACATTGCTCATATCCAGGATAGTGTGTGTAAATATAAGAGTAACGCCGATGTCAATACAGTGTGACGAGAGTCTGTTACGTCTTTTAACGCAATCTTCAGACCATGTGTGTTTGGGTGGTAGCTCGCGTATTTGGGGGGGAGGTCAGTAGTTCATTATTGGTATCAAGGTATGTTATTGTAACGGTTATTGAATAGGCGGGATCGGTTATATTTTAAATCATTCTAAAGGTGATTGATTAGAAATAATTATGGGCCAGAATTCGGCTGCTTTTTAGCTCTTGTACTGGTTTTTTTTTGTTAACTTTTAGTTCATTATTTATTATTAATTACATAATGCATTTTGTATTTATTCATTAATTATTCGCTGTTGATAATTATTACGAATTTACTTTTAATTAATAGGATTTATTAAACAAATATATCAAAACTTCAGTTTATTGTAATGATCATTTATATTGTGACACGAGAAAATATTAAATACGGAATAAGGAAATGGCAAAATATCGATAATATATGAACACTCTCCAGCCTTGACAGAAAGCTTCTACGCGACCTTGTGGGTGATTAATTATTTCCCGCCCTATAACCCATTTCTACTACAGATGAAACGTTGCAAATCTCTCCCTATTCTGTCGCTGTTCTAAATATCTTAAGGATCTACATGCCTTAGTTCCACAAGTTCAAACCTTCACAGTTAATACCCGCCGTGCCACGTAGACTGGGACGAATTATCCCCATTCATCTCGTATTCCATTAGTAAGGAGGAAGTTATATTCAGACAGCTTCTTCCAATGATCCGCTACTTTGTGGCGCAGACTTCTAAGTGGATGTTTCACAGAACACTACAATCTTTACCTCTTAAAGTATAGAGTTAAACATTATCTTTCCTACATATCCTTATAAACTGCTTTTCCTATGTTCATACAACTTCATTCAGTAACCCTCTACTCTGAGTGGCTCTTAGGCCTTGTATTCGGTAAACAAATCGCAAAAAAAGAAAGAAAAAGATAAAGCTCTTACAAATTCTAAAGATTGACCTATTTATTACGTGTCTCTGTTCTGTTATAAACCTTATGCAAACTATTATTCCCAAGGAAAAAGAAGAATTTGCTATAAGTCGTTTATGTTGAATAGAAGTCTTAAAAGCAAGAAATGAAGTCACTGGCTAGATTAAAATAAATCACCATAGTAACTATGGTGGTTTAAAATAAATCACCATAGTAAGTAACGTTGGTTAAATTTCAGTTCATTTTTGAAAGGTTGTTATTTGCTTAGTGAGTCATTTTTTAATACGACCTTTATAGATCAAGGATTTACATAATATATATTTGGGCAGCAACTATTCCCTTCAACATATTTCACTGAAGCTAACAGACAAGGAAAATTTGATGATTTTTTTTTATTTAGTTTTTCCAACATTCTAACATTTTCCTATTTGGTCGGAATAAGGAAATGCAATAATTGTTAGTATTGCCCATTGTCCCCAACGCTTTCAGTGACTTCTTTATTTTTAAGTTTTGTTAATTTCTTTTCATGTTTGTCTGTTTAAGATGTAGTTTTTTGTTCTGTTTGAGTAGTAGTGGCGTTTATTCGGAGTTGAGCGTGGCTGGAATTCAATTTGGTGTCTTTTTATTTAAAAAAAAAAGAAGAAAACACAGCATTTCCGCTACTGAATAAAGAGAGATTTATATTGGGTGCCAGATGTTTTATGTAAAGGGCCTCTCTCACAGCAATAAGTTTTCGATAACGAGATCAAGGATTATAGATGAATCTATTCTTTCCCACCATTTTGTTTCATATCCAAGTTTTGCTGGAAATTCAAATTATTAGAATGGAAAAAATAACTCATAAGTGTCGCGTTTTGCTCATTAAATTCGAAGTATATCTGATAGTATCCATCTTTGGTATGATTCTATTATTTTATTTAATTTCTTGTCAGGTGAGTTTGAGGTTAGCTTTTGGTGCTAGCTTTTTTATAAGAACTTTAAATTTTACCTCATTTTTTCTATCTTGAATCTTTTCAATGACTCAAGCTAATCGAAAGCTTGAAACAAACACCAGCTGCGTAAAGATATTTTTTTGACGCCAATGACCCCTAACCTTTTATCCTCCAACGTCCCTTTTGCACAGGCTGGTTCCCCTATGTTAATAATGCACCAATTAATGGAGCAGGGTCAATGCAATAGATTTGATGTCACGTGATTACGTTTTGCCGCATTGTCACAGCACCAATCACCGGAAGTAATTTTTTTTTCAGTAATTCTTACTTAATTCCTAAGCAATTTGAGTAGCTTTCTCTCTTTAGCAATGAAAGTGGAATCGGCGAAACTAGTTCAAATTCCAGCCAACACTATTGAGACCATTGTTACTTTTTTATCGTCTCAACCACCAACTAAGCTGCAAATAGCAAGGCAGACTGGACTATCTTTGGTAAGGTAACTCGTCTGAAATTCAAACCTTAGAGAATACAACGGGAATATCATCCCATCAAAATAATCATAAGAAGCCACAGATTTTAAGAAAAGGAAGTTGTGGTGGGCCATGACCGCCTACATTTTGAAGGGAAAAAACATTAATTAGATTGTTAAAAACAATTATATATCTACAATTATTTTACGATGGAAATTATAATCAGATGAAAAGGGATTGACAGTGGCTAGTATTTTATGTAAGAGATTGATTTGTTTTTTACGGCTTATCAACCTTTTAAGGTTATTTAAAGCCGAAACATATTTTGGGATTATAAGAATTTTGGGTGGTTATAATAATGATTTTCTTATACAAGTTTTACTATTTAATCCATAGCTGGGAGACGAATAGTTGGATTCATACCTTTCTCAAATGTATTTGCACGTAAGTGAATGTAACGAACCCGACTGGAATTCGAAATCGGCAAAATAGGATTATTGTGCGCATGCGTGTGTGCATGCCTGTTTGTATGCCTATGTGCGTGCGTGCGTGCGTGCGTGCGTGTGTGCGATTCGAATGGCTAACAACCAAATAAAATTATAATTTATTTAATACTTTGAAATAATTTGTTATTTTTTCAATTTAAATTTCAATTTATGGCACTTGGTAAAGACAGTTTACTTATCTGTAACCAGGGTTACATTCTTAAGCCAAAATAGGCACCCAAGATCCTCCAGAAATTGGCCTTACAATCCCTCTACTTGTAAATTTGACAATATGAATTCACTGTGAATATCATTTTTACGCTATTTTTCATTCAATATAGGACACAATAGCCAGTCAAAGTTGTGTATTACTGAATGCGATTGTTTTATGGGCGTAAGAATTGTAGATTATGAGGATATTTAGGATAGATAACAGTTGACCCTAGAGTTGAAGATGTTAAGATTGTAGTGGTCAGGCAAGCATCTTCTCGGGTGTTTGTTCTATGAAGCACACGACTCTTACAAAGAAGGTTTTAGAATGAAACTTCCACCTTATGAGTGGAATACGAAGGGAATGAGGATGATTCAAATCTGTGTACGTCGCATGGTGCCTCTAAGCTGTAAAAATCTGAAAGAGTGGAACTGAGAAATGTAGCACGTGAGAACATTTTCCATGAGCATAATAATAGAGTAACAATTGGCTTAAAACTCGTTAATTCGTTTTGATGAATGGGTAGAGTGAGGGGGGATCAAAGAGATTAGGATTGCGCCCACAGGAATTGACGGAGACAGATCTTAGGTGAACCCCTAGCCAGCCTCTCTGTCCAGATCAAGAATCGGACCGGTTAAATAACCTTTGGACACCTACACAACTTCACGTGGCTACACCATCTTCCGGTATATCGCCTACGCAACTTCGTGTGGCCAGGCATCTTCCAGCATACGCCCACTCATTTCCTTCTGCTCAGGACACCAGTGCGCTCTGTCTATTCTAGTCTGAGGAGTTGTGTCTGTGGGAAAAGTGGCTGTAAGATGAAAAAGAAACCATCGCCTACAAGGCGGCATAAACGCTTTTGTGTTATTTCAAGGATTAAAACGGCAGGATTGGACATCTCTAATGCAGATATAGCAGCAATACTCTGATCTGACTCTTGTAAACCTAGAGCAAGACAGGTTGAGTCAGGTACTTTCGGGATCGGCATAAGGAACCGTTCATTTTCCCAGTGTCTTTAGCTATAGATTAGAGGGTCACAAATGGGGGAAATTTCATAATTTCAAGAAGGTAGGGGGTCGTTTTACTTTTTAACAAGTTTTTCATTGACCGTAATCTTCATCAAAATTAAAATCGATTTAAATACTCTGGCATCCTTTTGTTTATTGAAGTATGCTTCAGTTTATTTATTTAATAATTAGTTATGAATTCAAACAAATTGCTGAACAGGTATTCAGATTTAAAAATCCATAACCATTTTTCTATTGCTACTGAATTTGTAAAACTCCTCTATAAAAATAATCCATGCAAATATATATGTTCTAATAGGGAAAAGAATGAAGATTTTAATAATATATGCATATTATTTGGAATGCACCTTTTAAGTCAGACAATTTTGGAAAGGGGGTAATGACATTCTGAAATATGGTGAAAAGGGTGCACCGGGCAAAAATGTTCAGAACTACTGCTAGAGATCGTATATATGTTCCACTTCAGATCTGACTCTTACATCTATATACCTATGTGCCGAATCAATTTGCTTATAACTCAGTCTTTTTTCCGATTTACTTACTTCCGATATTTGTTACACGCAAAGACAGACGAAACATACGACAGTCCAATGCAACAAGGTTTGTCGGGCCTCGCCTGTTTGAATCCCCTTTGAGCTGCAAGTGAGGCGCTTCTGGCCCAGTGCATGGGCTTCTCCGTCGCGAAGAGTTGTCCACCAAAATCAAATTCACGCGAATGGACTCGCCAAACTGTCTTTGACCCACACGTTCTGGGTAAGACGGTAAACTACATCCGCATCCTGAATAAGACGATAAACCACATCCGCGTCCTGAGTAAGACAATAAACTACATCCGCGTCCTGAGTAAGACGACAAACTACATCCGCGTTCTGGGTATGACGATAAAGTACATCCGCGTCCTGAGTAAGAAAATAAACTACATCCGCGTGCTTAGTAAGATGATAAACTACATCCGCGTTCAGGGTATGACGATAAACTACATCCGCGTTCTGAGTAAGACGATAAACATCATCGGCGTCCTGAGTAATACTATAAACTACATCCACGTTCTGGGTATGACGATAAAGTACATCCGCGTCCTGAGTAAGACGATAAACTACTTCTGCGGCCTGAGTAAGACGGTAAACTACATCCGCGTCCTGATTAAGACGATAAACTACATCCGCTGTCTGGGTATGACGATAAAGTACATCCGCAACCTGAGTAAGACGATAAACTACATCCGCATTCAGAGTATGACGATAAACTACATCCACGTCCTGAGTAAGACGATAAACTACATCCGCGTTCAGGGTATGACGATAAACTACATCCGCCTTCTGGGTATGACGATAAAGTACATCCTCGGCCTGAGTAAGAAGATAAACTACATTCGCGTCCTGAGTAAAATGATAAACTACATCCGCGTTCTGGGTATGACGATAAAGTACATCCGCGTCCTGAGTAAGAATATAAAGTACATCCGCGTCCTGAGTAAGACGATAAACTACATCTGCGTTCTGGGTATTACGATAAACTACATGCGCGTCCTGAGTAAGACGATAAACTACATCCGCGTCCTGAGTAAGACGATAAACTACATCCGCGTCCTGAGTAAGACGATAAACTACATCCGCGTCCTGGGTATGACGATAAACTACATCCGGCAGCAAGGCCTCTGATCAGGAGGTTTTTCGGAGCGTCGAACAATCACTTAATTGCTGGTTGTCCCAGGCCGGCCCTGACCCGGAGTGGTAGCACTTGTTAGGGTCCCAGCTATGGGTAAATAGTTAACCCCCAATCTGGGGTCAAAACACTATGAAAATGTAAAAATAGTTTTTAATACCAGAAATACTTTGTTTAAAAATTATTACCAGCAATACATTAATTACCAGCTGTACTTTAAAAAAAAACTACCAACAATAAAAATCTTGTCGTCATTAAAAAAAAAAAACATTGAGATGTTGATATGCTGTAAAACAAACTAAACCAAACCAAAACTATGGATTATTTAATGCCGGAATCTATATATGTTTACACATTTTTTTAAAAATAAAATGGTTTCAGTGATACAAATTTTACTAATTAACCCACAGCTGGAGGGGAAAAGGTGGCTTCTTACCTTTCCCCAAGACTACTTGCGTGTAAGTGAATATAACAAACCCAACTGGATTTGGAATTCTGATTAACAATTCCCAGTCATTGTCCATTACACCACCTCTACAAACAGCACCTGATATTCCCAAGCGGTTACCCATCTAGGTACTGACACAGATCAAGGATACTTAACTTCGAGATCGTAGGGTAAACGGTGTCTTAACGTGATGCGGCCGCAAGCCTTGAGAATTCTAGAAGAAATCGTCTTATTACTGCTACAATCCATTTTGCATTGAAATCATTCTTCATATTAATATCTTTGTCATATTTCATTGTTCATATGTTGATCTCATATAGTAAAGTTATTTTTTTTCGCAATTCATATTTCTAACGTGAGAAGATTTATGAACAAAAATTTATTGAAAAAGTTATAAACATTATGCCGGAAAATTGATGATGAATGAAGTTGTTTGTTTTCATGTATTTTAAGGTGGGGATGAAACTGGGTGGGAGAAGAATCTGGGTAGGGGTTTTTAATAAAAGTAATCTTTGATTTTGACGGTATAAATGTAGTAATTTTGACGGCCTTCTCTCAAGATATTTTAATAAAATATTTTCACCGATTCCTACTAGTAAATATAAACAGATTTTCCACATACTCCGATTTTACCAACTATTCCTTTTATATAGTATTCGTAAATTTTCCCCAGCCATCTCTTCTATTCCAGCCACACCCAGTTTATTTGAGATTCAAATTTCAGAGTTTCGGGAGGTAGGGGAACGTTTTACTTTTTCACGTTTTTAATCGACTGTAATACTCATCAAAATTAAAATCGATTTAAAAACCCTGGCATTCTATTGAACCTTTTGTTTATTGAAGTATGCTTCAGCTTGTTTATTTAATAATTAGTTATGAATTCAAACAAATTACTGAACAGGTATTCAAGTTTAAAAATCCATAATCATTTTTCTATTGCTATTGAATTTGTAAAACTCCTCTATAAAAATAATGTAAATGTATATGTATTAATAGGAAAAAGAATGGAGATTTTCAATAATATATGCATATTATTTGGAATGCACCTTTTAAGTCAGACAATCTTGGAAAAGGGGGTAATGACATTCTAAAATATAGTGAAAAGGGTGGACCGGGCAAAAATGTTCAGAACCACTGCTAGAGATCGTATATATGTTCCACTTCAGATCTGAGGTGAACTTGAGTCCCAATAGACATTCAAAACAAGGAGCCGCTTTGAGAGTGCAACCATTCATTGTGATTGGTTAGACATTAGAATCATTCGTATCTACGACAATTGTAGAAAAATTCTCGGTTGGTCCAAGAAAACCTACCCAATATTCTCATGTTTGGTCATTGGGTCAGATTTTTGCCCGAGAATTTTTTCAGTATCCTCTTATATCTATATACAATTCATGTAAATGTATATGTGTTATATGATATACAATTCATGTAAATGTATATGTGTTATATGAAAAAAGAATGAAGATTTTCAATAATATATGCATATTATTTGGAATGCAACTTTTGAGTTTAGACAATATTGGAAAGGAGGCAATGATATTCTATTATATAGGGAAAAGGATGTATTGAACAAAAAGTTTGAGAAACACTGCTACAGATCATATATATGGTCTACTTCAGTCATCTCTTCTATTCCAATCACCCCGTTTATTTAAGTTCTAATGTGCGCATTTATTTTTTTATAATTGTATGGCAATTTACTAAGCGTAGCTTCGATGTGGCACAAGGCAGAAAGTATGGAGCACCTAGTGAGTATAGAACTCAGTTCTCAGTGGTAATTAATTTATCGAGTCAAGCTTGCTAATCATTACACCACATGGTAGTGGCCTGATTGTACTTGTATGTCTGTATGGATGCGCAGTCGATTGGTTTGAACGTTCGATTTCCAAACCTGAGACCTGGTTTCGAATCTTTCTATGGTCGATTTGTCACGAAGGTGACTTATTGATGTTATCGGTCTGTGGAGGCAATCCCAGCGAGTGACAACTTTGAAAAGTGTATGAAAACTATAACGCGGTTTGATCCTAGTTTTGTAGGTGAAATTCGGTTGGCGGATCGTCGAGGGTTTGAGCGTACTGGCCTTATTCAACCTGTTGATCGAGCCATTATGTGCTTTCTCTATGTGCTTTGATTAGCTGAAATCTTTTTCAGCTGTGCTGGTTGAACTCTCTGCCTCTGAGCAGAGAGGATCGCCAGACGAGGCTCTGCCGAAGGGCAGAGTCTCGTCTCGGGAAACAGCCACCCGACCCCGTTTTACACGGGTTCTACGGGAATTTTTGCTTGAGCCTACAGGCTCGGCTGCCCCACATTAAACCCGGCCTTGTGCCACATCTGATCGCGTGGGGAGGTTAGTAAATATACTAAGTGCCTTCTCTCAGAAACTGTAACTAAGGTCTACTCAACATAGTTGCAGTATAACCTGTTTGTGGGCTCTGTGGGTTTTTAGACCATCACAAATGTGCGTGTGCAGTTGTTTTGAATAGGGTTTACCTAGACGCTCAAGCAAATGGCTTGCTCAAAAATGTGTAGTTGGTTATTATATTGTATCTACATATATATCTGTTTAGATTTATTTATCTTGGTTGATTAAAATCTACTCAAATATCATAGACTGTTCACATCTATCTATTTCAGTTTTTTCATCTATCTATTTATCTATCTCAGTCTTTCCATATCTATCTAACTTTTTCTATATATACCTATCTCCATCTTTTCATATCTCTCTTACTTTTCCATATCGATCTATCTATTTCAGTCTGTTCATATATTCACTTTTCATATCTATCTATTTCTGTCTTTCCATACCTCTCTATCTCTATGTCACTTTTTCATATCTATCTCAGATTTTTCATATCTATCTATCTATCTATCTATCTATCTATCTATCTATGTTCATATCTACTTATCTTTTTATCTTTCTAAATGTCTATTATTTTCTTTCTTTGAGATCATTTTTATCAAGCTGGTTGCTACAATTTCGTAGAAACATTTGTCATAAAATAAACCGTATGTACACACAAAATACGTAGCAATTTGTCTTATCATTCGTTCTTTTTTTCTTTTGTTTCTTTTTTATACCTTTCTCTCCTCTTCATCTTCCTCTTCACCCTTCATTGTCCTTCTCTTCTTCTAGCACTTGTTTTCTCTTCCCCTCTCTTCTTCTTCTTCTTCTTCTTCTTCTTCTTCTTCTTCTTCTTCTTCTTCTTCTTCTTCTTCTTCTTCTTCTTCTTCTTCTTCTTCTTCTTCTTCTTCTTCTTCTTCTTCTTCTTCTTCTTCTTCTTCTTCTTCTTCTTCTTCTTCTTCTTCTTCTTCTTCTTCTTCTTCTTCTTCTTTCTTCTTCTTCTTCTTCTTCTTCTTCTTCTTCTTCTTCTTCTTCTTCTTCTTCTTCTTTTCTTCTTCTTTCTTCTTCTTCTTCTTCTTCTTCTTCTTCTTCTTCTTCTTCTTCTTCTTCTTCTTCTTTTCTTCTTCTTCTTCTTCTTCTTCTTCTTCTTCTTCTTCTTCTTCTTCTCTCTTCTTCTTCTTCTTCTTCTTCTTCTTCTTCTTCTTCTTCTTCTTCTTCTTCTTCTTCTTCTTCTTCTTCTTCTTCTTCTTCTTCTTCTTCTTCTTCTTCTTCTTCTTCTTCTTCTTCTTCTTCTTCTTCTTCTTCTTCTTCTTCTTCTTCTTCTTCTTCTTCTTCTTCTTCTTCTTCTTCTTCTTCTTCTTCTTCTTCTTCTTCTTCTTCTTCTTTTCTTCTTCTTCTTCTTCTTCTTCTTCTTCTTCTTCTTCTTCTTCTTCTTCTTCTTCTTCTTCTTCTTCTTCTTCTTCTTCTTTCTTCTTCTTCTTCTTCTTCTTCTTCTTTCTTCTTCTTCTTCGTTACTTTTTTCCCATCGTCTTCTATTCTTTTTCGTTCTTCTTCGTATTATCCTCTCCCTTCTCCTCTTCTTCTTCTTCTTCTGTCGTCCTTGAGAAAGTGGACCGTCGAGATTTCTTGTCAGCATTGTAACCAAACGGGAAACTCCTAGAGTGAAACTATGAAGCAGGCATTTTTTTTTAAATATGGCCCCGAGTTTTCTTACCATCGTTTTATCTTTCGACTTTTTAATGCAGTCATCTTTGCTAGGTCAGCAGCTTTGTTTTTTCTTTATTCTTTTTTCATTCCAAAAAGTCAACCAGTTTGTACAAGACAAAATCATATCACGTGCATATTGCTATATATATATATATATATATATATATTATATATATATATATATATAAAAGTGAACATAGAAGTCAACACTTAGAGGCGACAGTCTGTTTCATGCTAGATGCAATCGTCGGGCCACGAGTGCTGTTCTTAAGACTATATTTCTTCATATATATATATGTATATATATATATATAATAGTTTTATGAGTTTTTGTAATCCATTGTCAGTATGTTATATATATATATATATATATATATATATATATATATATATATATATATATATATATAACTCTTCAACTGTATCTTTCTGATTGTAATAATGAGTTTTCTACATTCCTTAAAATTTAACATCGTTACAAGAATGTATGCTGGCACGGTATACAATATTATCAGTCTTATATTGACCGCTTAAGGGACTGTTGTATTTTTTTAGAAATATTTACTTTGTCTTTGTTGAAAATATATTTTTTAATATAATGTTGTTCTGTTGGGATATGGTTTTATCTATGTTATTAACGCATCTATAACTCATTTTAACATTATTTGTGTTAAAAGATTTTTAGTATCGTTAATGGTTAAAATGCTTATGGATTCTTCCTATATGGGTTTGAACATTACCATGAAAAGGTGGGTTGAACCATATAATTTTTACGCTAATACTCTAAATTGCTTAGTTCCAAAGCCTTTATATATCCAATTTTATTATTATCAAATATTTGCTTATTGCTGGAGTTAGAAGATAATCTTACTTGCTCTGATTTATGCAAATTATCTAGAAATTATGTGGTGGTGATTTGATTTTTTACTGACGTATCTATGTATGACTGATAAAATTGTATACCGAACGAGAAGACATTCCGGTAACGATGTTAAATTTTAATTTGGTTCAACTAAAAATCCTTGGAATACCTTTAGGTAATATAAAATGCGAAAACAGCACTGTCTTCTCCAAATATTTCTGGCAATTAAAGTATGATGGCAACTTACAACCCATCAACTAGGATATAATAACAAAAGCCAAATCTTAACACACTTAAATAACTCTAGCTTATTAAACAAGAGAAATGCATTGATGGTTACATGGTGGCAACTTACAATCCATCAACTAGGATATAATAACAAGACCTAAATCTTATAACGGGAAAGGTGATAAATGTAACTTATGTCTTGTTGAAAAATTGGTTATCTTAAAACACTTTAAAAACCCTAGCTTATTTAACAAGAGAAATACATTGATGTCTACATGATGGCATGAAAATAAATAAACACGCTAATACAGATTAATTTTTAACATAAATTACGGTATATTTTTTAAAGTAAATTACGGTTTCTATTTGTTTTTTGTTTTATATATATATATATATATATATATATATATATATATATATATATATGTGTGTGTGTGTGTGTGTGTGTGTGTGTGTGTGTGTGTGTGTAAAGGAACAAGTAATATCCTTTTAATAATAAAAATAATAATATTCACAACTCTAAAATAAAAACTTCTTTATTTTTTTTACATATATATAAAAACCCCGTTTATTTTAAATGCCAAATATAATTTTTTAAATTAAAAAACTATAATCCTAGTATAGTATATATCTACGACAACATTAGAATAGCCAGATATATTTTAAAAATTCAAATCACATAACGTTTTCTCTATAATCAGCACCTGAAGAGTGCGTTGGTATTAAACTCCGAGTCGTGCTATCGGTGAGGGATATGTATATTTATTAATATATATATATATATATATATGTGTGTGTGTGTGTGTGTGTGTGTGTGTGTGTGTTTCGGATACGAAACCTAGCATCTATGACGTTTGAGAAACTCTAAATGAGTAAATGGGCTTTAAATGTAAATTAATACCTTGCCTACTTGTGAAGCACTTCATAGCCGCCCTTTCAAACCTAGTCGGATTAAATGGTCGTTTATCCTGCAAAGAGGGACGCTGGTTTGAATCCTGCTAGATAGCGCGTTTACTTCATACGTTTTCTCGTGTGTACGGGCCAGTGAACGAAAAAGAAACAGTGTTCAAAATAAAAATGGAGCGTTTATTTAAATACTGTATCACTTTAATATATGCTATCAACGTTATTTTTAATTGGATACTCGTATTTGATTTGACTCCCCGATTATATATTAAAGAGTATATTTATTGATTTTCGTCTACCGGAATAAAGAATCCGGTTAGGATTCGAACCTATGCCCCACTGCTCTAAGCAGAGGGAATCGTAATTAGATCCTACGGCCTCTAGATCGACTGAACTACGAAAAACTTAGCCGATTAAGCCAGGCTGAATAGCGAAATTATTCTCGTAGATTTCGGAATCATCTACTCAAATACGAATATCCACTAAAAATAACGTTTTAAGTGATAAAATCTGTTGAATTAAATAAAAAAAAAATCAATTACTTAATTATATATATTATAAAATGGACAAAGTCCGACAATTATTTTAAGACATTTTTTATGTTTATACGTTCTTATTATAGATACAAATATTTAAGTAAATGCTCTGTTTATAATAAACAGTATTAACAACATTTACTGGCCTGAATGTTTGAGAAATTTTCATAGAAAATATGCGTACTCCGACAGGGATCGAACCTGTATCCTATACGGAACCGTCATATAGCCTGGCGTGCTATTACCGATATTGCCACAGAGGAGCGTTTCGATTAGCAAGGTCGATTTTTCTGTTTTTAAACCACATTTCTCCTTGATTTTCTCTCTTACATTTGGATACGCATCCAGCAGAAAATGAATGTATGAGAGAGAATCATGAAGAATTGTTGTTTTAAAACAGTAAAATCGACCTTGCCACCCGAACGATCCTCTGTGGCGAAATCGGTAAAAGAACGTCAGGCTATATGACAGTTGCGTTTAGGATACAGGTTCGATTCCTGTCGGAGGACGCACATTTCCCATGAAAATTTCGCGGACATGCAGGCCGGTAAATGTTGTTAATACTGTTTATTATAAACATACTATTTACTTAAATAATTGTATCTATAAAAAGAACGTATAAATATAAAAATGTCTTTATATATATATATATATATGCATTCGCACATACTTGTGTTGGAAGGTGGTGTGTATATTTAATCGTTAGAAACGGATTTGCATAAGCGAGATGAAAGGATGTCCGGGTTCTCGATTGCTATGGTCATTGTTTTACCATCAGTAAAATGATCAAAGAGCATACGATTTGTCTCATAATTAATCCGGAACAAGAATGATAATTCGAATGACAACCATCGCCCTGAGGTCAGACTGTAACCCGTCAACTCAGCAACACTCGTAATTAAAGGTATAATATATATATATATATATATATATATATATATATATATATATATATATATATATATATATATATAATAATCTGTTTTCTCAGGAGGAAACATTCGGTACTCATTGACCGGCGGCTAATGCTAACTTCGGTTGAAATATATAAAATCTTTCTCTCAAAACAATCTTTCAGGAAAATAGGTTTATTAAGTCCAGTTAATGTTGGACGGTCTCCTCAAAGATTAAGAAGAGACTCGAGACAACGGAGATATAGTTCTACAGTAGGATGCTAAGGATATCATGGACCGAGTGTGAGGTTTTGAAGAGGATTCAAACAAGGAGGAAGCTTATACTTAACATCAGGAAGAGGCAGCCGAAATTTCTGGGACACGTAATGAGAAAAGTGGGCTTGGAGAATTTGATACTCACAGGCCGAATATAGGGAAAAAGAGACAAGGGAAATCAATGCATGACTTACCTGGCTGGCTTAAGCAAAGGGATGAAAGAACGTGGTCTGGAAGAGGTGGCAGAGAGACAAAACTTATTGAGAGCTACAAGTGATAGGGGGAAGTTGAAAGGCACGATCGCCCACGTCTTGAAGGGACATGGCACATAAAAGCTTGATGAGAACTTCTTTCATGAACTTTTGTTTGAAATAGTGTGTAATGCCAGCATCCTGATTATATCGTTATTTTTTAGCTGTTGCTGTTGTTGGATGTCCTCAAGTGATGTGCTTTTTGCAATTTGGCGCAGTCCTTTGTCATTCTGTACAGCCAGTCTACAATGTACCCTGACATTCAAATATGGTTCTCGCTAAGACCTACAGGTTTCATTCGCTCAAAGCCAATTCTTAACCATTGATCTGAGAAAACGATTGTATACAGATATTTATGAACGGGTTTGATATCATGCATGGCATCTACATGAAAGTCTCGATCTGAGGAGATTATGTAACCCGAGATTTACGCTAACGTTTTGGCTTTGTAACAACATGCAGTTTCAAGCGAAACTACTACTATCACAGCCTATTCTTCGTCCTTTATCTCCTATACTAAAAGTACATACACACACACACACACACACACATATATATATATATATATACAGTGTAACCCGGATATAAGAGAGTTGTCGGGACCGGAGACGAAGTATCTTATATCCGGGTTTCTCTTATATCCAGGTTTGGTCTATTTTGTTTAGGTAAGTGTGGCTCTAATTTGGGACCAAATAAAATCTCTCCTATATCCGGGTTTCTCTTATATCCGGGTCTCTTATATCCGGGTTACACTGTATATATATATATATATATATATATATATATATATATATGTATATCTATATCCAACTGACGCCAAATCTGCCGGGATTTGATCCTAGCTAGACGCAACCGGACGCCTAGCCACACGGATGAGCAGTTATACAGCGGAACAGTCTGTGGACAACAATACATATATATATATATATATATATATATATATATATATATATATATATAGGTAGGTAGTAATACGTTGGTATAATACAGGCGAGTCCTATTAAAACAACATAGAATTTGAAATACAGTGTAACCCGGATATAAGACAGTTGTCGGGACCGTAGAAGAAGTCTTTTATATCCGGGTTTCTCTTATATCAGGGTTTGGTCTATTATATATACATTAACACAGGCTCTAATTTGGGACCAGAGAAAATATATCTTATATCCGGGTTTCTCTTATATCCGGGTTTCTCTTATATCCGGGTTACACTGTATGTTAAAACTGACTCACAAATAGCGCTTAATGTTTGTTTTCACTAAACAGAGCAAATTTTCTTTACAATTGGAATTAAGATACCATTAGTTAATGACCATTTTTACCTACGAATTTTAATTTTAAAATTCTCAGGATTTTACAAACTGTTTGTAACGAGATGTGTGTGTGTGTGTGTGTGTGTGTGTGTGTGTGTGTGTGTGTGTGTGTGTGTGTTGCTGTATATATATATATGTATGTATGCCTGACTCATTAAATTCTTCTTCTACACGAAGCAAAGTGAAAATTATATATAGCATCACAGAATCGCATAGACAAATGAGCGGACATCGAGAAGTGATAGGCAACTAAGGGTAGGACAGAGAAATATTGTGGCGTGGGTGGTGACAGTAAGGTGTGCGGGTGGGAGGTCATTTGAACTTTACCGTCTCTTTAAAAGACTTACTTGCTTCCCACACCGTAGCCTGTGTTACTTGTTCCACAGACATTTTCCCAAAATACAAGCTTTCTCCTTCACTGGCATAGACGTGTTTTCTTTTTGCTGTTTTTTTTTTTGTCGGGGGAGTGAGTAATTTATGCATTCTATATAAACGATCCCCACCAGTAATTGGCTATTTGCCACGTTTAACGATCATAAAGTCACAGAAAGAAAAAAACTCGGTAAGGAGCGAAATCACTCAGCGAGCAAACGACACTGCGAAACTAACTTGTCAATCCAAATTTCTACGATAAATGCCCACAAGATTATTAAGATTAATTTAGAAAACTAGAAGATCTACTAAGGTTTATTCCTCGTAGATATAAGCTTAAGAAAAGATACGCGAACTAGATGAGGATTAGAGAAAAACGGAAGGACTCTTCTTTTTTTTTTTCATTTTTCTCAAATATGGCGATATTGACACTAGGACGCAAGTAGGTCTGAAAGAGAATGAGAAGACTTTAGTGTAAAGAAAGGCCAATGAACGCGCAGGTTTTCACGAAGACAGAAGGCTATATTCTGTCTTCAGGAAAGCCTTCACTTTTATTGGTCCTCCATTTTAAATTTTTTGAAGATTGTTGGTAGCGATTACTGCGAGAAAAGAATAGAATAGAACACACGGTTGCATCTAGCTAAAAACGGTGAGACCTAGCTGCCAATCTAGTAGCCCGCTTGAATTCATGCAGTTGAAGCACCAAGGAGGAAATCTCATCAGAACTATTGCCATGAAAATATTTCTAAAAAAAGACAGAGGGAAGCCATGTTATGTCATTGAGAAAGTGACTGAATCTGTGATTCTAGGTCAGGATCGATTGCACTACAGACACTTCTTTGAACTTTACCAAGTATCTATAGCAGTAGCACCAGACCAGATATGGCAGTAATATAATGAAACGCAATAAGAAGACTAACAACGGAATGCCCAGTAAAAAAAAAGCGGTAAATTCAGAAAGAATTTTATTTAGCTATTGTAGTGGACCAGGCGGTGTGTGAATGTGAGAAGAGAAGATGAGTTATCTCTAGGTTATGGCTTCCGCTGGCCGGTCCAGCTACATAAGAATGTTGGACTTTAATGGAGTCCAAAGAAACAAACAAGACCGATATACATGTATGCGAACAAATATATATTAATAACAAATAGGTTAAAACACAAATTACAAATACATAGAAGGCATGAATAAAATGTTACAGTCTGTATGGAAAGTTGTGTGTGTGTTGAGTTGAATGTCCGTACGGGGTGAATTTTGTTTTAGCGTGTTCCCAGAATATGGGAAACGCTGGTTGTGTATAAGAGTTCACATATTGGAAATTTTAAGAGAAAATTTTGTATACCTCGCCTCAATCGGCTAGGTTACGGCCAGCGGCCTGAGTTGCGGTAGTTGCTCGCACGTGCGCGTAAGCAGAGAAAAAAGCAAAGAGGCGAAAGGTCAACCAGTATTTATACTCCCGGGAGAGAGAGACCCCTGGTGAAGGGTTAAGGAAATGAAGGGGAGCTAACTGCGACACTATCATGATTCATGCACAAACTGAACAGCGTAGATGTTCGAAACGTTTCCCTGAATGTTCAACACAAAATTGTAAGCGTGGTATCATGGAGGTACAGTTGCTTTGCGGATAGCGCCAAAAGGCATTTAATTCCAAGCTTGAATTAAGTTCCACTTCAATGAATCACTATTGACGATGTCACGACGACGGTTTTGCAAATGAGTTAGGTGTATACTCCAGATACAGTAATCCATAACATTCCGATCTGGACATTGAGAGGTCCACTATGGTGGACAACTTAGAGCTGATGTATTTTTCCGAAGAATAAATTTGCCGCTTTCTTACTGGGCACCGTGTAAGACAGATTTCATGTCCATCAGCAGTCAGAGGTGTGAGCGACATATTAGGGACAACAAAATCAAACAGATACATAAATTATCTATTTAGGTGGTGTAAGATCAGAGAAGAGAAAATGTAACACGGAAATCCGAAAACGCATATCAATAGAGAAAGAGGTCTTCCAGAAACTAATCAAAGTATTAAAACAGAGGAAAATATTTGTCAAAAACAAGGAAAACTTTGTTGAAACATGTAATATGTAATCTTCTATGTAGCTGGACAAATTGTCTTCAGATGAAGAAGAAAACTGAAACGACAGAAACGTGCTTCTGCCGACGAATGCTAAAATAGCATGGAGAATATATATATATATATATATATATATATATATATATATAATATATATATATATATATGAGGACGTTTTAAGGAACATTGGAGCAATAAGGAAACGTATACTTACAATCAGAAAGAAAGAGTTTAAAAGAAAAGCGATGTCGTATTTTTAAAAAGAAAGTCCTGATTTTTTATAATTATCCATTATTCTTTTATTTTTCTTTGTTTATTAAAAAATTATACTATAATATTTGTTATGTTATTATGCATTTATAGTATTTAATATATTCTTAAAATCTTTTATACGGGGGTCATTCAATAAATAAGGTGAATTTTTCGGTATAAGGACGTCTAATACAGATAGAAGCTTACTTTTTTTTTTCAGCGTAGTCTCTCAGCACTGTCACACATTTTTCCCATCTGTGCACAAGCTTCCGTATTCCCTCAGCGTAAAAATCTTTGGACTGATGTCTCAGCCAGTCGCTCGCAACACTTTTGACTTCATCGTCACTTTTAAACTTCGTGCCTCTCGTGAACGCTTTCAAGGGACCAAACTGGTGAAAGTCTGAAGGGGCAAGGTCTGGGCTGTATGGGGGATGAGGGAGCAGTTCCCAGCCCAGCTCCTTGATGGTCTGCACCGTTTGGGCTGCTGTGTGGGGCCTTGCGTTGTCATGATGCAAGATGACTCCTTCTGACTGATGATCCCTGCGTTTGTCCCAACAGATAAGCCCAAAGTCCTTGCAATGTCATCCACTGTCACCCTTCTGTCAGAGTGAATGAGGTCATTGACTGATTCGATCACCTCAGGAGACCTCACTTCTGTAGGCCTCCCAGGCCTGTTTTCATCCTCAACACTGCTCCATCCTTCTTTAAACAATTTAGCCCACTTGTAGACATTTTTTTGGCTGAAACATGTGGCACCATACACAGTTGACATTCTCCTATGAATTTCAACTGTTTTTCACCCTTCAGCAACCAAAAACTTGATAACTGACCGCTGTTCAATCCTGGAGCATGCTTCTTGGTCGGCCATCTTTGTTAATCGCCAAAAATCTCAAAGTTTTTTTTTAATCTGCAAAAGAAATTAAATCCATGTGAAAAAGAAGTAAAACAAAAAAAAAAAAAAGAGTAAGCTTCTATCTGTATTCGAAGTTCTTATACCGAAAAATTCACCTTATTTATTGAATGACCCTCGTACACATTTGCTTATTTTTAAGATAAGTCGTGGCATACAACGATTTTGATTGTAAAATAAGTGTTGTTTAGCAAGTGTAATTTATTAAGAATATCTCGCTAAGAGTTAACATAATGCATTCTTTTTGTTTTATTTATGATATAGTAGCATGAATAATTCTATATTCGAATCTATTTAAATTTAGGCGTAATATTTCTCTGTTTTTACGATTTGGTGTGGCAAACAAACAACGTAAGATTTTTTATCGTGGTAACTGGCAGCGAATGGGCAGAGATTAGGGATAAGTAGTGACAGCTGAAATTCGAACTTCCTCCGCCGATTCTGTTTTCTGCAATGGAAACTATTATTGCACACCTCCAAAAACACGCGCCGTGCGCGCACACACACACAAATATATATGTGTATATATGCATCATTTCATACGGAATATCAACTATAATAACCTTTGAATTAAAAAAATATCGGATTAAAAATTATTAATTATATATATATATATATATATATATATATATATATATATATATATATATATATATATATATATATATGAACGCTGATGTCGGAGTAAACGGACATTTTTTTTTCATTTCTCAAAGAAAGCGAATACGTATTTTTAAAAAGAAAGTCCTGATTTTTATAATTATCCATTATTCTTTTATTTTTCTTTGTTTATTAAATTATATTATAATATTTGTTATGTTATTATGCATTTATAGTATTTAATATATTCTTAAAATCTTTTATACATATTTGCTTATTTTTAAGATAAGTCGTGGCATACAACGATTTTGATTGTAAAATAAGTGTTGTTTAACAACTGTAATTTATTAAGAATATCTCGCTAAGTGTTAACATAATGCATTCTGTTTGTTTTATTTATTATATAGTAGCATGATTAATTCCATATTCTTATCTATTAATAAGAAAAGACGGCTTAGAGAATTTAAAAGGATGTATTGAAGGTAAGATAAGGAAGATTGGTTGCTTGGTTGCTTGGTTTGTTAGTTTTGTTTAGCGGCATATCATCCTATGTGCATTATTCAATACCGACATCTAAATATTTGAAACAATTTTATGGCTTCAGCTGAATATATACTATAAATAGGTACCGTAGGTAATTTTACTATAAATATGGTTTGGCTGATTTTCTTTTACGGCATATCAAGTTCTATGGGTTATTTAATGCCGACAAGATTTCGTATGAATAGAATATGTATTCTTTGTAAGAGATCAGTTTGTAGATCAGGTTTCATTGACGTATTTTTGTAAAGAGGGTTTTTGTCGAGAGTCAAATCTATTGCTGGTAATATTTTTACTAAATAAATCTATTTTTATACAGTGTAACCCGGATATAAGAGAGTTGTCGGGACCGGAGAAGAAGTCTCTTATATTCGTGTTTCTCTTATATCCGGGTTTGGTCTATTTTTGTTTAGGTAAGTATGGCTCTAATTTTGGACCAGAGAAAATCTCTCTTATATCCGTGTTTCTCTTATATCAGGGTCTCTTATATCCGGGTTACACTGTACTTTCATGGTGTTTTTACCCCAATTTGGGGGAGTAACTATTTGCCCTTATCTGAGACCCTAACAGGAAATTGTGGCGAGCCACGATCAACCACGTCCTAAAAGGATTTGGTAAACAAAAGAAAAAATGTTTAGTGTAGTTTAAGTCCACAAATTGTTAGCCATATACTCAGTGAGAATCGAATTTACTATATACAGTGTAACCCGGATATAAGAGACCCGGATATAAGAGAAACCCGTATATAAGAGTGATTTTCTCTGGTCCCAAATTAGAGCCTGTGTTAATGTATATATAATAGACCAAACCCGGATATAAGATAAACCCGGATATAAGATACTTCTTCTCCGGTCCCGACAACTCTCTTATATCCGGGTTACACTGTATATACAGCAGTCTACGAGGTTAACTTGCTTGTTTCGGATCCAGGGACAGACGCCTACACTATTTCTGATATTTATGTATCTTGGTCTGTTAAAATTCAAAATGGAGATAATACTGGATTGGGTAAAAAGTGTTACACTAGTCCCACTAAGTGGTAAGGACATGCTTGCCTTGAAAATCAGCTGTTTATTTGTTTGTTTGTTTTTTTCTATCTGTATTTGAACTCCTTTAACTTTGGGAAATATGTAACTAACTCAACTACGAGGCAGGTTACAACACAGCTTAGCAGAACCTCACACAAGGTCATAATGCTTGGTACGCCGGCAAATTAAACGAGATTAAATTGTTAACCATAACGCAATCTCCTCAGTCAAAGATCGGAGAAGGTCAGGTGATTTGCCTGTTCTTTTAGCTCCTTATCAACTTGTTCCACACACACACATACGCATATATGAAAAGTATCTGTCATGATATATATATATATCTCACAGCTCCATTAGAACCCATTTAAACACACACATAAATTTACCAGACTCCATTAGAAATATACTAGTAGAAAACACAAATATATTAATTGCTTCCACCTGTAAAAAAGGTTAAAAATAATGGAGGCTTTAATAATAAAAAAGAAAAAGCCTACCCTTAACAATATTAACTACGAACAAAGCCACAACGTGCTAACTGTATTTAGAAATTAAAACACCACTACTACACACTAAGACATACACATAATGCACACACTCAATTAAGCTGAAAAATCAAATCATCCTTGATAATGGGTAAAGGTATAGCCGAAAGCGCTCGGGAAAATAAAACATTTGCACAGTTCTTACACACCCTTTGTCCAGCAAAGAAAGCTCTTGAAAAATTAAATAAAAAACTTAACCGTAGTACCTTGTCTGTCGTTTTTAATGAAACTTGCATATATATATATATATATATATATATATATATATATATATATATATATATATATTTGTTTGTTTGTGTGGGTGGGCGAGAGATTTAATTGATAGCGGTTTTGAACGAAAGTTCAAGACCCGAGTTCGAGTTCCTTACACACAAATACACATAGGAAATGTATAAATTCACCTTATCTCTCCAGCTATGGGTTAAATAGTAGGACTTGGGCCTGGAAAAAAAATTGTTATCTCCAAAATATTGTTAAATATTCGTTCGCAAAAAAATGAATTATTCTTTCAATGGAAAATACGTTTCGGCTTTAAATAACCCGAAAAGTGTTGATAAGCTGTAAAAAAACAAATCAATCAACAATGTATACACAATATATATATATATATATATATATATATATATATATATATATATGAAATATATATAAGATATACATTACGTATGCATTTATAAATATATTAAATTTACTATTATATATATATATATATATATATATATATATATATATATATATACATATATATATATATATAGAGAGAGAGAGATTTTGAATTGAACATAGTCCGACAATTTATTAAATAAATTAATTTAATAAATTGTCGGACTATGTCCAATTCAAAATCTATGACGTCATTTGTTTACATTTGATACACTAAGAGCAGATATGAATAGAAGAGATTCATGGAAGATTTAAGTTTAAAGATAGTAAAATCGACTTTGCTAACCAGACTCTTCTCTGTGGCCGAAAGGTTAAGCCACGTCACGCGAGATGACGGTTCCGTATAGGATACAGGTTTGATTCCTGTCGGAGAACGAAAATTTTCTATGAAAATTTCTCGGACATTCAGGCCGGTAAATGTTATTTAATACTGTTTATTATAAACAGAGCATTTACTTAAATACTTGTATCTATAAAAATAACGTTAAACATATCAAAAATGTCTTTAATATATATAACAAAATACTCACATTATTTTAAAAACAATTAAATGATTAAAATAAATACTTATTTAATAAAAATGAAAAATGCAATATTGTTTTTTGCATATTTTTCCTTAAGGTTTTATATACAAAATTCCAGTTTCCAGATCGTCCTGCGTTTGCGAGAACTATAAACAAATCACACGGTCAAACGCTTCGAAAAGTTTTAATTTAGCTCCAGAAAGAAATATTTACACATGGCCAGTTGTATGTTGCATGCTCAAGAGTAAGAAATCCTATAGAAATTTGTATTTCTTTGTTTAAAAGGAAAGAATAATGTTTCTTAAAAAATATTGTTTACCATGAAGTCGTAAAAAATTATATTAAATTAAGGAAATTATTAAACCGTTTTTGTTAAAGTATTTTCCAAACGAATCAGCTTATTCAAATTTCATCGATTGGTTTGCGAAATTGAATGAAACGGGGAGTTTCTAATTTTCGACAACAAATGTTATATCTAGTAAATACTGTAAGGATTTGAACACATGTCAGCGTGTTGCAAAAAATTTCTATTTGTTAAAAATTGGGAAGTCATTATATTCCCAACCTCGACTCTACTTTCAACGGGAGAGTTTTGTCTTAAATTCTTTCTGATTTCCATTACTCTCAAGAGTTTGCTTGTTGGTCCCATTACTGCTTGGGGAGCAATCAATGGGGCGCTTAGTTTACAGCGGCCCCATTCCCAGTGGATTCTTATCGCCGATACGCAAGCATATTAAAGACAATCAGGTGGAAATGTGCCGAGATTTCATAAACATCGCGTGCTTGTCAAAGGGTTACCAACATTCCACTATCTCTTCTGAAAACGTCGGTAATTTATCACTCAATTTTGTCACGATGATCTCCCCCGTTTGTCGTTTGTGTAAATTTGATTCATTTCAGATCCTATTTCTCTTGCCAGTGTTAAACCGCGAGCTGCCTAAATCTTTTTTGCCCTTATCCATGCAGTCCATAAAGGTTGATTGTCTTCCTTAATCTCCTTTGAATGATTTGTGATTTCATTATTGATATTTATGAAGTTCCGCTTCGTACGGTGTAAGTGGCAATGGTGGACAGGCATACAAAACAAAGTAGAAATATTGTATTGAGTTAATCTTTCAAGCGCGAAAGGAGCTCTATTTGTATGCCTTGAAATTCAGTATTTGTAATCATACCTATTCCCCCTCCTCCTCCTCCTTAGAGACCTTACACTCCTCTATGGAGAATAGCCTCACCACAGTAGGTGCTGCTGTAGCTTCTATACTAAGTATGTTTTGCCAGCCCGACGTCAAATCAGTTTTGAATCCAGATTGATTCTTTTCCTAGACTAGTTGCTAAATAAGGCTAGAGCCCAGTCTCCCCTGTTCTTTAATCCATTTTTTTATCTGGGTTAAAATCCTAAAGTCTGGTGTCGAGGGGCAAAACGCAACAGGATCCCATAAAATATCGACTATCGTTATCAAAAAGTGAAACCAGATCATAGTCGGCTCGTTCTCTTGGTATTTAGAAAAGGAAGAAAGATATAAAAAATATGAAAAAATAAAGTAAATTAAAAAGGAAAATAAAAAATAAAATACATTAAAAAAAAGTAAAATCAAAGATCAAAAAATAAAGTACATTAAAAAGTAAAATAAAAATAAATTACATCAAAAAAGTAAATTAAAAAATGAAAAAATTAAAATACATTCAAAAAGTAAAATAAAAATGAAAAGATAAAGTACATTCCAAATTAAATTAACTACATTAAGAAAGTGAAATGAAAAATTAAAGTCCATTAAAAAATAAATTAAAAACTTAAAATTAAATTAGATTAAAAAAAGTAAATTTAACAAATGAAAAAAATAAATTACATTATAAAAGTATATTAAAAAATAAAAAAATAAATACATTAAAAAAGTCAATTACGTGCATTAAAAAAGCAAAGAAATTAAAGTCCAATTAAAAAGTAAATTACGTACATTAAAAAGTAAATTAAAAAATAAAGTACATAAAAAATTAAATTAAAAAATTAAAATAAAGTACATTAAAAAGTAAATTTTTAAAAAAGTAAAAGAATGTAATTTTTTATTTCGTAAAACGTAAACTTAATGTAAACTTTATCACTTTATATCGACATGTTGAATTAATTACATTTTATAAATCTTTCCCTTTTCTTTAGACTGTGTAGCATCCGGGCTTCCTCGGATATATGAGGTTTTGTTGTATCTTCTCGCCAATCATGTGCCTTCCCTCTCATACACGACACATTTGTTTTTTTTTGTTTTTTTTTATTTATGTCTGTGCTTTTAGTATGGAAATTGTGACACAAAATAAACACAAACCAAAATATTAAGAAACAAGAAAAAAATCGTACAAAAAAAAACAAAAAACTTCTAAACTGCTAAGTAATATCAATTCCGAACAATTTTATCACACAGGAAGAGGAGACTTGTAGCAACAAAGATGTCGTTTTACAGAAAGGTGCTGAGAATACCATGGACAATTGCGAGGAAGTTTTTAGGAAAATGAAAATAAAAATGAAAATTGTGCTCAGGATGAGTAACTGTTAAAATTCCTGGGACACATAATGACGAAAGCGGTTTGGACAATTTGACAGTCAGAGGACATATTAAAACGTGAAAGGGACTGAGGGAAATGTGTGTAAATGGATGTCAAAGCAGACATTGGGACAATCATTGCTTAGAACTCCGAAGCTTAGGTAGTTGTGAGAGCCATTACCGGCTATGACCTGATGTAACACATGGAAGAAGTCCTTGAGACTGTATTCCCTTAAATTTACCCTTAGAACTTACCTCGTAACTTTCATTGTCTTCTTCCTATTTAATAATGACTTCCACATGCAACCAATATCGAATATTGATTATCAATTTATCTGAAGTGACCTTTCTAGGAGAGTCCTGTATCAGGAATTAGTGGAGTTTGCGAAAGATCCGACCGGCTCAGCTTATCGGCGGATAAGTTGCGCTCTTTTTGGTCTTAGGTGACCCTGAGTTTTCGTTTACCTGGCGATTGGTTCAGAATAAACTGTCTCTCTATGACGTGGTCTTCAGATGGGGTTTGGCGGATTTGTCAGACTGTCATTGGTATCATCTTGGCTCAGAAGAAACGGCTTCGCACGCCTTCTACCATTGTCCTTGGGTACGCCCCCTCTGTGACTATGTCGGCAAGTTGAAAGCTCGTATCGCTGCCGAAAAGCTAGTACTCACTGATCTCGCGTACGCGTGTGACAATGGGGGTGTAACGGATGGCGTTTCTGTCGCTGCTAGCCACGGCTAGAATGGTGATTTGGACGACGCGGATGGAGGAAATTTTACGCTGTAAACGGTATTCTCATCAGGATCTACTCTGATTCTTCAAACATCAGCTCAGAATGAATAATAGAACTGTTTGAAAGTGTTTGGTATCGACACATTTCAGCAAAAGGAGGATAACTATGGCGAGCCTGGTTCGCGTGAACGGTGTTAGCATTGATTTTCTTTTTTAAGTCACCCTAATTCACAACGAGGCGGTTTCCTGTAGAGCCCTCCTCTGGATAAGACTCTTCTTGTGTACCTAATTAATGTAAGTGTCGTTCCTGGGCTACTCCCGGCGGCCTCTTTGGTTATTATCCAAGTCGAGATTCCTAACCTCCCCAGTTTGTTTTTGGCCTCCTTTTTGGTGTTTTGTTACATTTTAGTTTGTTTTCGGGTTCACCCCTTCCACTTCATTTATATCATTTAATTTTTATATATAATTCTATAACACAAAGAAATTTTTTATGTCATCCCCTTTGTGTGTGCGATATTATGATATATGTAGGATTGATGGATAAGAGATAAGTTTTTGTGGTGAATGTGCAAATTGTAAGAAATGTATGGGTCGTAAATCTGAGTAGCTAAGTTGTGTGATGTCAACGAACACTTGTTGCCACTTTCGTAATGCTCGTTGTAGTAGAGACTTTGTAATCGCAGATACAACTTACAGTAACGCCGTTGAACAATACTAGTGTCAGCCGCCTTCGAATATCACTCGCACTAATAGTAATTGCTCGAATAATAATCTGTATGGTGATCCGAATAGAGAAATAGTATAGTGAATAGAGTAGAGAATAGTGGTCTGTATGGTAATAGAGGATAGACTAGAAATGGCGATCCTCTAGATGTCACGAGACTTCCCATATATGCGTTTTTCTATGGTTGCATGGTCTGCTTAATTCAATAATGGGATCACCAGTGTTTGCGATCTATGTTCAAACTCAAGTGTCGGCAGCGATATAGAACACTAAGATAGTTAGTGTCAACCAGCCTCAACCCTTCTCCCTTTTTAGGCTTTGTTCCACAATTGTATTATATGCAATAAATATCATATCAACCTCTATACCGAAATCTAAATATTTTGAATACAATTTTATGGCTTCAACTAAATGTATACTATAAATAGGTATTGTTGGTTGGTTGATTTTCTTTAGCGTCATATCAACCTCTATACCGAAATCTAAATATTTTGAATACAATTTTATGGCTTCAACTAAATGTATACTATAAATAGGTATTGTTGGTGGTTGATTTTCTTTAGCGTCATATCAACCTCTATACCGAAATCTAAATATTTTGAATACAATTTTATGGCTTCAACTAAATGTATACTATAAATAGGTATTGTTGGTTGGTTGATTTTCTTTAGCGTCATATCAACCTCTATACCGAAATCTAAATATTTTGAATACAATTTTATGGCTTCAACTAAATGTATACTATAAATAGGTATTGTTGGTTGGTTGATTTTCTTTAGCGTCATATCAAACTCTATGGGTTATTTAATGCCGAAATCTAAACATTTTGAACACAATTTTATGGCTGCAATTAAATATATTTTGAGTGTAATTGTATGCTTTCAATTACAGATAAAATTGTTGCTCATGTTCCTATATAATGTTTTGTTGGTAATTAAACTATAAATAGGTTTTGTTGGTAATTTTTTTATATAATTATGCATTGCTGGTATTTTCACTATAAAAAATGTATTTGTTTAATACTTTCATAGTATTTTGCTTGGGGGTTCACTATTTGCCTATAGCTGAGACTCTAATATGTGCAGGACAGGCTGGACCTGGGAACAACGTCAATTAAAAGGTGATTCTACGCTCCTCAAAACCTACAATCTCTCAATCAGAGGCCTTGCTGCTGGATGTAGTTTATTTTCATACCTTGGACTGTGAAGCGAGATGATTATATTGAATCAATTACTAAGCCTGTTGGCAGGTAAGTTCGTTCACGGTGTCATGCTAGGCAATTTGTTCTCACCAGAACCCATCTTGCCTGCTTATAAATCTACCATTTAACCATTCATGTTGTCATATATCGTTTAGTGTTTCTGCTATATATCTCAAGATTCTTGACAAAATCCGAAGAAGGGTTTGTAATGTTATCCTTCCTGACGTGGCATCTAGGCTTCAGTCCGTTTCTCACCGCTTTAATGTGTCTTCTCTGTGTCTTTTCTAGAATTTAAGAAAGATTGGCGGTTAGGTCCCTTCGTTTTACTATTGATATGCAACCGTAAGTTCTATTTCATTAGTTTCCTTTCTTGTACTTCCCGCTTGTAGAATTCTTTTTCTATCTCTGTTATTCACGATCTTCAAAAATTTAATAGCAATATCAATGTCATCATTTACTTCCGGAATCCTATTCTTTATGTCTTTTCGCCTCACTAACGCTTTCCTTCACTCTCAGTTACCCCTTGTGTCTTAGTGGCACTATCGCCTTGCATGTGATGAAAAATTTATAAAAGAAACGAAAGGCATATAGTGATTTTCCAAGTGTAGCTTAGATGTGGCACAAGGCCGAATGTGAGAGACACCCAATGAGGATCAAAGTCACTACTCAGTCGTAATTGTTCTAGTGAGACAAGCTTGCTAACCATTGCATCGCTTCGAGGTGCCCTAACGAGAGGCATATATGTACTAGTGTATAAATCCAAATATGTGGTTTCAGATGGTTGCTTTACGGCTAATATATCTTTACAAATTAAACCTCTGAGAAATTCTTTGATATTGACGACTTCATCGTGAAAAGACACAGTTGTACTACAGTGTAACCCGGATATAAGAGAGTTGTCGGGACCGGAGAAGAAGTATCTAATATCCGGGTTTCTCTTATATCAGGGTTTGGTCTATTATACAGTGTAACCCGGATATAAGAGAGTTGTCGGGACCGGAGAAGAAGTATCTTATATCCGGGTTTCTCTTATATCCGGGTTTGGTCTATTTTGTTTTATTAACACAGGCTCTAATTTGGGACCCGAGAAAATCTCTCTTATATCCGGGTTTATCTTATATCCGGGTCTCTTATATCCGGGTTACACTGTATATACATGTTGTGTCGTGGCACAATAGTAAAAAGAAGAAAATCAAGTCGAGGTTGGTTTAAGGAACAAGTGTATTTAACATCACAGATACAAAGGTAGGAAACGGGTACTACTCAGCTAGGCAGTTGTAGTACTGTCGCTGCTTACACCCCGGGGTAGGTATTACTGGCACTATATATAGTGAAAACCGGTGTAATTCCCTTGTGTTAGAAAGGCCGGTGTAACAATACATTAACACAGGCTCTAATTTGGGACCAGAGAAAATATATCTTATATCCGGGTTTCTCTTATATCCGGGTTACACTGTACCATTTTCTTTTCTTTCAGAGCCCGCGTAAATATGAAACTGTCCATAGAATCTCAACTGATCGAAAGAAGAAATGACAGGGGTTTTTTTTGTTTTTGTTTTTTTATCTACTACGGCTGGTTCATTTCTTACCTACAACTGACCCTCTCCACACCAATTCTCGCTCAACTCAAACACACATATCCGACTTCCCATCCACCTACTTGACATGCCTCGCCTTTTCTGTCTCATGCTGGCTTTATAGACACACATTTACCCAGTGTATACAAATAACAAACTACGCCCAAATTTATTTAGGTTTAGTTCAAGTGGTAGAGTTGGATACTTTAAGGCAAATGATTTTCAACCGGTGTGCCGCGGCACACTGGCGTGCCGTGAGTGGAACGTAGGTGTGCCGCGAAATTTTTTAAAGGTCATTAATTAAAATTATTTTCGAAAGTATTCCAAAGCACACTAAGTATACATATCAAAGTTGAAAACTCCTTTAAATTGATTATGCGAATATACCATAATAAATAAACGTGTGCATAATATATAAAGACCAATCATTTTCTGAAAGAAACCATATTAAAAACAAAAATCGATCACAGCTAGAATCCTTGTAATAATATTTAAGAGTATGCATGTCCAAAATTCGACCTTGTAAAGAAGATATTCTAAAAAACGCCAAGGGAGGAAAAGAAAGAAAGAAAGAAAGAAAGAAAATGTTTAGATCAGTGATTTTTAACCGGTGTGACATGTTGATTTGCCGTGAGAGGATCGTAGGTATGCCGTGAGAGGATCGTAGGTATGCCGTGAGAAGATCGTAGGTATGCCGTGAAAAATTTTAAAGGTCATTAATTAAATCATTTTCGAAAGAAGTCCAAAGCTCAATAATTGTACATATCAAAATTAAAACCCCTTTAAATTGATTATACGAGTATATCATTGTATATTATAAACAATCATTGTATATTATAAATAATCATTGTGTATTATAAACAATCATTGTATATTATAAATAATCAATCATGACTAGAATTCTTGGAAGAATATTTAAGAGTATGCCTCTCAAAAATTCGAAAGATGATATTCGAGAGAAAAAAATATCAATCTCAGTTATCTCATAAATAAACAGAAAAATAAATATAAAAATGCTTAATCTGGTGAGTATAGAAACGTGGAAATCCCTATCACTATAACAGTCTTTCTTTCTTTCTTTTTCTTAGGTGTATTTTGCCTTGCGTTGTTATACGAGAGAATAACACCTTTTTTGCTTTTTCTTGACGTTTCTTCTTTTTAATAGATAGGTAGACAGAAGCAGGTTTATATAATGAACCACATTCTTAACAGCGTACGCCGCACAACGTCCCTCTTTTAATATGTGTTTGATCTTCGATCAATTTTTCTCACTTCAGTAGCCCGCTCATATTATCTCCAATAGAAATGTCCTGTCAATGGACGCTCCATATATATCCCTTTATTGTTCAAGTCTTTAAATTCAGCTCAAAAACCAAATAAAAATTCACACATACAGATATACTGCTATTTCCGCTCATCCCAGCGGCGCCTTATTTGATTGGCCATTGATTCTGTCAAGTGCAGCAACACGCTATGCTGAAAATTGACTCTTCAATCAGAGTTATCGTTCCTTCATCTTCAGCGCACGCGCGTGATTTGTGAGTCTCGGTGGCGCGTGGCAAGCTCCGATGGGAATTATCAACCAATCCCATCTCGCCAACGCCCTAACCATCTTTTTTTTTTTTTTTTTTTCTCCGGTGGTAATTGAATTTTCTTAAGAGGAATCGGATAAATGGGATATATTATTATTAATGTTGTTATTATCTGCAGAAATTGGTTGAGTTTTGAGTAATTCAGGAACTCTCAAAGTATTCCGGTCGCAATTACTTAGTGCCGGATCTACATAAATTATTTTTCTGACGATTTTATGATCTGAAATTGAAATGTAAATTAGCCATTTTAAAATATTTTCGCTGTATTAAGTTCCATTATTTGAAAGGAAGTAATCTCAAGTCAGTTTATTGAATTGACATTAAAAGGTTTATTATATTTTAGAATGTTTTCCGATCGGGAGTATCTCATTGGGTGGGGGTATTGTAATGTATATTGGCGTTTTAAGTGGAATTTGTTAAGCCAAGTTAAACAGTCCGGCATGTTCTGTTGCGTTCACTTTCGCCCAAATGCCCTTGAGGACGGCATAAACCAATTTCTTATTCCCAGTCATCAATTACAAATTAAATTACGGTGTATACTGAGCTCTCTAGCTTTGGATGTTAGCCAGTCTAGGAGAATTGAAAATAGTGGAGAAGGCAGCAGGAATCCACTGCACTATACTTCCGAAGAATTAATGACAGCTCACAGATAATAAAGAAAAAGAATCTGCGGAGAAATATTGTCCCCTACGTCTTGAATGTGCATGAATTAAAAAATGTATACTTTTAATGATCTCACCCCCAAGAAAACTGCTAATGTCGATAAGGTTTACAGGGAATTAAAGAGAATGAGAAAATTTAGTGAAGAAGAGTTAGGAAAGCACAATAATGGATCAGTTTTCAGGAATACAGAAGACGGCGACTGGCACTGGATTTAAATTCTTGAAGAATGTAGGCGGCAAGGAGTAAGAAATCGGGAGTTCCACATGTGAGAAATACGAGAAAAGAAACTGTTAGAATATAAGTGGCGGTCGCTTCTAGCTAGTTCAACAGTAAAACGATGAGACCTAGTTGCCAATCTAGTAGCACTCTTAAATTCACATAGTCGAGGCATCAGGAAAAAAAGCTAATCAGAACAATTGCTATGAAATTATTTGTAGAAAAAAAAAACAGAAGGAAGCCAGTCGACGAGAAAGGAACTTAAGTTGAGATGCCTGGTCAGGATTTATTACATTAGATACCCTTCTTTAAATTTTGTCAAGAATCTAGAGATATACAGCAGGTGCACCAGACAAGATTTTTTTTTTTTGTAATGTGCATTCATTAAAAATATATATATTATGCTTATTTTTCATATTTTTGCAACACGCGTTTCGGGTCTCGCGACTTTCTTCAGGCAAAGAGTGGATATAGGGAGGGAAAGAGAATAAGAAGTCTTTAGTAATGAAAAATGAAGAAAGGACAGTAAAAACATGCTTCAGAAAGACTGGAGATGACGACTGAAGTTGCACTTAAATTTTGGAAGATTGTATGTGGCAGGGGGGCAGAAAACCGAAGGGAGTTCCACAGGTGAGAAGTAGGAGAAAAGAAACTTTTAGAATAGAAATAGCGGTTCCATCTCGCTAGTTCAACAGTAACGCTGTGAGACCTAGTTGCCAATCTAGTAGTACGATTAAATTCATTTAGTTGAGGCACTAGGGAAAAACTCATCAGAACAGTTGCCATGAAAATATTTGTAGAGAAGGCAGAGGGAAACCACGTCACGTCTTTTAGAAAGTGACTGAAGTCGTGGTGCCTGGTCAGGATTTATTAGATTAGATACCCTTCTTGGAATTTTGTCAAGAATCTCGAGATATACAGCAAGAGCACCAGACAACATATGGCAATGGTATTCAATGCACGGGCGAATGATATATTTCTAAATGGGCAAGATGAATTCTGACGTGAAATATTTTCTGGCACGACACAATGAACCAACTTCCCTAGTTGTAGATGTAGCAATTGATTCAATATAGTTATTCCACTTCATGTCGGTGGTAAAACGTGAGCCCAAGAAGACGTACAGCGTGGCTCTTTTGAATTGAAGATCCAGTGAGTGCAATCTACCCCCCGTAGACGAAATAAAGGATTCGGTTTGAAATTCCAACGTATATCTCATGAAGAAGGCCGGACCGTACAACGATCAAAACGTCTTGAATATGCCAATAAAGATGAGGACAACAGTCCGAACAATATAACTAGTGTAAACAGATAAAATTTTAGCACAAATTCTGCTTTTCACAGTATTAAAATGGTAATTAAATGCCTCGTAATAAGTTCAATTTCAATAATGGCTTGCGTGATTAACTCGCAAACTGCTTTCTCTGGCAAGTAATAAAGAGTACTAAACTGTTATGTAATAATGGTTTTCCTATATGGCAGTGGATAATCTCATCACAAATAAAGAAGAGGCAAAAGAAATGTAGTTTTACAAAAGATGCTGAGAATACCCTGGACTGAATATGT
>OZ038480.1:34348552-34408552 GCA_964036315.1 Acanthosepion esculentum | reverse complement strand
TTTCAATTTTATAGCGATTTTTTTAGCTGTTAATTCGGAAATTTAATTTATTTAGATAACAAAAGTCAAACAAGTCTGATCCGCTGGAAAATTCTTGTTTCTATGTTTTCTTTTAAGTGTTTTGATAATACTTTATAATTAAAAACGTTTATAAATAAATTTCATATAATTTAATTTTTTAAATTGAAAAGTTTCTTTTTTACCTAACTTATTAAATCTAATGAGAGAATAATAACCGTTTTATTAATTATTCATTTTTTTAGTATATGTACCCGTAAGACTTCTTTTTTTTCATTTAGAGAACTTAATATTACCTTATGAAAGAAACATCGGAGAAGGATGTCGAGCATGTAAAAGACAAGTAAAAACGGGCATTAGTTTATTTATTTATAAGATAGAGAATTTGGAAAGAGAAATTTCTTCTTTTTGATTGGCTGCTGAAATTGGTATAGTTTTGCAAAATGATCTCTATTTCGTTTTTGTTTTAACAATACATTTCTGGAAGCCCTTCCCCTTCTGAATTAACGATATGATGATAAAAACGGTCGAAATCTCCCATAATTCAGGTACATCACTGAGGATTTAAAAAAAGAAGAGATTGTGGCATAACATTTGTAATATACTGTTTATTATATATTTTAGAATGTAAAAAAAAGCGAACAAAAATCCAAAGATGCCAAATCAATTCTGAAAAAAGTCAGTTTTCAGAAATTTAACGCCAAAATAGTCGATCTGGCAACCCTAAGTAGAAGTCTCGCAGAAGCGAAGCGGATTGGGGACAGCAAGAATACTCCGAAAAGTGAGGAACATTTAAAGACAAATTGTATGATACCTAATGTTGCCAACTGTAGCCCGATATCCGTGCATTAATTTACCATATATTAAGATCTTATCTGGGGAAACAGGGAAATAATAATAATAATAATATTAATAATAAAACAAATTCCAAATGGAGTTTCAAATGGGCGCAGAAATACAAGTACAGCACGGTAAACCGTCTGAAGTTGCAAAATACTTAAAAAAGAAAGCAAAGACAGATGCAACCGACCAGATACAGAAACAATGACAAGATAAACCGCTTCATGGCCAATACTCTGCCCGTACCAAACAAGCTGACGTAGACAAAAACCGTGCCCATCAGTGGCTACGTAGTGCGGGGTTGAAAGCTGGAACTGAAGGTTTTATCCTTGCTGCACAGGACCAATGCTTGTTAACTAGGAATTATCAAGCACATATACTAAAATACTGTGTTAACCCAAAAATGCAGATTCTGTGATAAATATCCAGAAAAAATTGATTATCTTGTATCAGGTTGCACAATATTGGCACCTACTGAATATAAAACCCGGCATGACAGAGTGGGCCAATATCTGCACTGGAAAATTTGCAACTTCTACGGGAAGGAAACTGAAAGAAACTGGTACGAACACCACCCTGACCCGGTTACGGAGATAGGACCTGTTACAATTCTATGGGACTACACAATACACACTGACAGAACAATCAAAGCTAACCACCCAGACATTGTTATTAAAGACCACATACAAAAAAGTGCCTCCTTATTGATATGGCAGTCCTTGCAGACTGCAATGTATCTTTGAAGATATTCGAAAAGCTGTCAAAATACAAAGACCTTGAAATAGAAATCTAAAAAATGTGGCACATGAGAACATCAACAATCCCTGTTGTAGTTGGAGCCTTAGGATTGGTTGGAAAAGATTCCAGTAGACTAATTGAAAGGATCCCTGGAAGTCCATGCCTCAAAGAGATACAAAAAAATATTCTGACAAGTACAGCCCACACTTTACGAAGGGCTTTATCTATGTAATTTTTTTTTTTTTGCAGTGGAAAGTGTCATGATACCATTTCTAACCTTAGGTACCTGGGCGGGACCCGGAAAGAAATGTGTAAACGGCAGATATCAAAGGAAATAAATAAATAATAATAATAACAGAATATCAGCCACAAACGCTTTTCTGTCCGTGTGTTGCAATACAGTTTCAACATCCTTAATTGGACCATTGCTGACATTAAATGAATGGATGTCAAAACGAAAAGGCTTCTCACCTGCCACTTCTTGCATCATCCTGAGGCTGATGTTGATCGTCTGTATCTGCCCAGATCCGAAGGAGACAGAGAATTAGTTCAACTAGAACTTTTTTTACAAAACCACAACAATTGGTCTTCAAAGGTATCTGGAAACTACAGAAGACTGGATGATGATCTGCGTCAAAAACCATGAAAGAAATAAGAAACTTTATTCAGTAATAAAGGAAGCCAACGAATTCAAAAGGGAATTTCGAGTGGGTGAAAAACTGCGAGTAAATCATAATACAACTATTGCAGCGACAAAGAACGTAAAAAATGAAAGCAAAAGCAAATACAATGGACCAAATGCAGAAACGATGGCAAGAAAAAGCCTCTTCATGGTCAATACTCTGCCTGTACCAAACAAACTGATGTAAAAGAACCCTGTACCCATCAGTGGCTGCGTAGAGCAGGGTTATAAACTGAAACCGAAGGTTTTATTCTTGCTGCACAGGATCAATGCTTGCTAACTAGAAATTATCAAGCACACCTACTGAAAATCGCATTAACCTGAAATATAGATTCTGTGATTAAAAAAATTCAGAAACAATTGACCATCTTGCATGAGGTAACACGAAATTAACACCCACTGAATATAAAACTCGACATGATAGAAAGGGCCAATATCTGCACTGGAAAATATGCAACTTTTACGAGAAGGAAACTAAAAGAAACTGGTATGAACATCACCCAAACCCGCTTAGAGAGATAGCGCCTGTAAGAATTTTATAGGACTTTACAATAGACACAAACAGAACAATCAAAGTTAATCGACTAGACATCGTGATCAAAGACCACAAAAACAGAATGTGCTTTCTTATTGTCATGGAAGCCTCTTCTTATTGGAACGTATCTTTGAAATGGTTCCTCGTAGCCCATGCCTTAAAAAAATACCAAAAATTGGACTCACAAGTACAACTCACACATTACAAAGAGCTTTATCTATACAAAATGTGTGTGATCTTTGTTTCTTTTTACAAAAATGCTCAGTGGAAAATGCCCTGAAGCCATTTCTGACCTTAGGTCTCTGGTTGGGACACAGAAGGAAATGTGTATACATCAGTGATCAAAGGAAAAAAATATATAAATAATAATAATAATAATAATAACAATAACAATAATAATAATAATAATAATGATAATAATAATAATAATAATAATGATGATGATGATGATGATGATGATGATGATAATAATAATAATAATAATAATAATAATAATAATAATAATAATAATAATAATAATAATAAATATGAATTTTTCATCATCATCATCATCATCATAATAATATGTTGGCATAGGATATAAATAGTATTTATATGCACTGTTAAATGGATTTCAAAAATTTTAGAGGACCAATGTGAATTTTCACCTTCCAGCGAGTGGGCGGGGAAATTCGTATTTAAAAAGAAAAATGAAAACACCGACGACGCCGTTCGGTGGCCTGTTTGTATTTTTATGATCTTTGGCGATTAAGGTTCAATTTTAACCAATAGCTGTTAATAATGTTCAAAGAAAAATTTATTTCCTCAACTCACTCACACCCCTTTTGCTTACCCCTCAGCGCCATGAATAAAGAGAAACCGAATATTGTCTACATTTAAAGCGTTTTATTTAGTGTTGTCAGTCCAACACTGTGTTAGATTCCTATTTTAGTATACGCAGATCAGAGATCTATTGTTGGATATGGAGGAAACATTTGAATATATATATATGTGTGTGCGTGTGCGTGTGTGAGTGTGTGTGTGTGTGTGTGTGTGTGTGTGTGTGTGCAAAAATTTGAGATATGATATATCTGTAAAAGAACAATATGTAAAAGATAAGTTTTCCTTTTTTCATATATATATATATGTGTGTGTGTGTGTGTGTATGAGAGAGATGGATAGATTCATACACACATATCTATATATATGTATTCATATAGATATATATATACATACATATATTCACACACACACACATATATATATATATATATATATATACATATTCAAACTCACACACACACACATATGATATGAGATGAGATATGATACAAAAAAGTTATATTTTGATATGAATCGGTATCATCATAAAGACGATTTTATTTTAACAAAATCTATATTAGCAGGACAAAATGTGATTTAAGTTCAGCTAGGGACCTCAATATAATTTATGTTTGAAATACACCAGAGTATTTTGTTTTTACTGGAAATAGTAAATTTAATAATCGTTTAGCTTTCAATTAATTAAAGCTAGAATTAAATCTTCAAGAAAACTTTTTCTTTTTGAAAAATTAATTTTAAAAAGAAATTAATTTAAATCTTAGATATCGCGATTTCAGTGGAGGTACCCAGATGAACTTAAATCCCGTTTTGTACCGTTAATATAGATTTTGTCGAAATACAATTTTTTCATGATGACGCCGATTCATGTCAAAATATAAGTTTTCCATTTTAACTCATCTCATATATATATACAATGGGATATAGAAAAATTACATTTTGACATGAATAAAAAGCATTTTCTTTCAACATAATCTACATTATTCGGATAAATCGTGATTTAAGTTAAACTGATGAACCCTTTGTTTTTACTTTGTATCTTTTTACTTGTAGCAATTAGAATTTCATTCATTTCAACTCAGTTATATTTTTATTTATGTATGTATTCATTTATTTTAAGTTTTACACATTCCATATTATCTCAATACTAATTTGGTAAGAACAGTTTATAAACTGAAATTTCCCGGTCGTATAGTAATCGTAGGGAACTTGTAGAATATCATATTCAATGTATCTTTGAGTAAATTATACATAATGTTTTTATTTTATTCCATTTTGTTAAAACGTCGTTGTCCAGATCACAATTGTGATCGCGAAGTTTCCAGTGTTCTACAAGTGCATTTATGTCCTTTTTATATTCATATATTCATTTCTTTAAATTTTGAGATGTTTCGCCAATGTATTTTGGGGGACAATTTTTAATAGGTACTTTCACGAGTTTCTGAAAAAGAAAACAAAAAAATGCATTTTAAATAATTTAAATATAGGTGCCTCCAGAATCTGCTCTAAATGAGGATACATGATAAACAAATTGTACAAAATAGAATAAAAACAAAATTTTACCATAAAAACCTCTGTGTTATTATTAAGATCAAAGGATTTTTATGTAAAAAATTACTTTTTTATCCGTTTTAGAACATTATGCGAGACCATAAATTTGTATGGGGAATTTAAGCGCCTTTTTGTAGTGAAAACACACTGATCTGAAAATTCTTGCAAAAATCCGATAATTACCAGCTTTTAATGAACCTTTCAGGACATACAGTGTAACCCGGATATAAGAGACCCGGATATAAGAGAAACCCGGATATAAGATAGATTTTCTCTGGTCCCAAATTAGAGCCTGTGTTAATGTATATATAATAGACCAAACCCGGATATAAGAGAAACCCGGATATTAGATACTTCTTCTCCGGTCCCGACAACTCTCTTATATCCGGGTTACACTGTATTTTAAAATGAATGAAATTATTTTTAAATATTTCTTTTTTAGAAAATTTTGAGAAAAATATTTTTTCTTTTGTTACCCCTCCCCAATTTATTAATTTATTTAATTTTATGAAATTTTGAGAAATTCTTTTTTGTAGCACTTAATCCTTATATTAATTATAAGCAAAAGTCCTTGGAGAATTTAAATATCATTTTTTTTTTTTTTTGTTAAACAAAACCCCCAGTTAGAGAAAATCTTCTGAATCGTAAAATAAAAAATCCAGCAAAAGTAAGTCATTATTTAATTTGAAAAGCTTTTAATTACTTTTATGAATAAAATGTATTATGGACAATATGGTCTTAAGAAAAAAAATTGATTTCATTTTTGTAAATTTTAATTGTAATAATTTAGAAACTTTTAAATCCTTTAAAATTCTGTATTAATTTGTATCGAACAAATGATATTGTTATTAAATTAAAACTGTATTTACTAATCATAAATGAGAAATCTCACCACAATTCAACAATAATTTTCAATGTATTTTATGCGTATATAAACGTGTCGATTTTTAAAATACGGATGTCCCTAGATAACATTATCAGAAAATAACACTGATAGATATAGTGAATTTAAAATTTATTGGTAATTTTCTATCATTTCTCAACGGACGTCTTCCTAGCTAAGACTATAAAGTGAAAGTACCTAAAGTTCAATGAAATATTAGAACGTTTAAGATATTTTATTTTTTTAAGATTGCTGGGTGGTTAAAAAAACATAATATAAAAAGTCTGTTTACGTTATATTCGTCGTTTAATTTTATTTCCATTTTCTCTGCCTTGCTTAAACTTCTAAACATCAAGCTGTCAATAGATTTGTCAATATCTCATGAAAACACCAATATCCGTGTTAAAAATGCATTTCTGCGATATTTAAACTAAATGTATGCAATGTGTGTATCGAGTTATACTAATTAAATTTTAAATTAGGTAATTCTTCTCAAATATCGTTTCAGAAAATTAATTTTACTATTAAAAGATTTTTTATTAAAGAGAATTATGTTGTGTTGACAGATTTGTCCAAATGAATGATTTTATACATGTTATATATAATCAGAGATAAATCATTCCAGCCAATTTAAATTCAGTTTGAAATACGACTGAAAATTATTAATTTTAATCTATTTACTTGGAATTAAATCTAAAATAAAAGCTTCAAGAAAGATTTTCATCATTTTAAAATCATTTTAAATCTTAAGCATCGCTTATTTAGGACGTACCTATTTAAATATCTTATTTGGAGTAAAATATTTATTTTATTTGAAAGATAATAGCCTAAAGCAGGAACCTCCACAAAGAAACTCGATACCTAATGTTTAAAATGAATTTTTAGGAATGAAAATAAAAATGTTTTTTGCAAGAATTTTCAGAACAATGTGTTTTTTACCACAAAAAGACGGCAAATTTCCCATAGTAATATTTTGCCCACCCGCTAACACAAGAAAAAACAAAATATTTAATCACTATTTCAAACGTGCAGGAAAGGATGAAAAACTTTAATAAAAAGAATACTTTGGTTTTTCCTCTTAATAATAAGATAAATATTTTGACAATAAAACTGTTTTTATCAAGTTTAGGGCCTTTTCATCACACTATAACCTTTTTAGAAATTTTTTTGACTGTACCTAGACTAAAGCTAATGTTTATGAAACTAAAAAAAAATTTCCGTATGAGTATAAAGATTTAGAAATTTTTAAGACATTCGCCCGTTCACTCGTTACTCATCGACTCATCGAAACTTAATTATAGAAGAAAAACGTGATCAACAAATTTAAAAATAACTTAAAAATCTAATATTTGTAATGCAGATGCCTTTCAAAGAAAATTAATGAATTTAAGGATTAATTACCTGTATTGTGTAAAGGTAATGCTTACATTTCCTTAAATCATAATGAAAATTACGTTTATTTACGCACGGTAGCTATCATCAATGTCATTTGTTAAAAACAATAGTTTCTACATTCATCGACGACTCTTAAAAAGCGCGCGAAAATTAAAAAAGAACAATTAAGAAATACGGACCTCCAGCAATGCAATAAACAAGATATCAGTATTAATGTTTGGAAATAAATTATCTTAAACCTCATATAGCCAATTGTTTAAGAATATTTTTTAAATTCTATACGCTTTTATGAAACTTTTAAAGTATAAAAAGATATTAAACTCTAATTAAATAATACTTTTTAGTTTAATTCATGACATTTACTTTTTATTATTATTTATTAGTTTATTAGTAATAAAATATTTAATTGCACGCGATGTGGTCTTTTCACATAATTATTCTGAATTTAATAAAAATTATTAAAATGTCGAAATAGCTACTAATAATAGAATGAGGAAAATTGATAAAGAGTTATTGAATTGATAGTATTAAGTGATTGGTTTTTTAAATTTTTTTTCGATTTAATTTTCCCTCAAAAAACACAAACATGCCTACAAACGTCATACAAACATTTTTAAAAGATACTGAAAATGCTACCGCCATATTAAAAAAATAATAATAATCACTAAATATGCAGGGAAACACAAACACACTAAAAAAAATACACCTACATCAATGGATTGGAAAACACAAAATTAACTGACTGATGAAGAAAAATAGATATTAAGTTGATATAAGATTCGTATTATATTACTATTGCGACAGGGAAAATTGAATTCAGTCAGAGTATTCAGAATTATTTCCATTTTGAAATTCCGAATAAAAAAATAATTTGACAAATGTGAAAATAATAAACAAAAATATTTTATGAACATTTCTGATGAGAAAAATGCACGAGGGAAACTTGACAATTTTCGCTTCTTCAACACATTTTTATTTAATAAAAAAATTCTTTTGTCGTCTGCAACCGAAAGACTTCCAAAGTTGCACTGAAACATTACAAGAAAATTTCACAAAAATAGATATTCATTGTAGTTTTTTTTCTTATCAAATCTGAAAGAAAATAGCGTGTTTTATGCTAGCACTAACCCTTAAAAATTATTTTTGTATTTTTATTGAATATTTTTTAAGGTTTCAAGATATACATATATATATATATATATATATATATATATATATATATATATATATATAATTGTTTATTTAAAAATTATAACATAAATATGTTATAAAATCACTAAAAAAGAGGCATTTTGTTTCAACACCTCCGGTGTCTTATCAAGTGATGATGTTGAACATCATCACTTGATAAGACATCGGAGGTGTTGAAACATAATGGCTATTTTTGTAGTGATTTTATAACATATTTATGTTATAATTTTTAAATAAACAATTATATATGCTCTACTCTTTATTGAGCACTCTTTTAAGAATAGTAATTGTTGGTTATTGGAATTTATTCCGTATACACCAATCCTAGACTTGTATATATATATATATATATATATATATATATATATTTATATATATATATACCGTCATGGGTATGACGATAAACTACAGCTGCGTCATGCGTAAGACGACAGATTACATCCGACAGCAAGGCCACTTATCAGGAGGTTTTGAGGAGCGTGGAATCACCTCTTAAATGCTGGTGTTCCCAGGTCCACCCTGACCCGAGGTGGTGGCCCCTGTTAGGGTTCCAGCTATGGCCAAATAGTTAACCCCAAACTGGGATCAAAACACTATGAAAGTGTAAAAATAGGTTTTAGTACCAGCAATATATTTTTGTAAAAATTATTACCAGTAATGAATTTTTAAAGGAAAAAATATTACCAGCAATACATTATTACCAGCAATACATTTTTGAAAAAACAAAATATTATTAGCGATATATTTTTGAAGGAAAAAAATATTACCAGCAATAAATTTTTTGAAAAAATATTACCAGCATTAAAAATCGCATCGGCATTAAATAACCCATTAAGTTTGATATCTCGTAAATAAAACAAACAAAACCAACCAATCTTTATAAGAAATCAGTTTGTATCTACAAACTGATTTCTTACAAGGAATATATATTGTATACATATAATATATATATATATATATATATATATATATATATATATATATATATTATATAGAACGATCAGTTAACTTTTAAATATCAATTTTATCCCGACATCGAAGTTTCTTGGTAAACTTTCCGGTCTTCAGGGGTTATGGTTTTAAACGGTATTTCCAATTTTTCTTTAAACAACGTTCTTTTACACGCGCACGTTCAGGAAATTTTGCTTATGTTTACGTCTTTCATTTTATCAGCTGTAGATTGTTCTTCCAGTTGTAAATTTTTCTTCGAAATTAAACAAAAAATTTTTTAATGATTTTTATATAAGTTGTTATCTCATATTATTAATTAAATTTTAATATTTGTAAATTTTTATTACTAATTAAATTATCATATTTTAGTTAATATTTTAAATTAATATCTTAATTAATTTATTATGTGATATTATTATTAAAGTAATAAATTGTATATATATATATATATATATATATATAGTTGTATGGATATGAGTTTGTGAGCCTGGGTTTGCGATCATCAGACAAACTGGTTTATTTTCTGAAAATTGAACCTATTTATGCTTGTGATTGGTTATGTCTGGTGGGGGGAAACATCCCTCTGTTTCCATTTTGGGATGACACTCTGACACACAGAGACATACATGCATACAGGTGTACGCATTATAGTTCACACAAAGATACCCGTATAAACAATTCGAGATTAGGAGCATATAGCTCTATCACTGATATTGAGCACTTTCCAATAAATACCGCGCATAGATCATATATATGAAAATACAGACACACACAGACACAGACACACACACACACACACACAGATATATATATAACGATCATATGAAATGTTTTCCCACCATAAAGATTTTACACGTATTTAATCAACTTAAAAGTAATTGCTTTGTCGACTCTAAAGTTCTCCAACTATTTCTCTTCACTTGGCTGCAACCGTTCGTCATGCGTTGAAGAATTAAATCATGTAACTTTGCTCTATTCCGCATTCTATTTCCACTCTTTTTTTACCCATTTTTGTTTTTTGGTTAAATAGCAAGGTAGATTGAGCTATCTAGCCTTGGTTGGCAGCTTCACTAGGACAAAAACTACACTGAATTCAGAACTATAGAAAAAGCAAGATGTGAAATGTAGCCATGTGTATGAATTTTTGCAATTCATATATTCCAATAATTTTTACACATTTTTCTAGTAGCCGTAAATTATTATTATTATTATTATTATTATTATTATTATTATTATTATTACTTACTTACTTACTTACTTACTTACTTACTTTTATTTCTGTAGTATGCACATTTCGTGCCGGAGACTTAAGCTCAGAAATGGCTTCATGACATTTTGCATTGATCATTTTTGTTGAAAACAAAAACAAAAAAAAACTAAGACCATATACATTTTATATGGCTAAAGTTCTTCGTAATGCGTGAGCTGTACTTGTGAGTACAACTTTTTTGTATTTCTTTAAGGCATGGGCTATCAGGAATCCCTTTAATGAGTCTATCGGAACCTTTTTCCAATGAATCCGAGGGCCCCAACTACAACTGGAGTTATTGATGTCCTTATGTGCCACATTTTTTAAATTTCCACTTCAAGATCCCTGTATTTTGATAGGTTTTTGAAGATCTCCAAAGATACATTACAATCTACAGGAATTGCCATGTCAATAAGAAAGCACATTCTGTTTTTGTAGTCTTTGATCACGATGTGTGGTGGATTAGCTTTGATTGTTCTCCCCTGTGTGTATTGTAAAGTCCCATAAAATTGTTACATGTCCTGTCTCTGTAACTACTAATACCATTATTATTATTATTTTTATTTCCTTTGATATCTGGCGTTTACACATTTCTTTCCGGGTCCCGCCCAGGGACCTAAGGTTAGAAATGGCATCATGACACTTTCCACTGCAAAGAAAAAAAATTTAAAAAAATAATTACATAGATAAAGCCCTTCGTAAAGTGTGGGCTGTACTTGTCAGAAAATTCTTTTGTATCTCTTTGAGGCATGGACTTCCAGGGATCCCTTCAATCAGCCTACTGGAATCTTTTCCAACCAGTCCAAGGGCTCCAACTACAACAGGAATTGTTGATGTTCCCATGTGCCACATTTTTGAGATTTCTATTTCAAGGTCCTTGTATTTTGACAGTTTTTATTATTATTATTATTATTATTATTATTATTATTGTCCGTGGATGTTATCCACATATGCAGCCGAATGAACTTCTAAGTTTCAGGACATTACATTTCCTCACTCGATCCCTCACATGCTTTTGGCCTTGTGCCACATCAAGTGGCTATTATGAATCCAGAACCTGCTAGCCACTAGTGGGTAAATGTTTGATCTGCCTATGTGTATAAAAATACAAAAACTACAAGTCTTTGTACAAACTACTAGCGTCCCAACACGAGGGAATGTACAAAATGACAAGAGAGTTCAAATAGATTTATAGTAAACTATTTGATTAATTGCTCTTAATAACTAATCAGCTAACGGGAAAACCCCACCATGAAACGTGCGTCTTAGTTGCATTTATTTCACATAGGCTGCGTTTCATTCGCTTTATCGCGTTCATTACCAGTACATCGTCCTCGTATATTCGCAAAAATCCTGCCTCTTACCCTCTACCCCTCTACTTCTAATGGCACTTGGGACTTGTACAGGTTGAACATCATTGTATAAAAAAAAAAAAACAAAAAAAAAAAACAACTGTTTTCTCAAGACAAGTCACATTTGTACAAAGACTTTTATGCTTGTTATCTTTTTTCTTTTCTTCGAGGTCTGGGCTGCCAGGGATTCTTCAATGAGTCTATTGGAATCTTTTCGAATCAAATCGGTGGGTTCCAACTACAACTGGAATTCTTGATGTTCTCATTGGCCACATTTTTGAGAATACGGTTTCAAGATCCTTGAATTTTGATAGTTTTTAAGATGTTCAAAGATACATTGCGGTCTGCAGCGATTACTATATCGATAAGGACGCTTTTTTTTCTTGTCTTTTTTTTGCGGTCTCTAACAACGATGTCTGGACGATTAGATTTGATTGTTGTGTGTGTATTGTAAAGTCCCATAACACTATCATTTTTATTATTATTATTATTATTATTTATTATTATTATTATTATTATTATTATTATTTCCTTTGATTTCTGTTGTATACACAATTACTTTCGGGTCCCAACCAGAGACCTAAGGTCAGAAATAGCATCATGTGTTCAATTTTTGTAAAAAACAAAAAAACAAAAACAAACCCTACACATTTTAGACAGGTAAAGCTCTTCGTAATGTGTGAGCTGTATTTGAGAGTTCAATGTTTTGAATTCCTTTAAGACATGGGCTGTTAGGAGTCCTTTCAGTTAGTCTATCGGAACCTTTTCCAATCAATCCGAGTGCTCCACCTACATCTGGAATTACTGATGTCCTCATGTGTCACATTTTTTAGATTTCCACTTCCCTTGTATTTTGACAGTTTTTTAAAAAACTTCAAAGATACATTACAATCTGCCAAGTCAATAAGAAAGCACATCCTGCTTTTGCCGTCTTTGATCACGATGTCTTGGCAATTATTATTATTATTATTACTTTGTAAAATACATCTATTGGATGCTTTGGTACACATAATCAGTAATGTTTCTAGCCGAGGTTCATTAGGGGTTTCGGGTCTATCAACATCATACCCCACTCAGCGGTGACCCAGCCGATTATGATTGTGCCCTCCGTTACATGAATTATTATTATTATTATTATTATTATTTCCAGTTGTCCTTATTATCATTTATATATATATTATTTCTATAATATATAATATATAATTATTATTATATATTATATATTATAGAAATAATATATATAATATATATAAATGATAATAAGGACAACTGGAAATAATAATAATAATAAAAATAATTCATATATAATAATAATCATATATATAATTCATATATATAATAACATATATATTCTATACATATAAATATATATATATATATATATATATATATATATATATATATGCAGAAATATAGTCTTAAAGTGTGCTATATTTATGGGGTAAAGTGCTCAATATCAGAGATAGAGCGTGTGTAAATATAAAAGTGGACATGGAAGTCAGCACTTAGAGGCGACAATCTGTTTCATGCTAGGGCAATCGTCAGGCGATATATATATATATATATATATATATATATATATATATATATATATATATATTATTTCAGTTGTCCTTATTATTATATCCAGTTGTCTTTATGTCTTACTTTACCAAGTCGTTTACCTGAGGTAAAGGAATGTTTATCTTACAAAATTGTTGAGTATATTACATTGAGTGAGTTTTTTGTATCTCATATTGTCGTGTGTTTTTAAGATTTTCTTAATGTGCATATCAGAATTTTTGTTGTCATTAGTAGTACGATTATTATTGGAATCCTGCTTGTCTTCTTACAGCGCCTCGCATTGTGCCCGAGTGACACGAAACTGGTTCCCAGAGCACTAAGTTGACTTCTACGTTGTTCAATAACACCACGAGACTCACTAAAATTTAAACCTATTGAGCATGTTCAGGGCAAGTTGCAGACCACTGCATTCACATTCAATTAACACAATTATACACACAACCTTACAACGAATACAGCATCACGTAGACTCTATACCACGTCGCATACCAGCTGATATTCAGGATAATGGAGACGCTTCCTGCCAATGTTGCTGGTAGTTCAGTATATTTATAAAAATCATAATGTTAATATCGAATAGCTGATAAAATCCATGACTGTTTTGCCGTCTGTGTGACCACCTAAGTTTAATTATGATCAATTTGTTATCCCGGACTGGCGCCGACTGGACATTAAGTAGCCATCAGTCGGGTGTAAGTTTTCTTGTGCAGGTGTGAAACCTTTCGCTCACACCTGGTCAGGAAAATAACCAACAAACTCACGCACTCTATATAAAAAAAAAATGAAAATAACGCTAAATAAAATTAATTATAAATATAGCAAGAATGTTTTAAAATGTCTATAAAAGCAATAATTTGGGATGCTGAAATTGTAAATTTTTTAAAAAAAATATTACAGGTTGAGCATTTTTAAAACATTAGTAATAAAAAATATAAACTAAGTTATCTCTGTTACATATTCTTAACATTAATTATTAAATTGACTATAACGGAGCGCGTATCGTGTGCATTTACAAAAGAAAATCACAACTATCAATTACATTAATTTTAGTCTTAACAATTCATCCCTGAAGATGATCTTGAATGAGATTGAAAGTAGTTGGTAAAATAAAAGAAATAATCAAAACTACGACGTCTTTCTTAATCACTTTTGTAACAGCACTAAGAAATTAATCCGTGAATTTGAGAGGATTAAAATAAAATAGACGGAATATGTCTAGATTATTCAAGCAAACATGCTTGAATGAAGATATGCTGCATATATATATATATATATATATATATATATATATATATATATATATATATATATATATATATATATTTAAATAAGTTTTTTGTCGTACAGAATTTAATAATAGCTAGGAAAAGGCAAAATTTATAAGACATTTTTTTAAAAAGCTAAAAAAAAAAAAACAACCGGTTTCGTCCCAGGACTTATCAAGTTTATTTTTCTGGGAATAACAATATAAAAGCGTGTAAATTAAATTAACGAATGGAGGGAAATAAAAAAAAATGAATTTCCAGAAACTAGAGTCCAATAACATTCAGACCCAGTAAGCATTCCCTCTGTTTACAAAGGCAAGGACCACGGGATCTGATATGCAAGGACTCTAGAACCTTGAGGTGAAATGTGGAGTGGGACCTAGATAAAATAAAAAAAACGGTTCGCACACATTTTCTACTATTTATTATATGCTTAGAAATAGCAGAGCCAGAAGTATTGGTTCGTTGGCTCTTCATGGCAGATGGATTCAAAATCCTGGGGAGTAAATGTTGTTTTATTCTTAAATCCAAACGCTGGGATATAGGGAGGACGTCCCAGCGTCTGGATTCAAGAATAACTCTTGAGGGCCGTCGGTACCTGTGCTAGAACAAAGCCACAAGCCATCCTGACCGAGGGCTTGAGCGTGCTGGACTTGTTCAAATTGTTGATCACGCTATATAACACGCTCTCTCCCAGAAACTGTAACTAAGATCTGCTCAGCATAGTTGCAGTATAAACCACTGGATGTTGAGCAAACACAAATATATATATATATATATATATATATATATATATATATATATATATATATATTCAATTGTATTTGATATGAATTTGTGAGCCTGGGTTTCACGCTTTTGTGAGTCACAAACTCATATCCATACAACTGAATATGTTAGCTCTATCACTAATATTGAGCACTTTCCACTAAGTACTGCGCATATAATATAAAATATAATATATATATATATATATATATATATATATATATGTGTGTGTGTGTGTGTGCGGGGGTATTTTTTCATTTTAATCTCAAATATTATCTACCAAAGGTATTTTAATTGTCTTTGTTGCTCCCTCTGTCTTATATACTGTGTCTTTTTAGGATGTTGGCCGTCATGGTTCTCCACAACATCCTCTCTTTTTTTTTGCTCCAATTAAATTTCTAGCCTTTTCCTATCTCAATTTCGTTTCTATACTACTATCTATTCACACAAACTTGTAAGATTGCCATTTTTCTCTGCTTCTTTTAACTTCATTATACTCTGTGAGTGTTAAATTCTCCACGCCCTCTTTTCTCATCATATGCCCCAGAAATTTCAGCTGTTTCTTTATGATTGTTACTCTTCATTACTCATCTGTTCGGCCCATGTTATTCCTAATATTCATCGAACATAGAACAAAACAACATTTGTTTTTCTCTTGAAATGTTTTCTTCGTCTATGAGGAGATTGTCCAGTAATCTATGTCATAAAGGCGATTCGATTATGCATAACTTCGTCGTACTTTTCGTTTTTCCAAGAAAATGTTCGTGTCTCTTAATACTTTGCTTAACTTCTAAAAGACACTTTCCACTATTCGTATGTTGTTACTGAATGTGTTTGCATCTGTCGGAGCTTTTATAAAGAAAAATAAATTATATATTAATACATGAATGTTTACTATCTCTCACTCTTTCTCTTTCTCTCTCCTCTCTCTCTCTCTCTCTCTCACTCTCTCTCACTCTCTCTCTCTATTTTACATTCAGATCATGGCATAGCCACACGTCTCTCTAGAGATTTCGAAACCATTCACGCGGTCTTGTTTTCCGAAGACAATCTCCACTCAAAAGCCTCTTTCCAAAAGATGCGAAGTTGAAAGCCTATCGCTACTATGGCGTTATTTCTAAGGCAATACATCTTTTAGTAAGCAACTTTCTCGAACTAAGCATGATTGACCGACCATCAACTCCTACCTGTTCAATACAGCAAAACAAAAGTTTCCTATCATTGAAGCTTTCCTCGAGGGCTATACGCAACAAGACGGGTACCGCAATATAATAAAGTAAATATATTTATTTCTTTTATCTGGACACCTATTTCTCTGGAATGCCATGGCACACCTTGACATCTGCCAGGTCGCACCAGTGCGCCCAGACGCACCATTTGAGAACCACTGCTCTACAGCCTCTTTCCTCACAGACATAATGTCGAAAGCCTATCGCTAATTTATCACTTTTTCCATAGCAAATGTTCAGATAAGGTCCGCCGATTCAGACTTTAACAGCTCGAGCTCGCCATGCTACGTCCACGATATCGAATCACCTAAATATCATCCGTATTCCATTTCTAAGGAAGAAGTTCAAGTCAGCTTTCTACCCGAGAACCGCACTTTTGTAGGAAAATTCCGGCTTGGATGCTTGCCTGAACGCCATGACCTTAACATTTTCAAGTCGTGGGTCAATTGCTGTCTATCCTTCTTATTCTCATAGTCTTCACTTCGACGTTTTCGTACGTCCAGATCACCCGACCACATTCACTACCATGAGTGGCTCTCGAACCTTGAGTTACGGGAACTTTAGTATATAAAAATCCAAAAATATAAATTACATAAAAATTAGATGCAGATGTTTCCTATTGATTATTTGGCCTTCAGTATGTTTTATGAGTGTTAAATTCTCCAAGCTTCTTTTCCTCATTATATGTCCCAGAAATATCAACTGTCTCTTTCCGTGTTCCGGCTATGAAATTCTCAACATTCGTCACAAGTCTCTTCTTCATCTGGTCGGATTTAAAATTACACACATTCAATTTTTACCGATGATCTAGCCCCCTTCCCCGCAAACACGTGTGTTTTGGTAATTAGAATGGTTGTAAACAAATAAAGAGTGTTGAATCAACACAAACATGGCTGAGCGCTTCGAAATTAGCGACTTATTTTGCAACAGTTTTTTTTTGTTTTTTGTTTTTTTTCCATCAAATCATAATTGAATTTTATTACTTTAGGTTTCTATGGAAACAACCAAAACCATGAGTAAATTATCATAAAACTGGCAAGATTTAGAAATAAATACAATCTGAAATGAGTTAACCTGTCTGTATTTCTGCATTTCTATGTGACTGGGCATGTTTTACTTATGTCGTTTTCGTGTCTAGCAGGACAAAGAGACATTTGCGTAGATTTTGTTATGTGAATGTGGATGTGAACTTGTGTTTGAAAGACAAGCATATAAAAGAGTAAACAGATCGGTATACAGGTGCGCGCATGCGCTTTCTAGCCGCAGGAAGTGAAAAAAAGGTTAAAGGGTAAACATGGGGGACTCTGTGAATGCATCATTTATGGTAGCAACGAACAAGAAAAACGAACCGCCTCTGCTTATTGACCGACCATAAAATACCGTCGAGTCGTTTCAAGTAGATTTTTCGCCTCTTAACTATTCATTCAGAATAAATCGGCCAGGTGTCGGTGCTATAATCAAAACAATGAAAACTTGGATTTATTCCTGATCTACTTTGAACATTAGGTTTGACGACAACCCCCTCTCCTCCCTCAATATAAATATCTTCTATTTAGTTTTTAAAAAATCTCTGTGTATAAAAAATGCTTTTTTCCCGTTTTGTTTTCCTTGACCATGTTAAGTAAAATTATGTGCAGGACAGAGTAGTTTGACGAACTCAAGATTGTTATTGATTAACTTGTTTTTTTACGGCTTACCAACCTTTTGCAGGTTATTTAAAGCCAGAAAATATTTTTAGATTGTAAAATTTTTTTAAAGATAATTATGATTTACCGATGCAAGTCCTACTAAATAACCCATAGCTTGGGAAGGAATAGGCGGATTCATTTCCAAGCCGTTATCCAATCACGCCACTTCCGAACCATTATCCAATACACCACCAGCGTATTCAAGCACCTGGTATTTCCATGTGATCACCCTTATAGATATTGACCTAGCTCGATATTGCTTAACTTCAATGATCGTACAAAGATCGGTGTTTCAACGTGATATTGCCGTAAGCATTTTAACACAAGAACTGGAATTTCTTTAAATGTTCATTTCGAAAGAATATAATCCGGCCTGATTCTAGCCTTTTACGAGATAATTTCAGTCAAAGGTGATTTTTTTCACGTGTATAATTTAACAATAGGATGCATGGTTAGACTAACGAATATCGTCGTGAAACGTGGAATCGGGGAGCCGAGTTCAAATTCTAGGCAAATCTCTTACGTTTACTTTCACACAAATTCCCTTCAGGAAGGCATGAATTTGTTTCCTCCTGAAGGGAAATAGCAATATAAAATGTATATGTGTGTGTATAACAATAGTTCTATCCTGTCAGTAATACAGCTAATGATTCTTGACCATTGACAGAGCTTTCTTCTTGATTATCAATGCATTGCTCTGGTAAAGCAATTTTCTATACATTGGTTTTATTTAGATTACTTACAATAGTTAGTACAGTAAAAGAATTAGTAACACTTTGAAATTAGTAATACATTAATCGTAGGTGCCTAAAAATGTGGTGGAGGCACTTTGTTTTTTTAGGAAATTTTCCGACTTCTCCCCGAGATTGAGATAATCTTTTTTTTTAAATTTCGTATTTTGACCATCTAAATGATTTTCTCGCCATTATTTAATAAAACATATATTTTAAAAAACTTTAATTATTTAAAATATTGAGTACAATTAATACCCCAACCCCGACACAAATTAATAAGCTCACCCTTATATGAGGGTCGTCAGATTACATGACATATTTTATCTATTGTGATAAGTTATTTGAAAATCAGAATTCAAAACATATTTATTGAATGGAAATAGGTGGATGGAGTGACCTCAACTAAAAAAAGCGAAAGAATATATATATATATATATATATATATATATATATATATATATATATATATATATATATATTATATATATATATATATATATGTAAGCTGTATTTAGGCACCAAGAATTCATCCAAATAAGTTTTATTAAATTCCATCGACAAGGTCTGTCTATTCACCTTTTTATCATATCTTTTCAATTTACAAATGAGGTGTTGTAATGTCGGGATTGAAGTTATGAATAAATTATCCAACACTTTCAATTTAGCAAAATAAATCTTGCTTACCATACTTATAACGTCCGCTCTTTACAATGACTGTGATAATTAAAATTACTTGAATATAGAAAGAAAAAAAAATTATTTTCGATAATTTATTCATAACTTCAATCCCGATGTACAACCCCTCACTCGAAAACTGGAAAGATATAATAAAAAGTTGAAAAGAAATGTTGCTCTACAGAAGGATACTGAGAATTCTATGAATGGAGTTAGTAAGCAAGGAGGAAGTTTTAAAGAAAATGTTAACAAAAAAGCACCTAGTTTTAGAATCGGAAAGAGACAACTGAGATTTATTGGATACATGATGAGGAAGGAAGGCTTGGAAACATAATTCTCACAGGGTATATCGAGATCGGGGGAGATAGTGGAAGGCAGCGGGTCACAACACTGGTGAGATTATGCGAATGGATGGCAGAACGGTTGTCCGGAAGGTTGGCAAAGGAAAGGAGGTGCTACGGGCACCGAGGGATATGAAGTTGTGGCGAGCAATGATCGCCCACGTCCTGAAGTGACACTGATCACAAAATAAAACCCAGTTCAGACACATTTAGCCTGCATCCAGTCAAAACTCGCTGTCGGATGTACTTCACACTAGTGAGAATGATTGCTCATGGAAATACCCGCATATTTCGGTGCCAGATGCGCTGAGCTAAAAAAGACGTTAATATCATCAGGAAAAAAAAACTTGCCGGTGCAAAAAAGGATCAAAGTTAATCGAAGGATTTGAAAAGAAGTAATTTTGTAGACTAGCAAGCCCATTAATCTTGAAACACAATCTTCCTACCCAAACATTCTACTGCATTTGAGTTGCGCTTTAAAATAAGTTAAACTTAGTTAGCATCTGCCCATACTTAAATTTGGGAGAGTTATCTTGATATACATATATGTGAATGTATAATTTCTGTAGCGTTCAGAAGTCTTATCATCAATCCCAGAGCTGTCCAGGCTATTCTTTTGCTACCTTTTATTTCGACCGGCCCATTCTGCAACCTTCTCCCAGTGTGCAATCAAAATTGTTAGCGTGATATCTATTTTCCCAGAAATGCTTACAAAAAAATAAAAATTGAAGACCACGACTGAAGAATCATAAAATCAAAGGAACCGGAAGGCGTTCACCCCGTGTACAATTCTAAAAGTCAGGCCAACGTGAATTTCAAGGTAGAGTGGATTTAATTACTTAGCAAGGAAAGAATGAGAATGCCTCATGGGGTATTAACATGCAAAATTACTTGCGTTACACGGCTTTCTAAAGATGGAATCACCTGTATAGCGTGTGTTATTAGGAATGGGTTTTGCCGATCACCATTCAGTTTTTTACATATATGCGTGTATCTTCTGCAAAACAGTTAATAGCTATCATGAATCCAAGGTCTGTCCGGGCTATCTATTTTGTTACCCTTTTCTCATCCGGTCCATTTTAGACATCTCCAGGCGCACAATGCAGAGTGATAACGAGAGATCTCTTTTTTTTCTCGGAAATGATAACAAACAAATAGCATATAGGGATCACAGCTAGAGAGCGTAGAAATTAAAGGAAGGAATTCGCCTCACGGACAAATTGTCAGGTAATTGTGAGTTTCAAGGCAGAGCCGAGTTGATTACTTCAACAGGAAAGAATAGGAAAGTATCTTTGTTTAGTAAAATACCAAATTACCTGTATTACTCAGGTTTCTGCAAATGGAATCACCTGTATGGCATGTGTGGCTAAGAATGGGTTGATCCGTTCACCCTTTATTTTTTGTTTGCTACAACCTTTTCAAAAAAAAAAATACCGAGGTGTAATGATCATTTGCTTGTAGCCTCGTGTTAGAAACGACCAAAGTCAGATACTCACAAGTAAGTTATTTTAAAATTGGTTAAATCTGGAAATAAATACACCCGAAGAAGTCTGTATATTGGATTATTTTTTGGATTGATCGATTCGTTCACTACGGCTTATCAACATTTCCCAGGTTATTTTTAGAGTGTAAGATTTTTTTGTTGGAGATAATAATGGCTTAGTGATGCAAGTCTTACTAATTAACTCATAGCTGGAGGAGAAGAAGTGGATTCATACCTTTCCCAATTACATTTGAGCGAAAGTGAATATAACTAACCCGAATTGGAACACGCATCTCCGATGATTAATTCCGAACCATTATCCATTATACCACGCGCGTATCAAGCTTAAAGCACCAGATATTCCCAAGCGGTCACCTATCTAGGTACTGACCAGGATCAACGTTGCTTAACTTCGGTGATCGTACGGTAATCGTTGTTTCAAATTTATGTGTCTAAACTTTTGGATTAGTCTAAATGTCTTGTTTCCAAATGTCCGAGCAACACTTGAAATAATAAGTATTTTAATGTGCATGTTTAAAATTTGTGTGAATCTTTCTTTCTGGCGTAAACAGCAAATATATATATATATATATTATCATTTTTTCATATAGACAAAAACAATTTATTCCCTACAAAGATGCAACTTCGTTTCAGTGCATTTAAATTGCACTTCGACTAGTGAGAACCAAAATGGTTATAAAGAATTGTTTACAACTATTTTGATTGTCATAAGTGGAAGTGCAATTAAATTGCACTGAAACGAAGTTACATCATTGTAGTGAGTAAATTGATTTTGTCTATATGAAAAATTTATGATAAATAATTATTGCTCTACTATCGCTATCGAGCCCTCTTTGAATTAATGCTGTGAACGTTAGAATTTATATATTTTCGTTGTCATTACATATATATATCGTTTATTCTATTTGATATCACTTCCTTAGCGTAACTCAATTTAATGAATAATTTTATTCCTTTTTCATTTTACAATTCAACCATTCTGTCTTTCGACTGACTGGTCGATAAAACTCACAATGTCTAACCCTATACGCGCATGCGTACACAGGCATGCGTACATGCAGAATAAAATCTATAGCTGGTTAATTGCTACGTTGAATGGTTTTAGTTGGCTCAGTTAAAATTTCCGTATTTAATTCACCAGGAAAAAATCTGCCTCGTCTAATCGGCTAATCTTCTTTTGGGTGAGGATGGGGCGGTGGCTGGAGCGATACGTATGGCCAGGGAGGATGTGTGCGCAGCTTAACAGTTATCGGTGCGGAAAACGGTACTGGTGGGCCAAGTTCAAATTCCTGCCGTGCCTGTTGTGTTCACTTTCTGCACTTATGTCCTTGGGAAGGGCATGAATCCAGTTTTTTCCCCTCTCTATTTACGGATCAAATAGCAGGGTAGACTCGATTCTCTAGCCTTCATTGGCAACCTGTCTAACAGAACAATATAATATTACTTTTCTATCTTTCTCAAAACAAAATGGCAATTCACAGATGTTTGAAATAATTCCCAGATGTATACAAATGAACCTGTGGGGAGTAAGGTTTTTATGGAATTTAATGGTTGTCTTACTTCGTAAGTGGGGAGTAAGGTTTTTATGGAATTTAATGGTTGTCTTACTTCATAAGTGGAGAGTAAGGTTTTTATGGAATTTAATGGTTGTCTTACTTCGTAGGTGGAGAGTAAGGATTTTCTGTGGTTTAAAGGCTACCTTACTTCATCGGTGAAGTTTCAGCAAAGCACGGATGAACGATATGCGTTGGAAAGTGGAAGCGACTTTCTTTTTCTGGTCCAGAAGTAGGTTCGGGCAAAGTCATGCTAAGCGTCGTTATAATTGTCGAGCTCGACCGGGAGAACGAACGTTTCCCAGGGGTGACTTTCCTCGTCTACCTTTTTACTACATCTTGGAGCAAGGGGGTTAAAGAGAAAGAGAGCGGAAATATTTGTCTTTTATAGACTTAAACAGTGCTTAAAATGTTTTTAATTTTTTAATAATAATAATAATTATTATTATTATTATTTTTAATATTATTATTATTTATCTATTTATTTATTTATTTCAATTTCTAAAAGAATATTGTATTATAATTAAAAAAATGTCATGCACTAAAGTGGAAATATGCATATTGTAAATGTCTTACTAAAGTTTAATAGCAGCGGAGATTGATTTACTTCTGATAAAGAAAATAAATCGTATAATTTAATGCTTCATGATAAAATTTTATTATTTGTAGTTTTAAAATAGGGATTTTTCTATCGACAGTTTTATAAGGCGACTGACAAAAGCGATATCCTTTATAAACAAACAAAGTTTTTTGGGTTTTTTTTCCAAAAAATCATCCTACATCTATACTTTTTATTCTTTGCTTGAATATAACATTTTTATCGTTTACCATACTTTGGCTATAGCAATAGCAATATAAAATGTCGCTAAATACTAGTTTTAGTAAGAATATTCCAAACTTCCATGTTTTGCCCTGGGGCTTTATTTCTTATAGAATGGTAATAAGATCTTAGTGAAAATTGAATAACTTCTTTTTAAATTCAAGTTTATCTAAAGCCACCTAAACCGTTCGACTAATATCGAATCTTAATCGTGTGTTTAAATATTTGTATTATCATTTTTAATCCGAGAATGGTCATGATATGAGATGGAACTTAGATTTGAGTTTTTAAAAAATTCGATTAGATCAAAGCCAAAACTTTATATATATATATATATATATGTGTGTATGTATATATATATATATATATATATATATATATATAGGAAGATGGTCAGTGACTAAACTGGCACACACCTTACTTTACTGACAACGAAGAGAGTGGTAGCAACCTTGTACGACGAAAAATAAGATCTATTAAAGGGCGTAATAACTCTTTACACAGTAGAGAAAGCAAATGGGAATTCCTCCACTATGAACCCCAAGAGCAATCATAGCGACATGGATCATTAAGAAACGAACTGTTTTGGGGCGAATCGTTAATAATGAAGTTAGTATATTCTAAAAATAGGTATTATCCATTGTCTTGAGCATTATTAGTTACATTAGTTATTATTAGTTTACTAAGCTTTATTAAGTGCAGCGCAAAGGCCACAGGTTGCTTATTTTAACATTATGAGGATACCAAAATCAAAAAAGTACAGTAATTTAAATATCTGGAAAAAATTTTTTTTAATAAGACTGAAATTGCGATACTGTAATCCGAAGACGCACTGGGAGAGCGAAATACGCTTCCAAAAGCTATACAAAGAATTATGAAACAGGAAACTTTCACTAGAAACAAAGAAAAGAGCACTGAACTATTGCGTAATATTAATCCTGCTGTATGGCAGTGAATTCTGGACAATCTCGAAGACGAAGAAGATACTTGAAGTAACAGAAATATGGCTCTACAGAAAGATGCTGAGAATACCATTGACTAAATATGTGAGCCATTATGAAGTTTTAGAAAAAAATTAAAACAAAAAGGACACTTTTATTTAACATCATAAAGAGACTGTTGAAATTTCTATTGCCCATAATGAGGAAAGAAGGCTTGGAAAATCTGACACTCATCATTGAAGGCGCGACAGGGGAAACCAACGCATAACGTACCTAGAGAGCTAGAATAAATAGATGGCGGAACAGTGTTTAGGAGGGATAACAAAAAAAATTATTAAGAGCTCCAATAAACAGGAAGTTGTAAATTGTCATGATCGCCAACGTCCTATGTGCAATGTGAAGGTTTGCTGTCGCTTAACTTAAGCGATCTAGTGACAACCAGTGTTTTTCTCCAAGACCTGATAACATCACTGCACGTCATGAGTCTTGTCATCCATTAGAGTCTTACGGTCACCACGTGTACTGCAACCATAGCAGAAATTGTGTGTCTGAGGCAAAACAGACTGGCAGAGCCCATCACTCTTCGAGGTTATTTTGAATTCAGATTTTTCCTTCTCTTTGTCTGGTTGCCATCTCAAAACAAGAGAGACCAGTTCTTCGTGCTATTTAATCCGTAGCTGGGAGGGAAGTGATAGATTCATATCTTTACTAGAAGTTCAAAGTACGAAAATTGTTTCGAAAGAAACCCAGAAAGCTAGATCTTACATAGACAGGTCCATCCTACGAAGACTGATCGTTCTGTCCGGCCGCCGGCCAAGGGTTTCCTTGCACAGTAAGGCTAAGGCGGGCCGCTAATGTTTATCGCAACTATCTTGAGTGCTGGGCGTAACCTGACATCGCGTCAGAAAAGACGCGTCTTGTTGGACAATTTTGTCGGCAGAAAAAAAAAAGCAAGCGAACTTTTGGCAAACGCCGCTGAAGTTGGCTGGCGACTCGAACCAGATAATTACAACGGCGGCAGTGATAACGCATTGGCTAACAGATACAATTACTCACAATTCACAAGTTCATACAGGAAAATAAAAACGATGAAAAATAATACAAACACACCATAAGTCTACGAGGTCAGAACTGCAAATAGAGATTCTCTTTAATCAACTTATTTTCAAGCGTTACTTCTTCCTGCTTTACAGAGAATTATCTAATTGATCGCATCCATAGAGATCAATACGTTTTTTCAATGCCTATACTATGGCTCTCCACAGATTCCTTTTCTTTTTATGATACGTGAATTGGGAAATAGGGCTTAACATGTTTGACACTGGTAAGACCTATTGAAGGCAAGAGGGACAGAGGAAAGCAGCGTATAACATACCTAACGAGCTTGTATAAATGATTAGCAGAATAAGGAGAGATGGCGAAGAGACAAAATTTATTAAGAGCTACAATGAACAGGAAATTGTGGAGAGTCACGATCGCCCACGTCCTGAAGGGACACGGCACATACAAGAAGAATTGCAATAGCTTCTAAGGAAAGGTAGCAGACTCGTTTCAGATTATTCCTTCTCTTAGATTGGTTACCACTCAAGGTTAGAGAGCCCGGTCTACCCTTTTATTTAATCCATAACTGGAATGCGGGGAAGAGATAAATTAAAAAATTTTCCAAGTGCAAGTGAAAGCAGCAGACTAATTTATTATTTGAACTCGCCTCGTCGATTTTACTTTCCTGTCGATAACTGATACAATTCCCACAGCTCCATTTTTTTATCTACCGTGTCCCTCCAGAATGTAAGTTGTTATGTCTCCCAACAGATTTCTTTTCTAATTATTTATTTATTTTGATGTGCATTAATCGCATAACTTCTACACGGTCACATTTCTAACAGTTTTGAATTCAGAGCAGTCATCCTAGATTGGCTTGCACCCAGGTCTACCTTGCGATTTAACCCAGAATGGAGGAGAGAAAAATGAATTTATACTTTTCCTAAATGCATTTGTGCGAAAGTGAATGCAGCCGACTCGCCCGGAGTTTGAACTCGGGTCGCCGATGCTACTTTCTTGGCTGATGACCCTTACGCTACCCGCACATCTTGATCAATACCTACTATGCCAGAAAAGAGGTTCTCACGCGGTGGACAATACTGACATTATTAACGATCGTAGAATTATGATCTGAGAGTGTGATAAAAGGAAAAGTAAATTAAGATGAATGAGATACTAAATACAAATTAGAAATACCTAACAATGTAAAAAGTGCAGGAAAATAGATTAACGCTAAATGGCCAGATTTCCACCCATATCCTGCTTTTGGCTGGTCTTCGTAGCATAATCGATAAAGCAGCTGACACGGAATGGAAGTCTACCGAAAACAGAAAATGCTATTTAGAGACTCTCTGGTGGTTTATTTATTTCCTGTTTAAGATGCATGCTAAAGATTTGTGGAATGATGATCTGAGTAAGCGAAATTAAGATGAAAATAAGTGCTGGTCAAATATGAATAATAATTGACATGGCTTAATTTAAGAAAATCGAATCATTTTGACAACGTTTTTTATGTTATATATATATATATATATATATATATATATATATATATATATATATATATATATATACATATATATATATATATATACATATATATATATATATATATATATACATATATATATATATATATATATATACATATATATATATATATATATATATACATATATATATATATATATATATATACATATATATATATATATATATATACATATATATATATATATATATATATACATATATATATATATATATACATATACATATATATATATACATATATATATATACATATATATATATATATATATATATACATATATATATATATATATATATATATTACTCCAACTGGATGTCGATCAGATACTAAGCAACAAAACATTTATATATATATAAACATTAAAAAAAATGTCTTAAATAATTGTCGGACTTTGACGTCATTTGCTTACATTTGGATATGCCTTGAGCAGTTATAAATAAATGAGAGGAAATCATGGAGAATTGTGTTTAAAAACAGTAAAATCGACATTGCTAACCGAACGCTCCTCTGTGGCTCAATCGGTTAAGGCACGTTAGGCTATATGTCGGTTCCGTGTAGGATACAGGTTCGATTCCTGTCGGAGGACGCATATTTTCTGTGAAAGTTTCTCTGACATTCAGGCCGGTAAATGTTAATACTGTTTGTTATAAACAGAGCATTTACTTAAATATTTGTATCTATAAAAAATGTATAAACATAAAAAATGTCTTATATATATATATTTACAGTCAATCGTCTGGAACTAGAAAACGAATCATTTACAAACGTAAAAATTTACAATTTGACCATAAGAAAGAATCTGTTGTGCCCTTTATTCCTATTATGTGGAATTATATTTTCTGATAACAGTTACTCCTGTGTACCAAATTAAATTATTTCCGTCAATCCCCTGTGCCTCGACACGGACCAGGCTTCATTATTGGCAGCCACACTCTTAACAACACAAGTTATGCAGATGACACAGTGTTGATAGCAGATACGAAAAGGATACTACAAAAGTCTCCCACAGAAGATGGAGAAGGAAAGAGATGAGAAAGGAAGAAACATCAAATACAAGATGAGTGAATGCACAGTTGTTAGCAAAAGGGACAGACCAACATGCAAATTACAAATTGGAGATCCCAAAATAAAACAGGTAAAACAATTTAAACATCTGGGAAGCGTATTAAGAAACGACGGAAAGTGCGATACGGAAATCCGAAGATGCATTGTGATAGCGAAAGATGCCTCCCAAAAGCTGAGCAAAGTATTAAGAAACAGAAAAAGATCGTAAGAAACAAAGAAAACGATACAGAACTGTTATGTAATATCAGTCATCCTATATGGCAGTGAATGCTGGAGAATCTGGTCACAGATGAAGAAGAAACTTAAAGTAATAGAAATGCGGTTCTACAAAAAGACGCTGAGAATACCAAAGACCGAACATGTGAGCAACAACGAAATTCTAGTGACGATAGCAACAAAAAAGGAACACATCTACTTAACATCAGGAAGAGACTGTTGAAATTTTCTGCGACGCACAATGAGGGAACTCGGTTTGGAAAATTTGAGGCTCATGAAAAGAGAGACAGAGTAAAGCAATGCATAACCTATCTGGAGAGTTTGAATGAATGGATAGTGGGTCTGGGTTTGGGAGAGATAGCAAAAAACAAGTTATTAGGAGCTACAAAGAACAGGAAGTTGTGGAGAGACGTGATCGCCAAAGCCCCGAAGGGGCATGGCACATGGAAGAAAGAGATCCTTTTTATTTTTCAAACAATAGTATTTTTATCACGATTATTTTGTTCCACATTTCATTTGACTTGTAATAAAATTTACCCGCGGAACGTTTATTTAAACCGGCACGATTATTTTATAAGTTAAAAACTCTTAGAGATGGCTGAAAAATAAATTCTTTTACCAAAAAGGTATGATGGTAGCCTTAGTTTTCGCTTAACAAAAGGGGGTTGCAATTCAAAAAATTTGGGAGGGCCCGATTTAGCATCTACTTAACAACTGAGATGGATACATATTTCGCTGTTCGAGTCCAAATTAAAGCAAATGATTCGAATGCAGATTTTCCAGGTATAGCAACTCTCTATTCAAAAGACTGTCGTGCTTACTAACATTACATTTTCCTTTATTTAAACCAAATTAAATTTAACATTTCTTATAGAAAACACCGTAAACAATTTGATCAGTCCTTAAGATAGAAAATGTTTATAATAGGCTTTTTTGCTAGATTACTTCTTGTTTTAGTGAATTTTGTCGTCTGGCCCGTTGTTGAGAAAGCGAAACAGGCTTATGCCTGAACTAGTCAGTGAGCAAACGTCTTGATAGCAAGTGTCAGATTTGTTCTTTGTTTCCGAAAATGGAAAGCGAAACTCGAAGAAAGCGAAAAAGAAAGCCGCCTGACCGCACTGCCCTGTTCAGTATTTGTAAGTCCGAGACCAACTTGAATGGGGCAGTGGGTGGCCGGCCATTTGCCGAGTGTAAGTCCATTGTGGCGCGCCAAGGCCTCTGAGGAGGGACACGCTGTACAAATTGGCCGGCCCTGAGTCGTTAGGTGCCCATTTGGAATCGAACCACGCGAGTTGATCGCTACGTGACAAGCTAACTTGATTTTCCAATAGAAAAGGGTCAGTCTGGTTCTTCACCTTCAACGATCGTTTATTTTCTTGGCTTTTTTCCGGCTGGGATTGTAATTGCTTTTGTTATTTTAGATTTAATTGCTCTTTCCTAGGTTGTTATTGCATCAGACCTTCTTTTTTTTTTTTCACTGCTCTCTCGTTTTTCAGATTTTCCGCCCTCTTTCATCATCTCTTTTTTCCCCTTTTTATTGTTTTTCTTTTTCCTTATGTCCCCCCTACTTTTTTTCTTTTTTTATACTTTTATTTTGTCTCGCTGTATTTCTTCCAATTTCCTTCCGTTTTCTGCAAATGCTCATACTACTGCTTAGATTTACTCAGCTTATTCCCTTCTGGTGCAAGACCAAAAAGTTGCAGGAACATAATGTTACGCCAATCTTATAAGTTAGGGAGGGCTACCAAAAGGTACTAGGGATGAAAGCTCATTAAAACAGAACCAGATCCATGGTCTTCTCATTCCCTGGGGGAACCCCGTCCGGATTGACCATTTCTTCATGGGTGTAGCCGTACTTGGTCAACTGAGGGTTGGTGAGTCTATGTCACCTATAGTTGAAGGTTTCGAATTCAAAGTTCACTTTCTCCTATTGACCCATAGCTGGGGGAGAAGAGATGGATTCATACGATTCCCAAGGGTATTAACACGTAAGTGAATGTAATAAACTCGACTGGAATTCGAACTCAACTCTAACGATTTCTCCATCCACATGGCGATACATTACTCCACTCTGCCTCCAGCCAAAACACTCAAGAGATTTAATTTTGTATTTAACCAATTTAACCATCTTTGGCGTTATTTTCAATGCTAGAAATGGACTCTGTTATATTTTGCGTATCTCTCTACGTAGTAGTAGTCGTAGTACAGTTCTCCGTGTTCTGAATAGCAACTGGGTTTGCTAGGCGTAGCCCTCTTATGTTCGCCAGTTGTTCTCTATTTATACTTGTCTATCTAATTTGCATACAATGCTACAGACTTACAACATACAAACCCCCGAAAAAACATAGCAATAAGGCTCTAGATCATAATTTTCTGATAAATGCGAGGTAAGTTATGTCGAAAACTCATATTTGGTGTCCGTCATATGGTTCCAAAATCGGGTAATGATGAATTTAACGCATAGGAAATAAATTCTTTTAAAATATCTCCCCGAGAACAATGTCCTTACATTTTAAAAATCTAAATTTAAATATCTAAAAACTTACATTAAAAAGGAAGAAAAAAAATGTTTCTTGGGATTTTTTGTTAATTTTTTTTTTTAATTTGTGGCGAAGTAGCAGGCAAAAATTGTCTTTATTTTTTTAACTAATGTTCGCCTAATAAAAAGTCCAAGACCACTCAACGAAAAGGGTTACTGTGTGGAGTTTTATTAACGTAAGAAAGGACAAGTGTTAGGAGTATAGAGTTGAAGTAGACGTTAGAACGCGCCAGAAACCCAATCCTAAACAGCAAACTAGGGATAAACCTCTACTCCTATTCGAAAGACCGGAGAGGAGTGCGAGCCGAACGATAGTCAAAACCTATCTACTCCTATTGCTATCTTAACTTGTCGTAGTTTGTTTTATGTAGAGCGCCAAGTTAAACCTGTCAGTCACAAAATTAGTTTTAACAAGATTTGAATGAAAGTAACAGTGAAAAAGGGCAGAAGAGCAACGAACCAGAATTAAATAAATGATTAAACATATGCGTGTTTTGATTAACTTCAAACGTTCATAACTTGACAAATCCGTAGAGTTAGGACAAAGTTCAACCAATACTAAAATCAATGAAACTGTCTACTTTCATTTGGGGAAAAATGTTTAACAAATGCTAACTTCCGGTATTGAGAAAGGAGTGAAATCCATTTCATCAATGCTTACTATTCCACCCCTCGCTTATATTTTAGCTTCTTTTTTCTTTCTTTTTTTCAACCCTCTTTTATAATCGAGTCTCGAGAGTAGAGAGACACGGAAGCGCCGATTTAAGTGAGGAGAAAAATCAAATCTACGATAAAAAGTGAAATATATGCAAGAAAAAAAAAAACTGAAGAATATAAAAAAAGGGAAAAATAGAAGAGAAATAATCTGTTAGGCAAAACAACTCAGCATGGAAACAAAAATAATATTGGCAAAACTACATTAACTAGATAGCCACCTCATCTCGCAGGACAGCTTAGTGTACTTCATGCTCACGAAGTACACCATTTTTGTGGCCTTCGCTTGTTGTAAATTTATCTCAGTCAATAACATGGTGTCAGAAGTCAGGGTTTGATTTCAAGTAAAAACAGCAGCAAAAAAAATTTGATCACGTGACCATAACAGTACCACCTATAAGCACAGGGCGGTGTAAAGATTTTCCAAGCATAGATTAGATGTGGCACAAGGTCGAATGTTTTGCGCACCCAGTGAAGATCGAACTCCCAACTTAGTCGTAATCGCTCCAGCAAGACAAGCTTGCGAACCATTACACCGCCTCGAGGTGCCCAAAGCAGAAGACAGTGTAACAAACCTAAAGATCTGTTATGATGAAAATGCGTATAATTTTAAGTTACCTTCGTAGAAGTGTTCATTTACTTTTGTAATGTTCCCATATCTGGCATGAATTTATGTATAAATTGTGGAATATTAAATAACAACCCCCCCACGCACACACACACACTAAAAAAAAAAACAAAGTACAATATGCAGGAGAAAATCTATTCCCACTTTTAACTGTTTTGTAGCTTCCCAAGACGAGACATTTCTTTGAGACTGACCAAGTTATTAGAAGAATCATAGCGGTCATTTCCAATTACAGACGTTCCTGTCAACGCAGGTTAGAATACGTCAAAAGGAGCCATTCCTCAAAAGGACACATCTACCAAATAAACTCAAATATCAACGACTATATTTACCGAACCTTCGAACTAAGTAAATGCCTATTGACTCTCGGCATACGGTCGCATCATTTTGAAACACCGGTTCCCACACGATTACCGAAGTTAAGCAACATTAAGCCTAGTTGGGTGACCGCTTCGGGCTAACAGGTGCTTTAAGCTTGGATGTGCGGGTGATATAATAGCTAATGGCTTAGAATTGTTAATGAGTGGGCCGAGTTACAATTCCAGTTTTGTTAGATTCACTTACGCGAAAATACCATTTTTAAAGGTAAGAATCCATCTCTTTAATTAGTAAGACTTATATCATTCAAAAAAAATTATTAAAATCTAAAAATATTTGCTGGCTTTAAATAACCTGCAAAAGCTTGTTGAGACCTACAAAACGAATCAATAAAAAAGCATATAGACTCAAATATAAATATCCAGGATGTATCTATTCTGGAAAAAAAAAATCAATATAAATGGACGAGTTTTTATGGTGAATGGGTAAATTGTAAGGAATGAATGGGTCGTAAAATCGGATTAGGTAGGTATAAGATAGTTAGTGACGACCAGCATCAACCCATCCCCTTTTCGGCCTTGTGCCACAATTGTGTATGAAAACTCAATAAATAACAATTCAGTCTAAATGACATTTGCCTATTTTTTTATCAAGTAAATACTCACAGACTCAAATATAGACGATGAATAATTATTTACCCGTGAACCAAATAAGTGCTTATAGATTGAAATATTTAAAAAAAAATTCCTTATTAAGTAAGCGAAGGTGTTTATATGATGTAAAATCCATCAACCAAGATCATTATAGGAGAATATTTTAAAGTGTGACCAATTTTATGAGACGCAGGCAGCAGAAACACCGGAGCACTAAAAGTGGCGAGAAGATACATCCACTAATTTCAGGAATAACGTTACAAATCTACACCATAACCATAGCAAATTTTAATAATATTAACCGTGGACCTAAATCATAGTTCAAATAGTTTCCTATTTCCAGCCGGAAGCTAGAATTTCTAATGCTGATTTTCCAAGCATTCATAACGGTTTCACTTTGAAGACAGTCGTAATGCAATTTCCTCTTCCGACCTATTTCTCTCATTTAGCCTCGTACCGTGCGAAGTTTGGGTTGATAAATATTTATATCGGCACAGAGACGACTTTGCAATAATTGAAGTCGACGGTCCTGCCATGTAACCCTTGGGCATGAGAAAAACGGACAACAAAGCATAAGAGACAAATAGAGAAGAAACAAATTATGCGACCTAATAAGGTGTTGCCGCATTGGATATCACCTCCCTTCAGCCGGAAGCAAATCAATTGATTCGCCTCCGCGAATTATGCCGACTCGTCAACCACCTAGACCCGATTTTTTTTCCGTAAATAGATCCGTTCGTATTCATTTTGGGAGAGACCAACACCTGTCTGGTGAAACAACAGGATTTGTTTCTTGCTGAGACCGGTGAGGGTTTTTTTTTTTTTTTAGGTTAGACGATTAACCCTTCCCACGCCACCAAAATTGCCCTAGGGATACGGAAAGCGTAAACAGTGCGAACAGAGTCGAAAATACAGCAACAGTTATTGAGAAGGAAACATGTACGTAGGTAGTTTGTAAGTAGGCGGTATCGAATTATGTACAAGACTGACCATTCGTTTAAGGAACTGGTAATATGACAGTTTTTTTTAATTAAGTATAGAATCTTAGAACACAGTTGTAGACAGAGTTCGTCGTCATTTAAATTGATATTTAGATATAGTTGTTATCTTGGACTTTATAAGCATGTCAATGTATGAGGCAAATTACAATGAAAAAGGAAAACAGATTTTTCCTTTATCTGGATACATCTGCAGCCTAAGAGGTAGTTCTTTTATGTGCCGCACCCCTTCAGGACATGACACCCCACAACTTCCTGTTTTTTTGTTTCACTGAGTAGCTTTTTATCATCCCACTTATCCCCGTTCTGTCATATATTTACGCAAACTCTTTAAGTAGTTTACTCACCGTTTTCCCCTGTTACACTGCCTTCAAATTATCCGTTTTCTTGCCTTCTCCGGGCACCTCTTTCTACATTATGCGTCCCAGAAATTTCAATTGTCTCTTTCTGATTGTAAGTGTAAGTTTCCTGTAGTTCCTAATCTCCGTAAAACTAACACTTATGAGGCACTGTTTATCGTGCTGTTTTGATATCACGCATAGTGGAGAAGAGTTAAATTCATGCTTTTCCCAAGGGCCATAGTGCAAAAATGGACGCCACAGTTCGGTTGGAATTTGAACACGTCCTGCCTATTCCATTTTCCGTGCCATTAATTGTTTCGACACCCGCACATCCTGTAAGCTTGATTGAGCGTTGTAAACATCTATATCGGGAATCTACGGTTGACAAGATATTATTGCAGTGAGTTCAATCCGCATAATCTCCTAATATGGCAACGCAAAGATAAGCTTAGTAAATAAACATTAAGAATCAGTATCCTAGCCTGAGGAGGCACGGTGGTGTAATGGATAACCGCTCGGATTGAGGAATCGGAGAGCCGAGTTCGAATTCCAGTTGAATCCATTACATTCACTTACGAAATGAAAGGTATGAAATCCTCGTCTTCTCTCCCCCGCCCAGCTATGGGTAAATAGCGTAACAGACTGGGTTCTATACTGCTGTACCGCAGAAAGAAATGGCAACCTACTGCGGGGAAAAAATCTGCCTTGTCAGTCATGTACCAAAGATACATGATCGCCTAAGCCTGTATCACGCATGGCACATGACTGACTAGCCTGAGATAATATTATTGACGCTTGTAGTTTCTTACCAATCGGATGGCTGAACGCAGTTTCTTAAAAGCCATGCGTGATACACGTTTAGGCGATCATGTATCGAAAGATGCATGACTGACGAGGCAACATTTTTCCCGCAGTAGGTTGCCATTTCTTTCTGCGGTAGAGCAGTTGCCATCCAAGGCTATAGAACCCGGTCTGTCCTGCGATTTACCCATAAGGGTGGGAGAAGAAGAGGATTTCATTCATTTCCTTTCGTAACTGAATGTAATGGGTTCGACTGGAATTCGAACTCGGCTCTCCGATTCCTCAATCCGAGCCGCATTCCTGTCAACTTGACAAAATTATCAAAAGATGATAAGCTTTTGCTGAAATAAAGAACAATATATTTCTTTTCTTTATATGAGATGCGTATAAACGTGCCCAACTTTCTTTGAATCTTCTTCTTTCATATGACGTTTCCCTTCAGGTCGTGGGTAGTCACGACTCTCCACAACTTCCTATCCTTTGTAGCTCTAAGCAAGGTTTTCCCCTTACTATCCCTTTCAGACCCTGAGGTCCTGTCACCCCTTCACACAGGTTCGTTAAGTATGTCACTCGCTGTTTCCCTCCGCCTAATATTGCCTTCAATATGTCCTTTGAGTCTCAAATTTTCCAAGTACTCTTTCCTTATTATGTATCCCAGAAGTTTCAACAATCTCATTGAAATTATAAATGTTATTTTTACTTTTAAAATTTCCACATTGCTTACATATTGTCTATTTTATTCTCAGCATCTTTCTGTAGAACCACATTTCTCTTGCCTCATGGTTTTTTTCATCTGTGAGGATTGATATTACATAGCAGTTCGGCACTCTATTCTTTGTTTCTAAGGAACTTTGTTATATTTTGCTTAGCGTTTGGATTTTAATGCGCCATCAGATTTTAGTGTCATATTTTTCGTCAGCTGTTAAAACATTTCTCTGTCAAATATCTGTATCTACTTGATTTTGAATCTCAAAGTTTGTAGCTCGTACTTTGGACTTTTCCTCTTGCAGACAACCATATACTCGTATACCTCACCCTACGTCGTTAATTGGTCCCAGAGGTCACGATTTACGCCGAAAAACGCCTTAAATCGAAATAGCCACACTAAAAACCGCAAAGAAGCGCACTTTATTGCCTATTATAGTATTTATTATCTGTACATACAGTATTCTGAATAAAATATTTAATTTCCAACTTATCCTCAAGTGATATAGCCTTACGCTCAGCATTAGCACTTGCACTGGGACTTTTCTTCGGGGCCAAGAGTAAAAATGTATTCTAAATCACGATGGAAATGTTATTGAAAGAACGTCAACGGCAGAGTACAGATGTAATGTCCGAATTCAAAGTCGGTGTTGGAGCGGGAAAACAACGCATGAATGCCGCCTGCCAGCAGGAATTTGAAATAAGAGCATCTGCTCAGCATACATTATTATGCTAACTTTTTTGTTTTTGATGATTTTATTACACACACACACACACACATATGTATATGTATATGTATATATATATATATATTATTATTATTATTATTATTTTTAAATTTATTTCAATATGATTTTATATGTGTTTATTGTTATTTTAGTGTCTTGACGTTTCTAATTTTTAACGGCCGACGTAAACTCGAGTAAAACGACCTAAGGCGAGTTTTATTTTTCCATATAATATTAAAGAAAAACCGACGTATCTTCGAAAATGACTTAACTGGAAACAACTTAAGCCGAGATATCAATGTATTATGTCTTCTTGCAATTGACGGTTATTCCTTTCTTCACGCTTTTCGAAAACTGGTCTCTCGTTAGAAACTTTTGTGTGCACTTAATAGCTTGCGATTTTAGAGAAGTTTTTGGACAAAAGAAAAGCGTTATGAATAGGAAGTGTGAATTGTGGGTTCTTTTTATTTTTTTTTCTCCTCCAAACCAGTATCAGAGATTGTATCTCTGATTACTTTTTGGCTATAGGCAAGGTTTTTTCTTTTCTTTTTAATCACAACTTTCTCGGTCAAACAACCTCCTACATTTAAAGTCATAAACCAAAAATGAATCTTCCTTCCAATGATTTTTTAATTGTATCACACATACGGGCTGATCGTCTTTCATGGACGATGCTTCCACCAGTTCATCTATCAATATTTTATGATTACTTGTTCTGACTTACCGTTGTTAAATCAAGCAATCATTCATGCCAACCCCGGTCGAAATCATAGTCAGTGTGAACGCCACGAACCTTTTATTAGTTGTATATAGTATGTGTTTTTTTTTCAGAGCTACACCAGTCAGCCATGCGTGATACAAAGTCCAAAGTACGAGATACAGATTAGAGATTCAAAATCAAGCAAATACAGATATTTGCCAGAGAATATTTTAACAGCTGACGGAAAATGTGACACCGAAATCTGAAGGCACATTGGAATCCAAAAACTAAGCAAAATATTACAAAGTTCCTGAGAAACAAAGACACTTCGCAGATATCTCTCCTGAGAAAGACCCCCATAGAGGAGAACATGACTAAAGACTGTGTGTACGCTATCCCGTGTAGCTGCAGAAATAAATATAAAGAGGAGACAGACCGTCCCCTTAAGGTTAGCATTCAAGAACACCAGAAATCTGTAACACGAGGGGAAGTGGAAAATCGGGTGTGGCTGACTACCTATGGAGAGAAAAGAGAGATCACCGCCCTCTGTGGGATCAGGTTGAGATCATAGACAAAGAACACCATTGGAAAATTCGTAAACTTAAGGAATCAGCACATATGCTCAGCCGCAAAAATCTCCTGAACCGACCAAGCATAGAAATGAATACAATATGGGAACCAGTAATAAGGAGTGCCAGAGAAAAGCGGTAATAACAACAACAATTGCAATATGAGCTCTGGTAAAAACATGTATTGATAACAGCAAAAATTGCAATATGAGCACTGGTAAAAAAATGTTGCTGAAGACATTAGGTTTATAATACCCAGAAGTTCATACACAGATGTCCTCAAGGACACATGGCACTGTAGATAAAGGCGTTAGTTAGATCCAATAACAGGACCCAAAGAGTGTGAGTTCAATACTCGGTTAAGGCAGTGGAGAACTTGTAGAGAGGAATTAACAAGAGATAACTGATAACTGACATCCATTAAACATGGCACATGGAACTAGAACAGTCTACCCCAGTGAGCGAAATAAAGGGTTCAGTTCGACATTCCAACCACCTGAAGAAGGCCAGAAACGTTGTAATAAATATGGCGACAAAAATGAGGACAATATTCCGAATAATGTAACTAGTGTAAAGAAAAGAGTACCGAACAGCTATGTCATATCAGTCCTCCTATATGACAGTGAAACTTCACAAATGAAGAAAAAACATGAGGCAAGAGAAAAGTGGTTCTACGGAAATATGCTGAGAATAAAATAGACTGAGTATGTAAGCTACGAGGAATTTTTAAAGAAAAAGAAAAACAAAAAATAACATTTAGAATCTGAATGAGATAGTTGAAATTTCTGGGATATATAATAAGGAAAGAGTACTTGGAGAATTTGACACTCAAAAATATTGTAAACAAGAGGGGCGGAACGAAACTGCGAGTAACATACTTAACGAACCTGTGTGAAGGGGTGGCAGGACAGGGTCTGAGAGGGATAGTAACGTGAAAACATTGCTTAGAGCTACAAAGGATAGGAAGTTGTGGAGAGCCATGATCACCCTCGTCCTGAAGGGAAACGAGATAGGAAAGAAGAAAATTCAAAGAAAACTGGGTACGTTTATACGCATCTCATATAAAAAAGGAATTTCTTGTTCTTTTTTTCAGCAAAAGCTTATCATTTTTTGATAATTTTGTCAAGTTGACAGGAATGCAAGCGTCGAAAATATTATCTCAGGCTAGTCAGTTATGTGCTATGCGTGATACACACTTAGGCAATTATGTATCTTTCGATATATGATTGACGAGTCAGTTTTTCCCGCAGTAGATTGCCATTTCTTTCTGCGGTAAACCAGTTACTATCCAAGGCTATAGAACCCGGTCTGTTCTGCTGTCATTTTCGAAGATACGTCGGTTTTCTTTAATAGCTGGGATGATTAGAAGAGAATTCTTACCTTTCCAAAGTGTATTAGCACGTAAGTGAATGGTAAAACTCTCCCGTCCGCTTTACTATTTAATCCACAATTGGGAGGAAAGAGATGGATTCATACTTTCCCCAAAGGTATTTTCGTGTAGGTGAATGTAACGAAATCGACTAGAATTCGAACTCGGCTCTCCTATTTCCCATTCCGAGACGCTGTCCTTTACACCACCTGTACATCTCCACTGCTAATGATTCTGATTAAATGGTTGGTTTATTCAGCTACTCCAGAAAATATCTAGCTCTTTCTACCATGCTTTCTCTTTATAAGAGCCGGATTAAACAAAAGAAAATGGACCATTCCTGCCATATATGAACTGGACCGGCTCAGTCTAAACTTTCCAGTGATAATAAGACTTCAGATTCGTTTACGGAATCTTGTTGGGGATGACTTGTTTTCCACTCTACAACATCTTTCCCACAAACCTAAAGTTGCTATCCTATCTAAGGTTATTTCCATGAGCACTCCTTAGCTCCACGAGTTCAGAGATTTATAGCTAAATCTCGCCATACTACGTCCACGAAGTCGAATCACACTCATTTCTCCCTGATTCTAGTTGCAAGGAGGAATTGTCACTTAGTCCTTTTTCTCCAATAACTGCTAATTTGTGAAACATACTCTACCACGTGTACGCTTCTCTGAACACCATAATCTTAACCTCTTCAAAACCTACAGCCAATCGTTATCATTTTTATTTTTAATCATTTCATCCCCCCAGCAAGGCAATAATGCTACTAAGACGTAAGGAGTTACTGGGAGTGAAAGAGAATGAGAAAACTTTAGAACGAACCGGAAATTCAATCCTAAACAGGAAGCAATAAACTTCTACTCGAAAGAAGGGGAAGGAGTATGAACCGAGAAATATCTATCCTCCATATCCTTATATCGTTCTGCTTCCTCTTGTATTCATATCACATACCTCATTTAGTAACGAGTAAACCGTTTCCCTCACTAGGCTTTTCTGATGAGCAAGGTGGTTAGACATACATCAGGATTAAAAACAAAACCTTCTTATAGTGTCTAGCATATATATGTGTAGACTGTGATCCCTAATTATGTACGTAGCCAGTGTGCCGATAACACAACATCGGTGAGCAAAGGGCTTCCTCGGCTAAAGTTAACGACCATGGCAGAGGGTTCTCCTGATGGAATCAAAGGCCACATATCCGTAACCAAGACGATCCATCAAGTTGCAAGACATCAGCTGTGGTCTGACCTAGAGAGGAAAGAACTCTTCCAGGTCTACTTGCCCAAGACACGGTCCTCCTGGATGAAGACCTCTCCGGCTTTGAATCTGAACCGTTCAGATACTCATTTGCTAAGCGACCCGATGACTACACCCGGTCATAGGAGTGACGAAGACGATGATGATTAGTTAAAGGTTTAGGATTACTCATTGTTTCTTTTCCGCTGACATGAACTGGAAAGATTACTGAATCAGTTGCTAGGTCTTCTGCCAGGAAAGTTGGTTCCCTGTGCCGTGCAAAACAATTTTTTGCCAGAATCTATTTTACACATATAGAATCTACCATCCGTCCATGCAGTGAATATTGCTGTCACATCTGATCTGGTGCTTCTGTTATGTATTTAGAGATTCTTGATAAAATCTAAAGAAGTATCTGCAATATTATAGGTCCTGATGTGGTATCTCGACTTCAATCACTTTCCCACCGACATAACATAGCTTCGCAATTTTTCTCGCCAGAATCTATCTTACATATTTATAAGTTTTCCATTCGTTCCTGCTTTGAATATTGATGTCATATCTGGTCTGGCGATCCTGCTAGATTCTTGATAAACATCCAAAGCAGAATCTGCCATGTTACTGGTTCTAACCTGTCATCTCGGCTTCAGTCACTTTCCCACCGCCATAATGTAGCTTCCCTGTGCCTTTTCTATAAATACGTTCATGGTAATTGTTCTGATGAACTTTCCTCTTTGGTATCTAGACTTTATGAATTTAAGTGTACTACTAGACAAACAGCAAGGTCTCATCATCTAACAATTGAATGGGCTAGATATAACCGTAAGTTCTATGATAACAGCTTCTTGTCTCGCACTTCTTGTTTGTGGAACCCTCCTCCTGCTTCTTGCTTTCTAATCAACATTGATCTTCCTGTGAGTGTCAAAGTCTTTTCCCTCATTAAGTGTCCTAGAAACTTCAACTCTCTCTTTGTGAAGTTAAGATTAAGTGTCCTTTTAGTTTCCATTTTCTCTAAAATTCCGTCATTGCTCACATGTTTAGTCTGTCGTATTCTCGGCATCCTTCGCGCATTTCTCGCCTGTAGAACTCTCTTCAGGCTTCTTGCTTTCCAGTCAACTTTGATCTTCAAAAATTTAAATGCGACGTCATTCTTTATCTTTTGTCTTCTGAATTCCTGTTTTTTTTATTGTTCTCGGGATTTACTTGACCTCCCACACGGTCAGGTTGTGACACAAGGTCGGAGTTTAACGTGGGAAGGGAGGGGGAATGGACCCGAGTTTTCACCCGGGTCGCAGTGCTTTGGCTTTAGCTAGTCATAGCTGGTCTTAGCTGGTCATAGCTTGTCCAAGCTGGTCATAGCTAGTCAGACGTAGCCACGATACTACCAGCGCAGGGACCAATCCCTGCCGCCGGCCTGTATCAGAGGAAGAATCCCGGCCCCATAGGCGATCATTCAGTGAGCAATCCGCGAACAGATACTACACTTTGATCTTAGCCTTGAGACCGAGTGATTCCTCTCTGTTTTTTTTTTTTTGTTTTTTTTTTATTGTTCTCTCTCCTTAATAATGTTTTATTTTCTCATTTTCTCTTACACTTAGTAACAAGTCTAAGTGGTTCATTGTGAAATGTTTAAAAAAAAAAAAGAAGAAATATAGAAATATTCTTGTAGATTTCTGTCCCCTTGTTGTAATAAGCTTCCCTAGGCGAGCCACTATTCTTGCGCCTTTGACTCTATCATTTATCCAAAGTAATTTTTCTTTGATTTTCTCGTTACAGGAATCTTATAAAATAAATTCGACGGTGCTTACAATTAGAGGAGACATCACCTGACTTTCTCGGGTAAGTGAATTTCATTTTTTGGATATTTTTTATACGTTTCTCAGCACTCTTTATTTTCAGTTTATTCCATTTTGGAACAGGTTTTATTGTACTACAATAATCACAATTGTCTATTAATTATTCGGAGTAGAATCCTCATAATTATTATCCTGTTCTTTACGTTTCGGCCAGTACATTCTCCAGCCATTTTTATGCCATCTAATATTTGGTTTACTTAGAACTGCCGACTCTTATTTGTTATTACTAGCCGAAACCCGTCCTACAAAAAAAAAGAAAATTCTAATAGAATTTCTTTTACCACGATAAAAGCTCTGTCAAAAACATTTCGACATTCTTGACAAAATCCAGAGATACAATCAATCCTGACCAGGCATCTCGTTTCCAGTTATTTTCTCGCCGACGAATATATTTTCTCGCCGACGAAATATTTTCATCGCATCTGCGCGGGTGAGTTTTTTTTTTCCTGGTGCCCAGACTACATTAATTTAAGAGTGATACTAGATTAGCGACTAAGCCTCGCCATTTTACTGTTGAACTAGTTAGATGCAACCTTCAATTCTATTCTAACAGTTTTTTCTCGCACTTCCCCCCTGTGGAACTCCCTTTCGATTTTTTGCTTTTTGATAACTACAAAGATTTAAAGATTTCCCTGATAACTTCAAAGATTTAAATGCAACATCAATCGCCATCTTTTGTCTTTTTAAACCCTTTTTCTTTTTTGTCCTTTCCCCAATCCTCCACATTTTCAATCTTCTTCTTTTCTTCCACTTTAACTTTCACTACTTGTAACTGCCTGTCTTCTAGTTGCGTTGTCGCTATGCTTGGTTTGAAACGATTAAAAAAAACTTATAATACATTTTTCGGCAAGACGCCTATTTTTCTTTTTTTTTTCTTTTATACTAAGTTCACTTGAATTTCTTACTTTAGATATGCATACATACGAATGACAAAGGAGAGGAACATTTAAATGATTTTCTAATGTTTGTTGTTAGAAGAAGAAAAAACTTGCTATTTTTCATTTGTTTGAATTATCCAGTGCAGATCTAATTAAACAGAATTTTCAGACTTATTGAGATATTTCCGTTTCTTTTTTTGTTGATTTTGTTTTGTTTTTGTTTTTTGGGGGGATGCACGCCTGATTTGACGAAATGTAAAATGTCAGACGATAGCAATGGTTACTACGAGCGCTGGAGGTGTCAACTATTTTTCTAACATACGACTGAATTTTTACAAAGCAAATATTAATTACTTTTCTACAAACACGATGTAGGGTTTAAACAAAACTTTATCAACTGAATAATTTCAATTTTTTTTTAATTTGAATTTAAAAAAAAGAAAAAGTAATATAGCTGCCATATTTATTAAAATGTGCTTTTAAAACTTTTTATGCTAATTACATATTACCGCTCATGTTGTAAGCGCAACTTGTTCTCAATATATGTATCTAAGAGTGATAGGCCAGTAATCGTTTACTTTCAACGATGCATGCTGTTTTGGTTTACTGTTGTCAAGTAAGGATACACAGACACAATTTTGACCGACGCGAATTTATAAAAGATGATCACTCGACTTTTTTTCTAATTTACTTTTCGACTGGTTTAAAAATTTACATAATAGTTTTTTTTTAATAAAGATTAAATGGAACAAAGGAAATAAGCTACTGGACAAAAGTTAAGGAACGATGTTAATAATTTGCATAAACTTTTAATTTACATTGTTAAAAAACTCGATGGAGCTTTTCAACAATAAGTAAAAGTTCATTTATCATTAGGACTTTATTTTTAAGCAATATGACAAATTCTATATGCAAAACGCACTCTTTTGAATAAAAAAAAAAACATTATCGCTAACTATCAAGAAAAAAAGTCAATTTCAGAAATTTCTGATATTGTTCATAGGTCTAAAAGTGTCGTTCACCGTGTAATTAGCAGGTATAAAACCGATAAAACATTAGATGCAAAACCCAAAACCGGCAGAACTCCAAAAACATCGCAAAGAGAAGATCGAAGAATTGTTAGAATATCTACAAAACACCGTTTTGAAACTGCTACATCAATTGCCCGTAAATTTAATGAAGAGACAGATAATAAGATCTCAAGGAAAACAGTTGCTCGCAGGTTAAAAAATGCAGGATTGCATGCCCGTATTCCAGCTTCGAAGCCTCTCATTTCAAAGCGAAACCAAAGGGCACGCCTGGAGTATGCGAGAGAACATGTTGTTTGGACTGACGCACAATGGGATACAGTTCATTTCAGTGACGAGTCCAAGTTTACTATATATGGTTCTGAGGGCAAAACTTACGTACGCCGTAGAACAGGTGAAAGACTGTCTTCTCAATGTGTCAAGAAAACCGTTAAGTTTGGTGGCGGCAGTGTGATCGTGTGGGGAATGATTTCAGCTGCAGGAGTTGGCCCTATTATCCGCGTACATGGCAATATCAATGCTGAGATTTACAAACGGCTTCTTCAGCAGCATGTGGTACAAAGATTACACCATAATCTTTATGAATCTCCTATTTTCATGCAGGACAATGCACATTGCCACAAGGCTCGGAAGGTTATGGCTTTATTTGAAGAAGAAGGAATCGCCCTAATGAAGTGGCCAGCCCAGAGCCCCGACCTGAATCCAATAGAAAATGTTTGGAAGATAATTGGAGAAAGGGCTCAGAAAAGAAACCCGAAAAACCAGGATCACCTATGGGAGTTATTGAAAGACGAATGGGAGGGAATTACTGCAGATTTTTGCAAGAAATTAATTAGATTATGTGGTCGACGATGCAGAGAAGTCATTGAAAATAAGGGGATGTTTACCAAATATTAAATTTTGTTGATATTTTGTTCACAATCAAGTATTAACAAGATCGTTCCTTAACTTTTGTCCAGTAGCTTATTTCCTTTGTTTCATTTAATCTTTATTTTAAAATAAACTATTATGTAAATTTTTGTAACTTTGTATAATATTTATGCATTACACCCTAATCTTTATTCGGTAAAAATTTCATTGCTAATCATGCATTACTTTTTAAGTAATACACATTTATGTCTTTGTTGTTTCCGTTCCTTATATTATGGCCGCTACTGTATATAAGCATTTTCCGCTCACATTTAATATTAGGCCAATAATTCTGCATAAATTTCTACCTTGCATCACACAAACTATGATCCTGAGGGTCCCATGTGTACATATGGTTTCTCTTCTCAGTTCAAACTCTATCTTTTTCATATACGAATCTTCATGCAATACATTACCCGAGAGCTACTCAAGGTAGAGAGTTATTATGTAGTGCTATATGAGCGTAAGAAAGTGCATGGTTAACCTTAGAATTGAAGATTGTATATATGTATAGCTGGCCACTCGTATTCGAGGATACCCGTCTACTAGGACGGCTAGCTAATCCCTATTGCAGACGCTTGCTCGGGCGCATTTGTGTTTATTCAACACCCAGCGCACCCACCTATAGTTTATACTGCAACTATGCGGAGCAGGCCTTAGTTACAGTTTCTGGGAAATAGAGTTTTATCTAGCGTGATCAACAATTTGAACAAGGCCAGCACGCTCAAGCCCTCGACCACGATGACTTGTGACTTCGTGCTAGCACAGCTAGCGAAAGCACCCAAGGGTTCCGTCTACCCAGTTTTCTCTCACAACGCTTAGGTCAACCCGTTGTATGGTTTTCAGGCACTTTCCAAAGGTGCCGCATACTGGGATCGCTCCCGATCCATTCCGATAACATCAGGAAGTCTCCTACTTGACAGCTCGACCATGGTGAAGATCGCAGTTGTTGGGAAAACACACTATCGGGAGTCTGTTCCCCAAAATAGTAGTTCTTGGGAAGGAGTTGTCTGAGTGGATTTTTTTTATCAATTCACCTAAAGCAAGGCGATAATGCCACTAAGACGCAAGGGGGCTACTGAAAGTGAAAGAGAATGAAAAGGCTTTAGAAGGAACCAGAAACCTAATCCTAAACAGGAAATAAGGGATAAACTTATACTACTGTTCAAGGAATAACCTCTACTCTTTTACTTACTAAAGGGATACGAAGCGAATGATTCTCTCTTGTGTACGTGACATGGTGGGTCACAGTTGTAAAGTTTAGGGGACAAAGGAATGTAGCACGTCAGAACACATGTCATGGAAATAGTGATAGAGCAGTGAGCAGTGAGCAGCTCGTAGCGTTTCGGTTGTGGGAAAATGGTTGTATGGTGGAAAATAATCCAAAAGGCCGCGTGAATGCTTTTGAAGACAGGCAAGATATGACAGCAATCCTCATTTTTGGTTTGATTTGGCTCTTATAAAAATAGAGTATAGCAGGTGGGGGGTCAGATACTTACTGAAGTGATTTCTAAATGACTCAGCTAAAAAAAAATAAATATTTTATAATTTCGATAAACCAAGGAGTTCAATACATCAATAATATAATCACATTAGCGAAAAGCCGAAACGAAAAAAAATTCTTCGAGAAAAACTCCGTTCTACATCAACGAATTTAACAGCAATAATAAACTCACTATTCCGTCGTAGGTGATCGTGTGAGACAAGCTTGCTATTACACTACGTCGAAGTGCCCATTTTTCTTGTTCTATGTGTCGAGTCGCTTCAAGACATGAGCGATCTTGAGTTTCCACAAATCCCTGTCCTTTATAGCTCTTGGCAATATTAGTCTTTGTGCTCTCTCTCCTAATCCCTCTTCTACCAATCATTTACACAAGCACGTTTGACAGGTCATTGGCTACTTCTGTTCCTCTTGCCTTCGATATGTTCCGTGGGTGTTAAATTCTCGGATTCCATTTTCCACATTAAGTGCCCAAAGAAATTTCAACTGTCGTTACCTGATTCGAATTATAAGTTCCTTTTCGTCATCCATTTTCCCTAAAACTTACTCCGATGTCCAGTTCATGACATCCTCAGCATCCTTCTGTAGAACTACACTTCTCTTGCCTCAAGTCTCTTCCTCTGTGAGGAGATTGTCCAGTATTCACCACCGTAAAAGGGGGATCGCTGTTACATAACAGTACCGTACTCTTTTCTTGGCTGTAATGTGCTCCATAGCCGTGTGGTTACAAAAACAGCCGGATTGGACGGCTGCTTTTGCTGCGAAAATGAACGCAGGTTCGAATCTTGCTGGTGGGCGCATTTGTTTATTAAAATTTTTCAAATGAGCAGACCGGTAGACGAAATAAACACTCTTTAAAAAACGGGATGTTTATTCAAATACAGATATCCATTAAAATTAACGCTATTAAATAATATGTGTGTGTGTGTGTGTGTGTGTGTGTGTGTGTGTGTGTGTGTGTGTGTGTGTGTGTGTGTGTGTGTGTGGATATATAGATATATATATAGCGTCGCTTTACAATTTAAAAAAATATTACAAAAGCAAATGAACAGACAAATATGTAGAAATTATTAAAGGTTTCTCTAATTTATTGGGTGGTGCATAATTATCAGGCGTTATTCAAACAATATTTATTATGAAAACAGAAACAACAATTCAACAATAACATTTTTAAATGATCATTCCGGAGCGTATAATTATCCACGCGCATTTTTATAACGTGAAAATAAAATATTTATATTAAAAAAAGTAAACAAAACAGCAATTTTTATTAACAAAAATGTCGCCTACAAAAACGCCTGATAATTATGCACCAATCCAATAATATACCTCTATATGCTCATCATTAGTTGCACGAAGGCGCATCAAATACTCCATTTACACGATCGACGTTTTCTTCAGATGTCCTGAAGGGACACGGCACAGAAAAATAATGCTGACCACAGCAGCTACAGTCAGACGTACAACTGTGCCAGCCACCCAGCACCTCTCGTCAGTAGATATATCTACCAAGTGGAGGCCAGTACATCACTAGTCGCACGTGTGTCCACAGAAAGCGATGCCTGACCCAGCCCAGGCAGGGGACGGCCGTCTCATGTTTGTCTTCTTTTTTTGTGTTGCATGGTGTGGATAGGGGGCTATCCGCTTCGTCCTTTTCTTCCCATCGCCGCGCTGATAGACTGTATGTTCCGTTCTTCTGAATCGACGTCTTTTTTCCTTTCTTTATCACCTTTGCTGACTTCATCCACTCTAAGATAATATTTACTCGCCCGGGCCTCGTCTCACGTCACTTGGTATGCAAGGAAGTTCATTTTAATATTGTGCCAATATCAACATGTTTGTGTAATTGCAGTTAAGTGTAAAGCGAAACAACGGACATGAAAAGACGATGGAGTCCCGAGATAAATAGCAATTGTGGAGAAATGGAGAAAAACTCGGAAGACGAATCTTTATCTGGTCCGCACCAGATCTTTTTTCCTCCTCTATATCATTTTCTTGAGTTCTTCTTCTTCTTCTTCTTCTTCTTCTTCTTCTTCTTCTTCTTCTTCTTCTTCTTCTTCTTCTTCCACCTCCTCCTTTTTCTTCTCCTTCTTCTTTGTGCCGTGTCCCTTCAGGACGTGGGCGATCATGGCTCTCCACAACTTCCTGGCCTTTCTAGGCCTTTGTAAATTTTGTCTTTTAATCCCAATTTCTAATCACCCGATTTATCTTTCTATGTATCTTTTTGTCACTCACTTTTATTCCATTAAATCAATCTCTCTTCCTCTCTCTCTATCTTTCTCTCCCTTTCTCTCTTTCTCTCTCTCCCCTCCCACTCTCTCTCTCTCTTTCTCTCTCTCTCTCTGCTACAGTCACATCACGTTGAAACACCGGTTCTTGGACGATCACCAAAGTTAAGTAACGTCTGACATGGTCAATACCTAGAGTGGTGACGTTTTGGGAACACCAGGTGCTGTAAGCATGGATGTGCGAGTGGCATAATGGATAATGGCTCGGAATTGTTAATCGGAGAGCCGAGTTCCAATTTCATTTGGGTTTGTTATATTCACTTACGCACAAATACCCTTGAGAAATGTATGAACCCACCGATTCTCACGCATACTTACAATCAAAAATATTTTCTGACTTTAAATAACCTGGAAAGGGTTGATAAACCGTAGAAAGCGGATCAATCAATAAATCAATCGATCAATCAGTCTCTCTTTATTTATTTATTTATTTCCATCTATATCTATCTATCTATATATATATATATATATATATATATATATATATATATATATATATATATATATAAGAAATATAATCTTAAGGTGTGCTATGTTTATGGGATAAAGTGCTCAATATCAGCGATAGAGCGTGTGTAAATATAAAAGTGAACATTGAAGTCAACACTTAGAGGCGACAGTCTGTTTCATGCTAGACGCAATCGTCAGGCCACCATATATATATATATATATATATATATATATATATATACAGGTAAGATGAGAAAGAATAGAGTACAATATTCTTTATTTTAGTATACACACACACACACACATATATATATATATATATATATATATATATATATATATATTAAGCATTTCACCCCGAGCAAGGCAGGCAGCCACTAGCACGCATGGGGTTAAAGAAGGTTTGCAGCGATACCAGATAGGAATGATAGAGAAAAGGATGAGGAGAAGGATAGTGGATAGATCAAGGCAACTGGAGATGTCGATTGACATGACATTTGAATAGTTGGAGATTATAGCTATCAGGGAAACAGGAATAGGGAAGGGAGTTCCACAGCCGAGAGGTGCGAGATATGAACCTATTGGAGTAGAAGAAACGGCTACATTTAACAGTTTCAACAGTGAAAGGGTGAGAGCGGGATACCAGCCTCGTAGAACTCTTAAATTCTTAAAGTCTGGGAAACAGCGAAAGCATTACCATGAAAGTATTTGTAAAAAAGACAGAGAGAGGCGACGGCACGTCTGTGAGAGAGTGACTGCAGACGAGATGCCAGGTCAGGGCCAATTACATTGCATATCCGTCTCTGGATCTTATCAAGAACCCCGAGGCAAACAAAAGGGACTCCTGACCATATATGGCAGTAATACTCCATGTAAGGGCGAATGGTTGATTTGTAGATTTGAAGGATCCATTCCGGGGAGAAACATTTCCTGGCCCGGCACAGGGAACCAACTTTCTTTGCGGTGGACGAAGCAATTGACTCAATGTATTTGTTCCATCTCAGTTCAGCAGAAAACGTAGACCGAGCAGCCGCAGAGGTGCTCTCGAGAAGTTGAACATCAGACATTCTAATGGGGGGCTGGGAAGGATCTCTGTGGTGATTAATACAGAGCAGTTTTGTTTTTGAGGCGTTAAAGTTAACCAGCCAATTCCTGCCCCAGTTCACAACCGAATGGAGGTCCTTTTCGAGACGAACGGCCAGGTTAGCTTTGTCAGCGACACTAGATTTGTTTTTGAGGCAGGAGTAAATTGTAGTCTCGTCCGTGTAGATGCCAACTTGGGAATCTATGGCGTCAGGAAGATCGCTGATGAAGATAAGGAACAGAGTAGGGCCTAGGATGGAGCCTTGAGGAACACCTGCGTTCGTGGGATAGGAGCTGAAGGAGAATCCGTTGAGAACGACCTTCAATTCACGGTTTGACAGGAATTATTGTAAGTCAGACAATCGACCTGTAATACCATAACCCTGGAGCTTGCGAAGGTCAGCATGCCAAATCTTATCAAACGCTTTGGAGATGTCTAGCGCCACGGCACGAACTCCTCCTTTTTTTTAAGAGCTTGGTAGACAAATTCAGTGATGGCCGTAAGCACATCAGCTGTAGATCGGGCAAAGCGGAAACCATATTGCTTGTCTGAGAGCAGATCATGGGATGTAAGGTGGTTAACCACTTCGGCGTTAATTAGGGCTTCGGAGATTTTACTGAAGAAGGGTATGAGACTGATAGGACGTTAATTAGAAGGGTCAAAGGGGTGGCCAAAGTTCTTAAATACAGGAACAATCGATGAGGACTTCCAGCAGTCAGGAAAACAAGATTCCTTAAGGCAGTAGTTATATAATTTAGAGAGGGCGGGCGCCAGTTCAGGCGCACATTTCTTCAAGACAATGGCTGGTATTCCATCTCCACGACTAGCCTTGTGGTGGTCTAAATTAGAGATAATGCCCAGTACCAATGATGGGGTTATGTGCAACCCGCTCAATAGGGCCTCAGTTCTAAGAGGGAAATCGGGTATGAGTACACCGGAAGAGTTGAGCGTTGAATTGAATGAAAATTTCCGAGTATAGCATTCAGCCTTGTTGGCAGAGGAGGTCAGGACCTGAAACTGGTTGAACAAAGGAGGTATAGAGGGTTTGCTATTGTTTAGTACGCTGTTGCAGAGACGCCAATAATCCTTGGAGCCGAATTTGCGAGATGCAATACGTTCCTTCATCCGAGCAGCAAATAGTGACTTAGCTTCGGTGAGGACACGCTTACACTCGTTACGGACGGAGGCAAAGAGACGTCTATTGCAGTCGGACATATCGCTACGAAATAGGTGGAAAAAGTGGTTCCTCTGGGCAATGGCGGCTGAGCAAGCAGCGGAGAACCAAGGGGAGGAGCACGATTTGACCTTAAATTTCCGTGAGGGAATGAAAGCGTTGATTCCATCTTTAACCCAGGATGAGACCTCAGAAGCACAATCTTGAACGGGGAGCGTAAAAACAACATCCCAGGGGACAACGCGGAGAAATCACGGAACGAGTCCCAGTCAGCTCGTTGATAGCAGAACGAGGTTCTAGTGGTAGGAGGTTCTTTGCAGGTGGTGGAGTTGAAGGAGATGTTAACAGACACTACACCATGATCGGATTTACCAAGATGGCAGAGCTGCATGGCGCTACAAGCCTCGGGGATGGAGGTAAAACACAGATTGAGGCCTTACCGTCCCGGTTAAAACACTCTCTCACACTAGCTCCCCATATTTTGTAAACCTCACTATCTCTACATAATTTATCTCTCTATATGTAATCTCTCTTTGTATAATCTTTCTCTTTTTCTTTCTCTCTCTCTCTCTCTCTTTCTCTCTCTCTCTTTTTCTCTTTCTCTCTCTCTCTCTTTCTCTTTTTCTTTCTCTCTCTTTCTCTTTTTCTTTCTCTCTCTTTCTCTTTTTCTTTCTCTCTCTTTCTCTTTTTCTCTCTCTCTCTTTCTCTTTTTCTTTCTCTCTCTCTCTCTTTCTCTTTTTCTTTCTCTCTCTCTCTCTTTCTCTTTTTCTTTCTCTCTCTCTCTCTTTCTCTTTTTTTCTCTCTCTCTCTTTCTCTTTTTCTTTCTCTCTCTCTCTTTCTCTTTTTCTTTCTCTCTCTCTTTCTCTTTTTCTTTCTCTCTCTCTCTTTCTCTTTTTCTTTCTCTCTCTCTTTCTCTTTTTCTTTCTCTCTCTCTCTTTCTCTTTTTCTTTCTCTCTCTCTTTCTCTTTTTCTTTCTCTCTCTCTCTTTCTCTTTTTCTTTCTCTCTCTCTCTTTCTCTTTTTCTTTCTCTCTCTTTCTCTTTTTCTTTCTCTCTCTCTCTTTCTCTTTTTCTTTCTCTCTCTCTCTTTCTCTTTTTCTTTCTCTCTTTCTCTTTTTCTTTCTCTCTCTCTCTTTCTCTTTTTCTTTCTCTCTCTCTCTTTCTCTTTTTCTTTCTCTCTCTCTCTTTCTCTTTTTCTTTCTCTCTCTCTCTTTTTTCTTTCTCTCTCTCTCTCTGTATATATATATATACATATGTGTGTGTACTCTTTTTTATAAAATCTGTTTCACTCAGTATCATTTTTTCTCAATATATATATATATATATATATATATATATATATATATATATATATATATATATATTCTCTAATCTCTCTTTATTTCTATGCAGTTTCTATACATATACAATGCCTTGCTACCTATCTTGTTCGTGATGTAATCTATATATGACCTAACTCTCTATCTTTCTATCTCTCAGTCTGTCTTTCTTTCTCTACATAATCTATTTCTATCTCTAGCTGTCTCTAGCTCTAGCTTTCTTCCTTAATTTATTTATGTATTTCTCAATTTATTTCTCTTTATGCAATTTATCTCTCAAAACAATCAAAACAAAACTGATTTCCTTTGAGTACCACAGACAAACCTTTCTACCTGACACCAGCATGACTGGTGCTAAACTCCAGAAGAGCAATACACTGTCTTCTTGGCCTCACGTTTTCCACTGACATGATGGGAAGCTACTATATTGAGTCAATTGCCGTGTCTACTGCTAGGAAAGTAAAGTTAAACACATTTTGTCTCGATGTGTCAAACGAATTTAAAGACAGGGTAATTTAATGAATTGATTTTGTTTTTAAAATTCGTTTAACAGATAGAGACAAAGTGTGTTTAACTTTACTGAAAATAAATGTGAATCTTATATTTTAATTTTTAATTCTCCATTTTCCTTGATAAAATATTCATTTTTCTTCAGCTTCCTGGGAATATATGAATCTATCTGTTTCTCCCAGCTATGCATGAACAGCAGGACAGACTGAGCCTTATATCCTTGATTGACAGGGAATTTTGTCAAAAGGTCACAGAAGTTACGTTACAGCAGTGAGAAAGTGACTGACGTCGAGATGCCAGACCAGGACCAATAAAATTACAAATTCTTCTTTGGATTTTATCAAAAATCGTTAAAAACATTGCTCGTCAGAATGTTGCACATTTATAAATCTACTATTCGCCCGTACATAAAATAATGCTGCCATCCTGAAGAAAAGTTGGTTCATTGTGTCGTGCCAGAAGTCCATCTTGCACATTTACAAATCTCCCATTCGGCCGTACATTGAATATCTGGTCTGGCGACCCTGCTGTTCATCTCGAGATTCTTGGCAAAATCCAAAAAAGGATCTGTAATGCGATCGACCCTAATCAGTCATCTCGACTTCACTCACTTTCTTACCGACGTGGCCTGGCTTCTCTCTGTCTTTATACAAATATTTTCGTAACATTTGCTCTGACGAGCTATTTTTCTCTGGTGCCCCTACTAAAATGAATTTAAGCGTGCTATTAGACTTGCATCTAGGTCCCACCCTTTTACAGTTGAAATAGTTAAATGTAACCGCCATTTTTACCCCAGCAGTTTTTTCTTGCACTTCCCTACAATGGAACTCCCTTCCGTTTATTTGCTTTCCTGAAAACTACAATCTTTAAAAATTTAAATGTAACGTCAATCACCATCTTCTGTCGTCTTGAACCCCGTTCATCTTTTAACCCTTTACCCGATCTCCACTCTACCCAGTCTTTTCTCTTACGTTCACTCTCTGTAACTCCCTACGTACTAGTGGCATTCCACTTTGCTTGGGGTGAAGTGATTTTAAAAATATATATATGGTCTGGTATTCCTGTTGTATAACTCGAGATTATCGACAAAAGTCTGTAATGTAATCGATCCTGACCAGGCATCTCAACTTCAGTCACTTTCTTGCCGAAGTGGCGTTGGTTCTCGCTGTATTTTCTACAAATATTTTCATGGCAACTGTTTTGGCGAGCTTATTTCCATGATGCTTCAACTACATGAATTCAAGCGACTAGGTCTCGCCGTTTTATTGCTGAACTAGCTAGATGCAACAGCTGCTTCTATTCTAACAATTTCTTTTTTCACCTGTGGCACACCCTTCCGATTTCTTGCTTCCCTGCCAGCCACAATCTTCATAGATCTAATGCAACGTCAGTCACCATTTTTTGTTTTCCTAAACCCGATTCCTTTATTATCGTTTATCTTTACTTCTCACTAAAGTCTTTTCATTCTCTTTCACTCCCTGAAACATCTTTGTGTCTTAGTGGCATTATCACCTTGCTTGGAGTGAAATGATTTAAAAAAAATAAATCTCACACTCTTTCCTCTCTCTATTTCTCAATCTTTTTCTTTCTTTCTTTCTTTATTTATTTCTTCCTGTTATATAGAAATAAAGTGTCGCTGCCGACACTTGAGTTTGAACATAGATCGACTGTGTTCGCTCACTGGCGATCCCATTATTGCAATTAAGCAGACCACGTGACCATAGAGGAAACGCGTAAGCAAGAAGTTGCGTGACGTTTAACTGATCGCCATTCCTAGTCTATCTTTATTGCAATATGGATCACTCTTTCTACTATATCCTCTATTATTATACGGATCACTATTTTCTATACTCTACACTATACACAATATAGTGGTTACTTTCCGAGCAAGTGATATTAGTGCGACATTATTCGAAGGCGTCTGACGCCAGCATTGTTCAACGGCGGTACTATAGTTGTATCGGCGATTACAAAGTCTCTACTACAACGAGCATTGCGAAAGTGACAACGAGTATTCGTTGACATCACACAAGTGTCAACGAGTGTTCTTTCTTTCTGTCTATCTATGTAATCTATTTCATTTTCTTTCACTGTCTGTCGTCTTTCCTTCGTTTGTAGCATTTGCTCTTTCACACTTATATTCCTTTTTATAATTCTTTTATATTTCATTATTTTTTTTATTTGCAACTTTTCTTTCTAATAATCGTGTAAAATTTCTTTTCTTCGTATCGTTTCTTTACTCCAAATCTTTTCCTACCTTTTTTGTTTGCTTCTTTCTTCACCCCCCCCCCCCCCCACACACACATTTCTGTTCCCAATTTCTATCTCGCCTTCTCACTCAGATTCTCTCACACCCTTTTTCTCTTTCGTGCCCTTCCTTCTCTCTTTCTTTACTGTCATTCCTATTTCATACCCCCTGTTCGATTGTGCAAGTAGCGTAATGGCTATCGACGTGGAAGAGCGGTATCCGCGAACCGAGCTCAAATTTGCATTCACTTTTACACAAATACTCTTGAGAAAGACGTCAATCCATTGCTTATCTTCTGAACTAATTAATAGGGTAGATTGGGAATCTCTTACCTTAGGCAGCAGTTAGTCTAGGTAAAAAAATATGCTGAATTCAATATTGTACATAATGAACGGGAAACCACTCTATTCCCTTTCACAAGAAATCATGGCGATTAATAGATAGATAAATAGCAGGCCAGACTGGTTATTTAGCCTAGGAAAATGAAAATTCTGAATTCAAACAGCCAAACTTCCCGCAATTGGACAGGTGTAGTGGAAACGACTAGACCCCTGAAGACATTGTCACTTGGGGAAGGGTTTCTCCATCAGGAATGAGAAAGCGATTTGGATACGCGCACACAAAACACAAGAGAGAGAGAGAGAGAAATAAGTGATATGGTGAGAAGTAACGTTTTTATGAGGTTACTCAGAAAGTAATAACATTTTTCTTATATTGACCGCCAAAGGACTGAAATTTTACCAAACAGCGCGCTGCTTTTGTCTCATGCGATAAACGGTTATCTACGACTTTGGCTGAATTTACATAAACCTTTTATTTTTGAATATATAAAAAACATCATTCCTTTCTGGATAAACTCAAAAAAATATTCTTTTCATTTATTAAATCTATCTAGCTTACAGAACTTGAGAAGGATCAAAATTTAATACAATAGAATATAACAGCTGGTCGAACAGCTGTTGTATTCTGGTACACTTGTATGTCTTTTTGTGTGTCAACTGGTGTGCCTACTTACATTTATACTTTGTTTAGCCTATGAACTTTTCGGCCGACCCTCCTAAGTTTCCATAGAGTTCTTCATTGGATATATGTTGTTTCCAACTGACACCAGTAGTCGAGTTGATGTAACATTTTTTTTTTTTTTTTTTTTTTGCTAGTGATTTTGTTAATGTTCATCTACTTGACCCCTATAAGAGCATTCTTTCTACTGCTGGCCTCATGAGTTGCAATTTGAAACTTTGTGAATTTTTGACTTTAATGTAATTTAATGTCAATATAAGAAAGTTTTTTATTACTTTCTGAGTAACCTCATAAAAACGTTACTTCTCACCATATCACTTCTCTCTCTCTCTCTCTCTCTCTCTCTCTCTCTCTCTCTCTCTCTCTCTCTCTCCCTTGTGTTTTTGTGTGCGCGTATCCAAATCCAAATCGCTTTCTCATCCCTGATGGAGGAACCCTTCCCCAAGTGACCATGTCTTCAGGGGTCTAGTCGTTCCCACCGCGTCTGTCCGATTGCGGGAAGTTTGGCAGTTTGAATTCAGAATTTTCATTCTCCTAGGCTAACTGACCAGTCTGGCCTGCTATTTATCCATAGCTATGAGATGGACTAAAACCTTTCACAAGGGTATTCATGCAAGGATATTTATGTAACGAACTCGACTGAAATTCACAAGTGTATTAGCACGTAAGTGAATGTAATGGATTCGACAGGAATTCGAACTCGGCTCTCCGATTCCTTAATCCGAGCCGCTATCCATTACCCCGTCATGCCTCTATGCATATGAAACTATCTATTCACTATCTTCCTATCTTCGAATCAATTAGATTTGTGTAGGTACATTTTGCAACAATTCCTTCTCAATTTAATGTTTTATTATTCGAACTAGCATGATCATCCTGGTTCGTATACACAATTTTTTCGCTCGTTATGCCCCACCCCTTCCATCATCCGGTCTTTGTACTCGGTAAACTTTTCGGAATTTTGAACTGAACCCTTTATTAAATACACATCGGTCTCATTCCAAGATTTAGGGGAATGAAGCGATGGTTAAAACAAATCTCGTTCCTTGGCAGTTGTAAGTTCAATCAATATGTCTGGTAGTGCTGTAAAATCACACGCTTTGTTTCAGAGAAAGAAGCGGTCAAACGACACTAAGATGAATAAAACTGATGTGTATTAACTGATACGTGTTATCTCCCTTAAATGATACAAGTTATCTCCCTTAAACATGTGTTGTGGTGTCCTCCCTCTAAAGAGTCTATGTTAGACTCTTCCGCCTACTATAAGATTAGTAGGAGAGAAGGCTTCGGGGGAACAGTGAACAATGAATAGATTGAGCGCTAGTTCATTCGATACACTCTCACCAGTGATGTAACATTCTTCTGGTGTACTTATTGTTTAATATACGATATATCTTCAAACCTGTTTTTTGTTATTACTTAACGATTTACTTGGTCACGACAACATGGAAAGCAGAATGAGAACTATCTACTCCCATGGATTGAATAAAGGGTTCGCTTTGAAATTTCAAAAAGGTTAGTGAGTACAGATATCTGAAGAAGGCATAACGGCCGAAAAGTTGTGAATATAACAACCAAGATAAGCATTCTGGTTCAAATAGCAAAGAATATAAAATAATTCTTCATTTAAAAAATTCCGATGGAAATTATCTTTCTCCAATATTGCCCAAAAAATTATGGTATGAAACGTTATCATTTTTTTTCTGAATTAATCAATCTGTTATCTCGATCTTTGTTGTTCTTATCACGGATTTTCTTTAAATTATTATATTATACATCTTTCCATATGAATATGTTTCTAATTATTATACATCTTTTCATATGTATATGTTGCTTCCCGTAATCGTTGGGTAAGGCTTACAGCCACATTACATTGAAACACAGGCTTCCGTAAGATCATCGAAGTTAAGTAACGTCACGCCTGGTCAGTACCATAATGGGCGATCGCTTGGATGTGCGCGTGGTGTAATGGATAATGGCTCGGAATAGGAATTCGAAGAGGTAAGTTCCAATTCCAGTTGAGTTCATTATATTCACTTACGTGCATATACCCTTGGGAAAGTTATAAACCCAACTCTTCTCCCCCAGCTATGGGTTAATTAGTAAAACTTGTATTATTATTATCTCAAAAAGGAAAGAATACTTACAATCTAAAAATATTTTTTTGTTTTTCAATCACTTGGAAAGGGTTGATAAACCGTAGAAAATAGATAAAAATTCTTTGAGTAAATACAAGGATTCTTCTTCATTTTAATGTTATCTTTCCAGAG
>OZ038480.1:34336052-34341052 GCA_964036315.1 Acanthosepion esculentum | reverse complement strand
GCAGTCAAGTAATTGACCTGTAAACTACATAGGACTTAATCTGAAGACAAAAGTGATGTTTGTGCGAACATTAACTCTTTGAGCCCTGACCACCGCTTTACCGGTGACAGAGAAAAAAATGACTAAATGCCCAGCCACCGGTTGAACGGTGGGTAAATATTTGTAACTATTTTTATATCTACCGTGAAATATGACATGGCAATTATTTGCGAATTTTGACTCAGGAGCTCTAGCAGAAGGTTTAAAATTGCTCAGGAACGCAGGGATCAAAAGGTTAAAAACTAAAAAAAAATGACTTTGTACTAAATTTACGTTGTAATAAAATAGTTGTAAATTTAGGTCGACTGCTAGTACAATGGGGTCTCACAATGTAAGGTAGGATGGATATTTCCTAACTTTATTTTAATCTAGCATCGGTCAGTTATGTGCAATGCAATACATGACTGACGAGCCAGATTTTTTTCCCGCAGTTGGTTACCATTTCTTTTTGCAGTAGACCAGTTGCCATCCAATGCCATAGAACACTGTCTGTCCTGCTAGCTGGGGGGGGGGAAGAAGAAGATTCATACCTTTCCCAAGGGTATTAGCACGTAAGTGAATGTAATGAATTTGACTGGAATTCGAACTCGGATCTCCGATTCGTCAATCGTGCCTCCATGTAATTGTCGAATCTCCATAATCTAGCATAAGATTACAAAAAATAAATTCATTTCTTACTGTGGTTCGAACGTGTAACGCTGTTTTTTGTCTTCATACATTTCTATAAGTCTCAGATAGCAAGCTTTACACCTTCTTTTGTCTAAGATAAACTGTTTCCTCTAATTATCAGATGTCATTTGCACAAAGTAAGATGTTTAAAACACACACATTCCCAATGCAATACCAAGTAATTTATGCACCGACCACTTCTTTTATTTTCATTCGACTAATAAGGAAATTACTTAATCAGTTTTGAATCGGAAGAGACATTATTGCTCAAGTGTATATGACGCATGTCACTTGACTTAGCGAATTATCAGAAATAACAAAGAAAGTTACCAGTCTATTTATGTATATACATCACATATTTCTTCTGGCACAAGGCCACAAAAAAGGGCTATTTAAATTCACTAGCTGATATCAAACGTGATAACCATCACTATATCATAATGCTATTGGGGAGGAGCCAAATAGTATTTAACGGAATGTCCATGCAATGATTCAGCGAGACGAACTCTGTTGCAGTTATTCTATGTAGATGTTTAATAAGATAAAGAATGTATGGCATAAGGTTAGTAAAATTGCGCACATTGAATAACATTGTGTTCTAAGATTTAATTAGTTATTAGTCATATCCCTTCAGAACTTCGGCGATGTTAGTTCTCCATACATTCGTTTTCGTTTTAATACCTATAAATTGATATGATTTCTTGGTAAAGGTAGCGGAGTAGATTTGCGTTGTCTTCTTCATGGTTTGAATTTCAAACATTTCTTTCTCTTAGACTGGTTGCCAGTCAAGGCTAAAGAGCCCAGTATATCCTTCTATTTAATCCGTAACTGACACGAGGAGAAGAAGCGGTGTATTCTTACCGTTCCCAAGAGAGTAGTTCAAAAGTAAACGCTGTAGACTAGGCTGGAATTTGAACTCGACTCGACAATTTCAATTTCTGTGCCGATAAGTCTTATACTACCCGCACATATTTAGTTCCGACATGTTCTTATAAATACACAAATACGAATACCAGCATTAAAAGATAGATAGATAGATCGATAGATAGATAGATCGATAGATAGATAGATAGATAGATAGATAGATAGATAGATAGATTGCTTAGTTACTGCAGATTTTAGAAGTATGTGAATGTACTGACTTTGATGGTGATGTTTTTTTTTTTAAGTCAGTCTTCCAACTGGGGAAAGTCTCTTTGATTTTAATTTTAACATTCGACATCGAGGATCTTACCAGTATTTTTTCTGTACTAAAAGACGAATAATGCCGCAAACTCTACTATTTTAGCCACCGAGCAAGCTACGAATAGATCTGAAAAGACTGCAGCAGACAGATAATCTTTCGCCCATGGGCAGGTACTTTGCATATTTGCATTTGTATGCATTTACATATACTTACTGGCGCTTGTTTGTGGGGTATACGTGAGCACTCTCGCGATCAAACATCTGTCGGAGATTTGCTTTACTTGCAAAAGCCGTCAAGGATTTTGTCCATCTTGACGAGCAGACATGTGTTGGCAAAGACCGGGGATGTTAGATTATATTTGTTTAATTAATGTTTAGAAAAGAATGTCATGTTATCAACGGTTACCTTTGGATCTTTTCTCATTCAACTGAACACGATTCCCGTCTTTTCTCGTCAGAAACCGCATCTCGTTTTCACTTTAAACTAGAAACATTCTCACTCCCTCCTTTATTCTTTCTTTCTTTTACGAAACCGCTCTCTCTCTCTTTCTCTCTCTCTCTCTCTCTCTCTCAATATATATATATATATATATATATATATATATGGATTTCATCAGTAATACCTGTAGTCACGGTTCGAACCTTATGAATGCACATATTACAAAAGACTTAGATAGATAGATAGATATGAATAGCTATATAGATATGAATAGGTTTAGATAGATAAATTTTTATCTTATATATTTATTTATTTATTTTTTATTTTGATCTGTGTTTTTTATTAACGTAGTAAAAATTTGTTTATATAGCTTATTGTTGGTAGTCTATTACGGCGGTCATTTACCGGAAGTCGTTTATTTGCTTATTTATTTGGGTCAAATTGTTTTGCTTGTTTTTATTTATTTTCATTTTTTTTTTATCTTATATATTTGTTTATTTGTCATTGATTAAAGCTATTTGTTGAATTTTGGGGTGGAATGTTGTGGTTTGTTCTGACTATTATTTTGTTGGGAACAGTTTTTAATTTATTTATTTGGGTTGATTATCTTTATTTGTTTTTTCTAAACGGCTAGTTTATCGTTATCGGTTGTTAGTTTATTTATATATTTGAATGTATTTAGATCAATCTGTTATACTTGTTGTTATTTATTTGTTACACTGTATATTTTCTCGTTTTGGTTTTCGATTTTTAATTAACGCAGTATATTATTTTTTATTAATTTTTTTTATCGTTATATAACAGTTATAACTATTTTCCGTCCGATTTTTTGTTTTGATTTTTATAGTTTAATTTTTTGTTCATAATAGTTTGATAATTAAAAAAAAATAAAATAAAAACAAGGAAAAATTATTTGACATAAATAAATAAACAAGCGACTTCCGGTAAGAGTAACCGCCAAAATAGACTACCCACAATGCACCACTTACCCTTATATATAAATAGCCGAGAAAAACTAGCATGAAACAGACTGTCGCCTCTAAGTGTTGACTTTTATGTTCACTTTTATATTTACACACGCTCTATCTCTGATATTGAGCACTTTATCCCATAAATATAGCACACTTTAAGACTATATTTCTTCATATATATATATATATATATATATATATATATATATATATATATATATTATGTATATATGTATATATATATATTAAATAATATAGGCAAGCTTTGTCTATTTTATGTAAATTCTTTGCATATCGTCCGATAAGCTTAATAGCATTATCATTAAACGAAAATCACAATATTGATACATATTTTTTTAATCCTATCTAAGCTTTCGGCTTACATAAGCCATTATCAAAGATGACAATTACATATGGCTATTTCAATTTGCCTTTTCACAAGGCTACATTTATAATTCCAACTGTTGATAGTTTGGAGGGCTGCTGGATCATGTAATTTAAATATATATATCAATTTCGCCTTGGTGTTCATTGGTATTGAGTTTAAATTGTGGTAAAGTTTAAACTATCTCCTTGTTTTGCATATGCCTCGTCCTTTCAGGACATGGACGATCATGGCTCTCTATAAAAAGCTGTTTTTTGGTGCTCTAAATAACTGTTACTATTTTACCTCATCTTTGTTTTTCTTTGTGGTCTTTGTTCTGTCGGCTATTCATTCAAACACGTCAAAGTAAGTAACTAGCCGTATCTATCCTTGCTTTTCTTGCCTTCAATCTACCCTGTGAGTATTAGGCAGATGCTCCAAGCATTGTTTTTCTCATTATGTCTATCCGAATTCTCAGCTGTCTCTTTCTGATTGTAAGCAGTAATCTTTTCCCTTTAAAACTTTCTTGTTTGTCACATGTTCTCTCTATGGTATTCTCAACATTCGTCGGTAGAACTAAATCTCTGTCGCTTCCAGTCTCTTCTTCATCTGTGAGGAGATTATTTTAAAACCAATACATCATCCTCAAATAACTGCTGTGACTTTAATTCCTAGTCAATACAGCAAACTGTGAGTATTATTAAATTTATTGAATTTTTTTTTTTTAACTATTTAGCTCACTTTGGAAAAAAAACCTAAAAGGTGTCTCAAGGTCAGATTTTCGAACTTCACAGTGAGGGTCAAACTAAATAATGCTCTACAGTAGGAAGAATTAATTACGAATTAACGGGTGGTGGTTAAAAATCTGATACCCACAAGACAGACAGAGGGCAAAACAACGCATAACATAATTAGTCAGTTTCACTAAATGGATGGCGGAACAAAGCTTAGGAGAAATAACTGAAAGACAAAGTTTACTTACTAAGAGCTACAAGGGATGGAAGTTGTGGATGGCCATGATCCCCTACGTCCTGGGAGTTAACGGCACATAAAAAAAGATTAAAAAGGAAAAATAAACAATCACACGGTCGACTTCCAAGATTTCGCCTCAGTATTCTTAAGAAGGGATGTGCGGATAGTGTGATGGTTATCGGCGCGAAAAGTGAAATTGACGAGACGAGTTCAAATTTCGGTTCAGTCTATTGCATTCACTTTCACACCAATGCGCTTGGGAAAAGCCCGAGTCTATCTCTTCTTCCAAAAGCTATGTGTTAAACAACGGAATAGGAGGGGGAGAGGGGTAAACAGTTTAGTAGAAGGACTCTTTTCAATA
>OZ038480.1:34246052-34321052 GCA_964036315.1 Acanthosepion esculentum | reverse complement strand
AACTGGTTCACAGAAAATAAATGAAAAATTTAAAAAAATAAGAAAAAATGACAATTAGAAAAACACGTTCAAATAAAAAAAAAGATTGCGGAAAAGTAATGTTTAATAAAAAAGAAAAATAATAAAAATGAATAACGTTCTAAGGAACGAAAACTGAAAATATGAAAAAAAAAATTGTTTGAATGAAAATTGTTTGAAAAAAAATGAAAGAAATATTCGAAAAGAAAGGTTCAACAAAAGTTACAGAACCGAAAAAATCAATCCAAAAAAAGGTTACTGCTTCGAAGAAAGAAAAGTAAAAGTGAAAAAACATTAAAAATGTTGTAATAAAAGAAAAGCACGTTACGACACAAACAAAATAAAAACGCAATTTTTAAAATAAAAAAATACCCAGAGAAAAAAATGTAATGAATGAAACGTTTTAAATCACAAAATAATATCATTAGAAAGAAAACTAAAAGAAAGAAAGAAAGAAAGAATAAAAAATGAACGAAACTTTCACAAAATTTTTCTAAAAAGAGAAAAGCAATGTTAAAACAGAAATGTTAAAAAGAAAGAAATGTTGAGAAAAAAGAATTAAAGAAAGAAAGAATGTTAAGAAAGAAACAATATTAAGAAAAAAGTAATGTTAAGCAAGAAAGACAGAAATGTTAAGAAAGAAAGAACGAACATAATGTTTCAAAGTAAGAAAAATGAAAGAAATGATAAAAAAATATGTCAAAAAAAGAAAAGAAATATAACGCTTGAAAAAAACGAAAAAAAAAACTGTTCGAAAATAAATGATAACGTTTAATAGAAAAAAAAACAAGTGTTGCATAAAAGCTATGTTCAAAAATACTGCAAAAAGAAACAAAAATGATCTAATAAATGAAAGCTATTTGGGAAAGAATACAGTGAAACGTCTGAAATAATCTAGAAAGAAAGAAAGAAAAAAAGAAAGAAAGAAAGAATAACCCAGAAAATGATATGGACTTCTTAATACACAGAAATGCACTTCACCTCCAGATTTAATTCGTTAATGACTTCAGGCTCTTGAGATTTGTCTAAAATAACACGGAGAAAGTATTGTTATGCGCAGTTACGAAAATTGCCGAAAGGAAAAGTCCGTTTGACTGGCTGGTTGGCTGAACGGATGGCTCAGCAAGTGGTTGAATGGTTGGTTATTGATGCGAAGATTTTTTTTTTTAGCTGAAAGACAAAGAATTAAATTGCAGTCAGGGCTTTTCAAATGCCCCACCTCCTGCCACTTATTCTTAAGGGTTGCATTTTCTCAGTTTTCCGAAAATTCTTCTTCTCAAGTGCAAACAATGAACAAAGAAATCATTTTCTGGTCTACTAGCGAGCTAAACGCGATTTTTGTAAGACAACACTGTTATTTAGGCTTATATATGATTGTTTTGTATTCAACAAATTTGACCAAATAAAGAAACTTAATCCTACCCTTCTGACACTTACCATTCGTGAGCATCTTTCAAGGGTTAGCATATACGACTGAAAGAAGAGAGGTCTATGCTTATCCCTAGGAAGCCATGCGGTTGACATTCATTAACGAAATTAATCTGTGGAAAGTAAATTTTAATTTTGTGTCAGGATTGATTGATGTTTTACGACTTATCAACATTTTGCAGGTTATTTAAAGCTCATTATTTACATTATTCGGACTATTGTCCCCATCTTTGTCGCCATATTTATTACAACATTTCGGCCGTTGTACGCTCCGGCCTTCTTCAGGTAGTTGGAATGTCGAACTGAACCCTTTATTTCGCTCACTCGGGTAAACTTTGTTTAATGGATGACAGTTATCTCTTGTTAATTCCCTTCTCCAAGTTATCCACTGCCTTAACCGAGTATTGAACTCACACTCTTTGGGTCCTGTCATTGGGTCTAACTAACGCCTTTATCTACTGTGCCATGTGTAGGACATCTGTGTATGAATTTCTGGGTATTATAAACCTAATGGCTTCATCAATCATTTTTTACCAGTGCACATATTGCAATTTTTGCTGCTATCATTGCATGTTTTTATTCTCCAAGAACTCTTTCCTTATTATATATTCCAGAAATTTCAACTATCTCATTCAGATTCTAAATGTTATTTTTTGTTTTTATTTTTCTTCAAAACTTCCTCGTAGCTTAGATACTCAGTCTATTTTATTCTCAGCATCTTTCCGTAGAACCACTTTTCTCTTGCCTCATGTTTTTTCTTCATCTGTGAAGTTTCACTGTCATATAGGAGGACTGATATTAGCTGTTTGGTACTCTTTTCTTTACACTATTTACATTATTCGGTAGAGTGTCCTAGTTCCACGTGTCATGTTTAATGGATGTCAGTTATCTACCCCAGTGAGCGAAATAAAGGGTTCAGTTCGACATTCCAACCACCTGAAGAAGGCTGGAGCATACAACGGCCAAAACGTTGTAATAAATATGACGACAAAGATGGGGACAATAGTCCGAATAATGTAAATAATGTACATAATAACTCATCTCAGAAATATAGACAGATACTTATTTAAAGCTAGAAAACGTTTTTAAATTATTAGAGATTTTTGAAGATAATAACGATTTACTGAGTCAAGTTTTACTAATTAACCCATAGCTGAGGGGAGAAGAGGTGTGTTCCTACCTTTCCCAACAGTAAATACGCGTAGGTGAATATAGCGAGTCAAACTAGAATTCGTTTGTTTTGTTTTATGTCACCCTCAATGGGTTATCTAATGCCAACAAGTTGGATTTTTTTTATTGCTGATAATATTTTATTTTCAAGAATCTATTGCTGGTAATGATATATTGCTGGTAACAATTTTTTCTAAAAATGTAATGCTGCTATTAAAACCTATTTTTACACTTTCATTGTGTTTTGACCCCAGTTTGAGGGTTAACTCTTTGTCCATAGCTGGGACGATAACAGGTGCTACAACTCCGAGTCAGGGTGGACCAGGGAACAGCAGCAATTAAGAGGAGGTTCCACGCTCCTCAAAACCTCCTGATCAAATCCCTTGCTGCCGGAAGTAGTTTATCGCCCTTCATTGGGTGAGTGGGTGCCTCATTCTTAGCCCTCTGCAGAAGCGCAGTCGGTGTATTCTGAAGCCCCAGCTGACAGAGCGAACTATAATTAGAATTCGACTCTTCGATTGCCATTTCTGAGTCGTTATCCATTACACCATCTCCAAATATGATCTTACAGCACTTAGTATTCCTAAGTGGTCACTCATCTAGGCACTGACCAGGCTCGACAGTGCTTAACTTCGGTGATCGTACGCGAACCGGTGGTTTTTGAGCCAGTATAAAAAATTCAGTTTGCATGAACTCTCAATGGATATTAACTAAATCTGAAGGTCTTTCAATTACAAAAATGTTTCCTAATTATAATATATGTGCAAAAGTTCTCAGCGATCCTTAAAAAAATAGAAACATTTTTTTATACAGGGTCTCCATAAAGTTCGTGTGCACTTTAAAAAAATTATAACTTTATTTGTATTTGCGATAGAAATAATTTGTAAAAAGGATTAGAAAGAAGTAAATCTATATTTTTTAAGGTTTTATTGAAATTTTATTTAAGTTTCCACATGTCCTCCATCATTAGCAATACAAAGGGAATTACGATTTTGCAGTTCACGGAAAACATTTGCCAACTGATTTACAGTAATGCCTGAAATCACATTAGTTATTTTAGCTATACTTAAAACTAGGTACATTAAAATTTATAACAATTTTTACAGATTATTTCTATCGCAAATACAAATAAAGTTATAATTTTTTTAAAGTCACACGAACTTTATGGACACCCTGTATACAGTCACTTCAGCTTCCTTTCATATGTGTGAATTGCCACAACTTGAGAAAGATAGTGAAATGGTTTCCCATCATGTTCTCCATATTTTGGAAGTCAGGGTTTTCCATCTTCTAGTCTGGTTGCCCTACCAAAGCTAGAGATCCCAGTATACTCTACTATTTTATCCATAGCTGGAATACTGGATGTTCTGCTTCTTCTATGTACCGTGTCCATAGAGGGCGTTGGCGATCATAGCTCTCCACAATTTCCAGTCCTTTGTAAATTTTGTTTTTTCACTATCTCTCCTAATCCCTGTATAATTGTCTTTTTTGTTTCTATTTTCTCTAAAACACCGCCATTGCTAATATGTTCAGCCCATGGTATTCTAAGCATTCTTCTTTAAAGATATAATGGTTGGCTGCTTGAGGATGCTCGTCTGCTAAGGTTGCTAGCTAATCCTTATTGTGGACACCTTCTCAGACACGTTTGTGTTTCTTCAAAACCCACGAAACCAACTTGTGGTCTATATTACAAGTTCACTGAGCGGCCTTTAGTTGCAGTTTTTGAGAAAGAGCGCATAAGTCAATACACTCAAACCCTCGGCCACGATATCTTGTGACTCCGTGCTACAGCAACCATCGACGACTTTCGAACAGTTTCATCTACCAAATTTGGATCAAAAAGGCTTTAGATCCAGCCGTGGGTCCAACCGTGCCGACAGTTTGAAATACTTTAATTCCTTTTGTCTTTCAGGCTTTTGAATTCTGTGATTTTCGGTTACTTCTCTCTACACAGATTGCAATTTCTGCCTCTATTTTTCTTTAAATTTTGTCATTATATCCCATAATTAAATAATATATATTATATCCCATAATTAAAATATATCATTATATTCTACTGTTGATGTTTATCCTTTCATTTTTAGTTCCCAGATGTGTTTTGGCAACATGCTATTATTTTTTTTTATCTTTCATATTTAGGAATTAAATTATTTCAACTGTCGCTAACACATGCCTTTGGAAAGCGTCCAAAAAATTCCCATTATGAAAATCACACAGCGAGAAATTGGTGATTAATCGGTAAATTATCAAATAATTTTATGTATATTAAAAATCTATTTTAAAAGGATTTAATATTCATGAGAAGAGGACTGGTGCGTATTATCCGCGAATTCCTCGACCGGGGGAGGTAAAGCCTGATTGCGGACCCCGGGAAGTGCTTTGTGGCCATCACTATCTTATCAACATTTACTTTTTCTACCTACATCTGTATACGTTACAAATTAAGTTAAGAACAACTGACTGTTAAAGGAAAACAAATTTTCGCAGATGTTAACGTCATTCTGTTTTGTTTTGTTTTGTTTTCGTTCAAATTTGTTTTGCTCGTGTTAAGTCTCGAAAAAACACTATATAAAATTCATTATTTTTTATCCATGAAGTTGAATCCGTTAAGACTATTCAACACTAAAAGTCTCAAGTTGATTTTAAAAATTGCCGTAAAACATTGATTTAAGATGGAATGATCTATTATGACGTAACTCAAAATTATTTTTATATACATTTGATGTGGACCCGAAGTAGGGGCCACGGAAGGAAAACACGGAACACGGGTTAGAGGTAAGAAAGATATATTAAACAGAAAAGTTACAAAGAATAGTGTAAGCAGAGCTTACTATCCAGTGGTGTCCGATATTGGTATCGTACGCGGCAGCGCATTACTCCCATGATACTACCATTCACATAATAATATAGTACTGGGAGATTCGGCCTTCTGACAAATTCACACTTATATTCTAAATGTAAGTTTGGTAGTTCCATTCTTCATTTCATCGCTGAATGGGAACTGATCCCAAGAATTTGCATCCCACAGTTCAAACTACTCTGGCTACTTAAAAGTTGCCTTCAAATGCTTTTTGATGAAAACTTGTCTCTTCATTGAAATTCATCTTTTCAGTTCTTGAAGGGTGCACTTAGGGTTATCCACTGACACCAAACTGAAGTCGCACTCATCCATCTCTTGTCTATCAGTCTTTTTCACTTAGTTCTTTGCTGCCTTGATCAGTCTTCGTATTATTCTATGCTACAGCTTTCGAAGTTGGCGATAGTTTGGTTGATTCAAAACACTTCCAGGGCTATAAGACTTCGAGATTTCTGAAATGCCGCTTCTTGACATTCTAAGTTCTTTAGCGATTGCTCTCTAGTACATATACTTGGCCATCTTCACTATCTTCATCCTGGTTTCTTGGAAAATTTTCCCTATGATTTCAAGTAACGCAAGAATTCAATGTCAGGATTTAACCTATATGTAGAAAAAATCAGTCTTGTTCCGAAAAATTAGTTGTCTTTTAACGGTGGAACAGAAAAGAGAAAACAAAAGGTGGCCGTAGAATTTTGCACGGCTATTTTGGGGTGTTGTCTTACATCTTCTTATACAGAAGCCTTGTTAAAAATTTGATAATTAGGTGAGAAAATGACGCCAATATGAATAAAGTTTCCTCTCTAGATTGCACAATGAAAACATCTACTTATAAGATGGTAATTATTAGCAATTTACAATAGTTTCAGATAGCCTAAGACTTTTGCACGGTATTGTATATATATTTACTTGTTTTGTTTTTGGTTAAAAAAGAGTGATTTCTAATTTAAAGTTTGCAGATCCCTGCATTAAGCTGTCTAACAGGTGCACGAGTTGAATGTTTTGGGCTTTTTTCTTAATTCATAATTAGAAAAAAAAAATAATGGATGATTCTTCGTGTTAATAAATTGCAATGAAAAATCTTCAAATGTACTAGGACGCCTTGACTAAATAGTGAATTTAATAATTTGTTTTCTTAAAGACAGTTTAAGTCTGAGGTTATACTGAGTTCTGAATAATAATAATAATAATAATAATAATAATAATAATATAGGCGATATTGATCGTCTGTACATAGCTATATCCAAAGGAGACAGAGGATTAGTTTAACTAGAACTGTCTTACAAAACGGTAACAATCCGTCTTCAAAGATACCTGGAAACTACAGAAGACTGGATGATGATCTGTGTCAAAGAGTATGAAATACATAAGAAACTTCATTCTGTAATAAAGGAAGCCAAAAAATTCAAAAGGTAATTTCAAGTGAATGAAGAAAAGCAAATAAAGCATAATGCACCGACTGCTGCGGCAAAGAATCTAAAAAGAAGGAAAATGTAATGCCTCGAAGACCAAGCTAGTTACCTTCCATCATCGCTGATCTGACCCCGAACTACCACCAACCAGGAATTCCTCTCGGGAAAGCACCGTGCTTTGAAAGGGTCTCAAACTCACACCCGAACTCAAGTGGTACATACGATTCTTTGCTAAGGATGCAGGTAAAATGGTCGGCTTTCTGTACCGCTTCAATAAGTACCTGACTCCTCTTGATATCCTCTGCCTTGACTAAAACCAGATCAGGCCAAAAATGGAGTACTTTTGTCATATTTGAGCAGGATCTGCTTATACATCATACTCCAGCCTTGATAGAAATCAAGAGTCATCGACCCTTTGTGGGTGACGAATTACTCTCCAAACTTCAACCTCTCTCCCACAGGCGCAATGTGCTCTACCGCTACTTCCACGGAAAGTGCTCGGACGAAATACATTACCTGGTCCTGTTGAGGCAAACCTTCTCAGTAAGAACGCGCCATGCCACATCAGACCATCTGCATCCCTTCCGTATTCCATCGGTGAGAAGTAAGTTCCACTCGAGCAGATTCTACCCGCAAACCATTGCCCTGTGGAACCGACACCCAACTGGATGTTTCCCCGATCGCTACAATCTTAACCAGTTCAAAACGAGGTTTAACCGTCATCTTCCACTCCTATACAGACAAATGGCCTCGAAACGTAACCCTCTACATCGAGTGACCCCCGGGCGTTGTAAAGGGTGAACGTCGCTGTAAGAAAAAAAAGGCAAGCCGTTTCCATGGCCAATACTGTGTCTGTGCCAAACATGCTGGTGTAGATGAACCTCATACCCATTAGTGGTTGCGTAGTACAGGATTAAAAACTAAAACCGGAGATTTTATTTTTGCTGCATAGAGAAATTACCAAGCACACAGAGTTAACCAGAAATGCAGATTCTTCGATGACTATCCAGAAACAATTGACCATCATGTATCAGGTTGCATCCACCTAATTTAAAACTTGTCATGACAGGGTGGACCAATATCTACAATTGAAAATTTGCAACTTTTACAGAAAAGAAACTCCAAGAAATTTTGGACCTGGAATAATTTTACGGGATTTTATCAACACAAAGACAGAATAATCAAAGTAATCGCCCAACCATAGTGATCAAAGACCACAAAAATAATGAAGATCCTCAAAATACCAGCATCTTGAAGTGGAAATCTCAAAATTGTGGCACATTAAGACATCAATAATTATATCTGTGGTTGTTGCTCTGGGTTTGATTGGAAATGGTTCTGATAGACTCATTGAAAGGACACCTACTACTTTAGAAAATATTGTTCTCACAAGGACAGTCCACACCTTACGAAGGGCTTTATCTATGTAAAATATATGTTTGTTTGCTTTTTAATTGGTCAGTGGAAAATGTCATGATGCCATTTCTGACCTTAGGTCTCTGGTCGGGACCCGGAAAGAAATGAGTACACACCAGAAATCAAAGGAAATAAAATTAATAATAATAATGATGATGATGATGAACAATTTTACTAATATTGTCCCATGTAAAGTCAACATACAAGTTTCCCAGAAGATGAACCTACTAGGAACATTCCATATACTAACAAAAGTGCTATGAATTAAATGACAATTCTCCTATCAGGACCATTGTTTGGACCCGACTCTACAGGATACAAAGCAGGAAACATAGCATACACAAATAATAATAATAATAATAATAATAATAATAATAATAATGTTAACACCTATTGATATGCGTAAAATTATGTAATTTCATGTATGTCAAGGTGAGAAGAATTTTATCTATAAGAGTACTCAGTGGATATCTAGAGAAATAATTTTTATCAATAGATAAATGTTCACAACACTTATCTATGATCGAATATTGATGAAAATTTATGAAAATAGATACTCTCTCTCTCTCTCTGTATGTATATATATATATATATATATATAGAGACAGAGATTCTCACTTTTTCAGTATATATATATATATATAAATATATATATATATATATATATATATATAGGCAGAGAGACAGAAAAATATGGACTCTCTCTCTCTCTCTCTCTCTCTCTGTATATATTTGCGTAGATAGATAGATAGATATATTACATTGTAAAGATATTACTGATGTAGGTATTGCAGATTTTACAACTATAACAATATAATACCTTCCGTAGGCATTGGGTAATTATGTTTTGTTTTTGTTTTTTTTTACAGTGGTGTTTACCCTCTACAAGGCCCTGCGGCCTCTCGTGGTAGAGGGTTACAGAGAAAGTGGTACAGCTTATTACACCAGTCTTCACTTGTAGAAGACTTGCTTGTTTTCCTCGTGCATTTGAAAATGTAGGCTCTGGCGCAGATCAAAATCACCCTAAATAAACGCATACCTAACTCAAGGAGGCCTAACAGATCGAAATCTATATGGAAAGTCTCAAAGTTCAGTAGATAGCCACATCAGACCAAAAATGAATTATTACTGCCATATCTGTGCTGGAGCTGCCCAGTTCCCACTTGCCTGTCTTGATAGAGTTCAACAGAGTCTACGTATCATTGTGGGTGACGACTTATTTTCCACCCTACAAATTCTTTCCCACAGACGAAACGTCGTGCGTCTTTCGCAGCTTTATCGTTTCACTCCAAGCTTGACCTCTTCAAGCCTAGTCACCTGCTTCACCCCATGAACTAGCTTTTCTTAACACCCGTACAATACCACACAGTAACCCTCTACCTTGAGTGACTCTTGGGTATTGTACTGAGTAAACATTAGTATAAAAATAATAAATAAATTATAGAAATAGATAATAGCGAAAAGTGAAGGAAAAGCACCGATATTCAGAGTACTTAAAACAATTACTTGGTTACTTATTTTAGTGCATCATTTTTACTTACAATTATTACCACGTGGCGCAAAGAATCATCAATGCATTATTTAAACAAATTAGCCATAAATAATCAAGTGACATTTTATAGCCATCTGCTAATTATTGGCAACTTTTTTTACACTTACATAAGTAGTGATGTAATCGTTCTAAGTAACCTGGTTAATCGAAATAAATGATGTGTAATTTGTGGCGAGTAAAAAATGTTTTTGCTCTGTTTTTTTTTCGAGAAGAATGACTACCTGCACTGAACGTCAGCACTCAAAATTCTGATTATAACCTGTATTCTAACAACGGCCACTAGAGTCCGCAAAAAATTCTTAACTACCTCAGACCCTAAGTTAAGTAATATAGATATCAACTGCTTGACTGATACGAGAGACACTCAGGATGCGACAGAGAGATGAGAGAGTGCGAAAGAAATGATCGCAAGAGAGAGAGAGAGAGACCGGGGGGGGGGGAACTAAAGTAAAGATCTTAGGTACTATGGTTTCCAGGATAATGATCTATAAACCTTGTTAATAGTCAAAAGTTACAGATTGAGGTGCAGGGTTGGGTGGGTAATATATTGACAGAGGGGGCGTTCGTTGCCTAGGTGATAGCGGTTCTCCATAGCACTGGTGGAACATTTCGGAACGCTCATAAACTGTACACTGTAAGTAAATGTAAACAAAAAGAAAAAGAAAAGGAGGGGAAAAGGCGAAAGCGAAAAGAGTCCTTGTGGTATGAGTAAGGCGTCCCATATGTGTTTGGAGTGCTTGCGGCAAACAACAGGCAACGTATTTGCACGCTAAAAGCCCACGTCGGGAGTTGAGCTGTCGGTAAAAGTAAGCAATAAGCGGAATCCGGTGGGGAATTGACCTCATAACAAATGAATTACATTAATAATAATAATAATAATAATAATAATAATATATATATATATATATATATATATATATATATATATATAAACGTGGACAGTGAGATCAACACCGAGCGGCAACTGCCTGTTTCATGCTTGAAAGCATTCTTCAAGCCTGAGGATTAGTTTTAAGCATGAAACAGACTGTCACCTTTCGGTGTTGACACCAGTGTCCACTTTAATATATACATACTCTCTATCCCTGATATTGAGCACGTTTATCGATAAATATGGCATACCTTAAAACCATATTTTATGTTATATATATATATATATATATATATATATATATATATATATATATGTGTGTGTGTGTGTGTTTCATTGAATAATATAAACATATCGTGTCTCCTTATTTTTATACTGATCCCTCACAACGGAATGCAGGTTTTATCAGTTACAATAAGTTTGTCTTTGTAATTTATCCCTGAAGATGTTCTTGTAAAATATCGAAAGTACTTAGATTAGAAAAAACTACGGCGCCTTCCTTGCTAAATTTTATCTTAACATGAAGAAACTGATTAGACAATTGTAAAGGAGAAGTATAAAAATATGTCTATATTATTCAATGAAATATGTTTGAATGAAGATATGCTGCCTATAATGTTAGGAAAGTTAATGACAAAGAGTAAAAAATACTTGGGAGCAACCGTGTCAAAAGATGCCATTTGCAAAGCAGAAAACTGTACACGTAACACCACAGCCACAACAGTGATGGCCAGACCGGAGAGGATATGGAAGAGCAATATCATCTTCCATACCAAGTTTAAGCTTTACAAATCGCTGATCTGTCCATTTTCCTCTACGGATGGGAAACTTGGACACTCCTGGTTGAGACAGGAAAAAGGATCCAGGCGTTCGAGAACAAATCCTTGGGAAAGTAACTCCTACTGGGAACACAAAACCAATGACTATGTACGGAGTAAAGTCAAAGGTCTCGTGGGCCACCAGGAATCTCTCCTCACTAGAATGAAGCGTCGGAAGATGGCCTAGTTTGGCCACGTCACACGGCGCCGGCATGACAGCCTCTGCAATGCACTGTTAAAACCGGAGGCATGCGGGGACGACAACGCAAAAGCTGGCCAGACATCAAAGTGTGGACGGACATGACAATACCAGAACTCCTGAGAGCCGCCGCCAGCAGATCATCCTGGAGGAGATTGTCTGTTTCTTCTACCCTTAGATCTCCGCCCCCTTGTGAAGTGGCTGGTGATGATGAGGTACCCAATGATTTTATAAGCTTAGATATGACACGAAGCCGATAATATGGAGCACCCAGAGAAAATCAAATTCACTACTCACTCGTATTTTTCTTTTTCTTTTAGCGAGAGCAAGCTTGCTAACCATTTAGCGAAGTCGGCGTGCCTTGTGCCTTATCTGTGCGCTTATGTTCGTATAGTTATAGGCGAGGTTATACACCCATTCCAAATCAAATAGTGGTGCAATTCAATTTATATCACAATGAATCATTCATACAAAAAGTAAATTACTAAAGTTAATGATATAAAATGACGAAATCCCTTCGCTAACAATATATATATATATATAGGGGAACCTCGGATCACTATCAAATCGGTTCACGAACAAACTTTCCAAATAAAAAGTTCTCTGGTGACGAAAGAGAAGAAACCTCAGAAAGACCTATTTTTTTTATTTATGAATGGGGTCTCGCCTTCCAAACAATAATTATATCTCTTCTTTTCCCTTCCTCATCAACTATCCTCCGTACAGATAAAACTTAAATTAATTTTCGTCTACATTTTAGCTGTTTAGCATTACGTTTTTCTTATTTGGTGTTTGATTTAAATAATGGTTGCATTGATGATTCATTGATTTTTTTGTGGGGGAAGGTTATGAACTTGTGCCCAAAGTAGTGTTGCAAAAGTTTACATAAGCAATCATATTGGTGCCCGTGAACGAATTAATCCATTTTACATTGTTTCCTATCGTGAAAATACTTTCGGTTTACGAACAACCTTCAGGAACGAATTAAATTCGTGAACCAAGGTTATATATATATATATATATATATATATATATATATATATATATATATATATATCATACTGATGCACACTTTTGATATTGACAAGCTTGCGAACCATTAAGCGACGTCGGCGTGTCTTGTGCCTTATCTGTGCGCTTATGTTCGTATAGTTACGGGTGAGTTTATACACCCCTTCCATGGTTTCTGGTATCATCTCTAATTTGGACTCCCAGAAAGCATGCGGACCTGATGTTATCCGTGAAGAATTGTGCACAAGAACTGACTCCTGTTCTCTCTAAGCTGTATAATAAATGGCCCTAATTAATGCTGAATTAAGCATTTCACATCGCAGCGCATTCTTTTACACAAGGTCAACTGTTAATGTATTAACATTTATTGCGGAAAGCGTCTATCAAGCTTTAGATAAGAATGGTGAAGCTAGGACTGTTGCTTTGGACATCTCAAAAGTGTTCGACAAGATCTGGGGTTATCGGTCTTCTTCGGTGTCTGGATAAATACATTTTTTATGACGTTTCTGCATAGTTGCTCCTCGATCTCACCAATATGCCTTATTATCTTATCCTTCAGCTGTTGAATTGTTGTTGGCTTGTTGGCATAGACCTTACTTTTAAGATGATTCCAAAGAAAGAAATCTAAAGTCGTCAAGCTGTGGTTTTTCGAGAGATGATGCTACCTAGGAACTTCTCATTCAAATTCTGTTTGAACGTCCATTTTCGTAATAGGCTTCGATAACTTGAACACGTTGTTTGATTGTTAATCTTTCCATGGTTCAAATTGCCAAAGACTAACTAACCATTTGTATATAGTACCCAGCGCATATTTTCTCATTTTTAATTACAATTTTTAGTACCTGATTTTCTTACCTAAATATGTTTTTCAGTTCCTATTAATGTTAACTCAAAGTACAACGTTTGAAGTGTCTGCATGTAAAACATTTTAAATAAAGATTTATATTTAATATTTTTTTTGATATTTTCAAAATCGGGCATGATATACCCATGGTTAGTAGTTGTGTAACTTTAATTGGTGGTTAGTGTTCTAGGGTTAAATCTGAAAGAAAAAGGAAAAAAATCATTAGACGCTTTAACTTAATTCACATTTATTGGAACACCCTTTATAAGTGTTCTATTGTCGCATGTGGTCACGCACATTGTTTCTATCGTAGTATTCAGACGATCACATTATTTCTAATACAATGTACTCCCTATATTTCAAAATTGTTTTAAAAGAATAAAATATAATACAAATTAAAATTCTATTACACATTTGCATCTATTTATTAAAAGTATTGATTAAAAATTAAAAAGAATCAGTCAGTGGTTTTTAAAATATTAAGGCTTGTAAATATTTTTACATCTATTTTTTACTTTTTTTTAATAATTTCCTTCCAAGCAAGGCAATAGCGCCACTAAGATGCAAGGGGTTGCTGAGTGTTAGAAAAGATGAGAAAAGATACTATTAAAGAGAGAAAATAAAAAAACAAGAAGAATACAGAAGGTATTGCATTTAAATTTGACTGGGAAGCAAGAAGCCGGAAGAGAGTTCCACAAGCGAGAAGTGCGAGAAATGAAACTCTCAACATAGAACTTACGGTTACATCTAGCCATTTCAACTGTAAAATGATGAAACCTTGCCGTCAATCAAGTACTGCGCTTAAAATCATGAAGTCTAGGTACCATAGAAGAAATTTCATCAGAACAATAACCATGAAAGTATTTATAGAAAATCATTAGACGCTTAAACTTAATTCACATTTAAAATCGGTCCAAGTTATTGGAACACCCTTTATTTGAACTGATTCAGTCTTTCCTATCTAATCCTGGAATAAATATTGTCTTGAACGACCACTCATGTGGATCATTTCGTACAAATGCAGATGTCCCCCACCCCAGGACTCTATCTTTGGTCCTACTCTGTTTTTTAATTTTCATTAACAACCTTCCTGGTGGTATCAGCTCTCAACTTGGTATATATGCTGATGACAAACATTTACTCCCGTCTCGATACTAAGCCTGATCAGCTTGATTGAGTCAAATTGGCGGCTAATGTCGAAAACGACCTACAGTCTGTTGTTAACTGGGGCAAAGAATGGCTTGTTAATTTTAATGCCTCCAAAACAAAACTGCTCTCCATTCATCATCTGACCTCTTTATGCCTTCTATCAGCATGACCCCCAAAAGAGTGACTCGTTACGCCTTTTCGGGCTAACATTCTCTGCTGACATGAAGAGAAAAGACTATATTGAGTCTATTGCTAACTCAGCAGTTAAGAACGTCGGTTCAACGTGTCGTGCTAGACAAGTTTTGCTCACCAGAATTTATCTTACATATCTATAAGTCTACCATTTGTCCATAAGGTCCGGTGCTCCTGTTATTTATCTCGAGCTCCCTGATAAAATCCAAAGAAGAATCAGCAATATTATTGGCTCTGACCTGGCGTCTCAGCTGCAGTCACAAAGTTGTTTCTATATGCCTTTTTTACAAATATCTTCATGGTAACTGTTCGGATGAATTCTTCGCTGTGGTGCCTAGACTTTATTACATTAAGCGCAGTAATCGATTGGCAGCAAGGTCTCATCATTTTACAGTTGATTTAGCTAGATGTAACCGTAAGTTCTGTGCTAACAATTACTTTTCTCGCACTACTCTTGTATTGAGACCTTTTTTAAATTAATGTCATGAACGTTTGAATTTATATTCTATTCGTTCTTTTTTTTTGTAGGAGTTTATCAGTCAATGTGGCATGAACTGAATTGTTCAATAATGTCTCAGTTGTTATCAAGAAAATTTGCACATCGGATCGGTTTTTTTAATTCAAATATGTGGTGCAGTTCAACTTATATTACAATGAATAATTTATACAAAAAGTAGATTAGTAAAGTTAATGATATAAAATGGCAAAATCCTTTCGCAAACAAATTTTTGTTTCCGAAAGGATTTCGCCATTTTATATCATTAACTTTACTAATCTACTTTTTGTATGAATAATTCATTGTAATATAAATTGAACTGTACAAAATATTTGATATATATATATATATATATATATATATATATATATATATATATATATATATATATATTAGAGGTAATTGATCTGTTGGTATATAATCCGGGTGGAACCTAGTAATATTAATTATTAACACAAGACCACTGTCATTAACAAGGAGCCTACCAGAGCAGGACTAACATTGAAAATAAATTTAAAACAATGCTCCGAGACAGACACTATCTCCATGTTGAGGTAATTTTTGTTTTGTTGTTGTAATATATATATATACATATATATATTACAACATATATATATATATTACAACATATATATATATATATATTACAACATATATATATATATATATATATTACAACATATATATATATATATATATATTACAACATATATATATATATATATATTACAACATATATATATATATATATATTACAACATATATATATATATATATATATTACAACATATATATATATATATTACAACATATATATATATATATTACAACATATATATATATATTACAACATATATATATATATTACAACATATATATATATATATATTACAATATATATATATATATTACAACATATATATATATATATTACAACATATATATATATATATTACAACATATATATATATATTACAACATATATATATATATTACAACATATATATATATATTACAACATATATATATATATATTACAACATATATATATATATATTACAATATATATATATATATTACAACATATATATATATATATATATTACAACATATATATATATATATTACAACATATATATATATATATATATTACAACATATATATATATATATATATTACAACATATATATATATATATATATTACAACATATATATATATATATATATTACAACATATATATATATATATATATTACAACATATATATATATATATATATTACAACATATATATATATATATATATATATTACAACATATATATATATATATATATTACAACATATATATATATATATATTACAACATATATATATATATATATATATATTACAACATATATATATATATATATATATATATATTACAACATATATATATATATATATATATATTACAACATATATATATATATATATATATTACAACATATATATAGCTATATATTACAACATATATATATATATATATTACAACATATATATATATATTACAACATATATATATATATTACAATATATATATATATTACAACATATATATATATATATTACAATATATATATATATACATATATATATTACAACATATATATATATACATATATATATTACAACATATATATATACATATATATATTACAACATATATATATATATATATTACAACATATATATATATTACAACATATATATACATATATATATTACAACATATATATATTACAACATATATATATATATATATATACATATATATATATATATATATATATATACTAAATAAGTAGTATTCAGAAACAACTCGAGGCCAAATACGGATATTTAAAAAAGTGATACGTCGTTCAGAACAGAACGTGTAGAGCAGGTTAATAGCATAAAAGAAAAAAAAACCTCTACCTTATTCACAGACCGGGTTTCAACCGCAAGCTATCATCAGGTGGTGAGGCATTATTACATTATCCAACACCCCTCAATTTGTATTTAAACTGATATTGTTAGCAAAATTCCTTTTCTGGATCCACTCTTCCCAGTTAACTTCCAAAATTTAAATGCAACGTCTTCCTGGTTTCTTTTCTATTGCTGTCGCTCCCTAGCAATGTTTCTGCTTTCGAATTCTTTCACCCCCACATATTTATATATATTCTTTAGGAGATTTTTATATCCTTTTTCCATCAGACGACACTGCGGATTCATCATTTGATTTCTGAACGTTATGTCATATAATATATTTAGATATATACCCACTTATACTTCATTTAGATGTAATTTTTTATTCGATTTAATAAATATCAATGAGAGAGTAAATACCTACTCTTTGCTTGAAGAAGTTCGCGAAACCAGAAACACGTGTAGCAGAATTATGTAAAATAGAGTATAATATATATTTTAAAATAAAAAAAATCCACATTTCAACCAAAAACGTTTGCGGTTTGTCTTCTTTTTAAAATATGCACTTTTCTCTCGTTCGAACAACTATAACCACTTCCTGATACATACATACATACATACATACATACACATATATATATATACATACATATATATATATATATATATATGAGGGAAGTCAACGTGCATTTCGTTCATAGATAGATGTTAGATAGATATGTGCGTTTGATTAAAATCCAACAAAAAATTCCTTGTTGACTATATTTTAATTTCTTATTTCGATGTTTCTAATAATTTTCTGTTGTTTTCCATGTCTAAGCATTAAAAAACAAACAAAAAATTACTAGATCACATGAGAAATTGTATAAAAAACTAAATCGAAGCACCTTGTCTGTCGTATTTGATGAAATTTGTATGAAAGAAAGTTTGCTGCCTAAATACACAAATATATATATGTATAAAGAAGGATTACTGCTTATATATATATATATATATATATATATATATATATATATATGAAGAAATATAGTCTTAAGATGTGCTATATTTATGGGATAAAGTGCTCAATATCAGAGATAGAGCGTGTGTAAATATAAAAGTGAACATAGAAGTCAACACTTAGAGGCGACAGTTTGTTTCATGCTAGATGCAATCGTCAGGCCATCGTGGCCGAACGATTGCATCTAGCATGAAACAGACTGTCGCCTCTATATATATATTAGTATATATATATATATATATATATATATATATATATATATATATATATATATATATATTTAAATTGGACATAGTCCGACAATTTATTAAAGACATTTTTTATATGTTTAACGTTCTTTTCATAGATACAAGTATTTAAGCAAATGCTCTGTTTTATAATAAAGAGTATTACATTAAAATTACACGTTATATATATATATATATATATATATATATATATATATATATATATATATAACGTGTAATTTTTTATAATTTACTATATCAACAACAGTATTTAGAAAAATTTTATGACAAATTGGAAAAAGTTTTTTTCGACGCGTTTCATCCGTTAGGATTTCATCGGACTGGGCTTTGCTGATGTTGCCATGTCTACACATGCGCACAAACGAGAGACGCTGGTAGGTCCAAAATTTAAATATATATAACAGCAGATAGTAGTTGTAGATTAGTCTTTAGATCTATACATAAAATATGCTTCGGAAGAAAGTTCTTCAAAAACGAAAATATTTTTGATACCTGTCATTACATTGGAAGAATATATTAAGATCAAATTAATCGTGAAAATTAACATTGTTAATCAAATTTATTTCCACATCGATTAACCTGATTTACAAACGAATATGGCTAACAGGCTTAGTTCGATTTGAACATCGTTTTTTTTTACCCTGTTTCGCTATGATAGAAACACATTGAAAAAATTCCTGCAAGTGAATAACAAGATTGATTGATATACTCATTGGCATATTTGTTATCTGCAACATTAAAAGAACCAATGCATGCCGTTGTAAACGACACACCTACCAGTTAGCCTGTTTGAAATCGAGCCATCTGGGTAAATAAGCAATGTTTAACTGGTGAACCACTTCAACTTACCTTTTACTCACGAGTAAATTATGTCCACCCTTTTCTCAGTGTATTCAGACAATAAAATACGTTTTAAAGAGATGGCGCACATCAAGGAGGCTCTCGAGATAGGAGTATTGTTGCCACGCCCAGGGCAGCTAACACTTTTCATAGCTTTTTAACGATCGGGCCCGAAGTGCTTGAATAAATGATATTGGGGGAAAAAAACCCATTGCAGATGGATATGCAAGCAATAAAGCAACCACATCAGTAACAGCCATTTTGAAAAGTCACTTTTCTCAAATAATTTCTTGTAGGCCAAGCGAAAATCAAACGAGAAAGTTCACTTGAGAAGACGATACTAAAGATACGAGAAGCCAGAATAATAGCTCAATGATCCAGCGAGGGGAAGTTATTTCATGATATACCACAAATCGTTGTATATATAATTAGACGTCTGTAGATCCACCTATATCTTCAAACATCGATACATATGGGCTTTAAAAGTGATCTCTAAAAATCTCCATTTCTTTACAAATATAAATTAGCATCGTACAAGGATACAATTGTTGGATACCAAGTGTAACACATACGACAACATGTAATAAGAAACTAGACTAACTTCGATATTGTTCTGTGAAGTTTTTTTTCCTCCTTTTTTATTTATTCGTACATATATCTAAAGAAATAATAGGTTTTTATTTATTCGTAGATATATCTAAAGAAATAATAGGTTTTTATTTATTCGTACATATATTTAAGAAGTAATAGGTTTTTATATATTCGTACATATATTTAAGAAGTAATAGGTTTTTATTTATTCGTACATATATCTAAAGAAATAATAGCTTTTTATTTATTCGTACATATATCTAAAGAAATAATAGGTTTTTATTTATTCGTAGATATATCTAAAGAAATAATAGGTTTTTATTTATTCGTACATATATCTAAAGAAATAATAGGTTTTTATTTATTCGTACATATATCTAAAGAAATAATAGGTTTTTATTTATTCGTACATATATCTAAAGAAATAATAGGTTTTTATTTATTCGTACATATATCTAAAGAAATAATAGGTTTTTATTTATTCGTACATATAGCTAAAGAAATAATGTTTTTATTTATTCGTACATATATCTAAAGAAGTAATAGGATTTTATTTATTCGTACATATATCTAAAGAAGTAATAGGTTTTTATTTATTCGTACATATATCTAAAGAAATAATAGGTTTTTATTTATTCATACATATATCTAAAGAAATAATAGCTTTTTATTTATTCGTACATATATCTAAAGAAATAATAGCTTTTTATTTATTCGTACATATATCTAAAGAACTAATAGTTTTTTATTTATTCGTACATATATCTAAAGAAATAATAGGTTTTTATTTATTCGTACATATAGCTAAAGAAATAATAGGTTTTTATTTATTCGTACATATATCTAAAGAAGTAATAGGTTTTTATTTATTCATACATATATCTAAAGAAATAATAGGTTCTTATTTATTCGTACATATATTTAAGAAGTAATTGTTTTTTATTTATTCGTACATATATTTAAGAAGTAATAGGTTTTTATTTATTCGTACAGATATCTAAAGAAATAATAGGTTTTTATTTATTCATACATATATTTAAGAAGTAATAGGTTTTTATTTATTCGTACATATATCTAAAGAAATAATAGATTTTTATTTATTCGTACATATATCTAAAGAAATAATAGGTTTTCATTTATTCGTACATATATCTAAAGAAATAATAGGTCTTTATTTGTTCATACATATATCTAAAGAAATAATAGGTCTTTATTTGTTCATACATATATCTAAAGAGATAATTGTTTTTTATTTATTCGTACATATATTTAAGAAATGATAGGTTTTTATTTATTCGTACATATGTATAAAGAAATAATAGGTTTTTAATTATTCGTACATATATCTAAAGAAATAATAGTTTTTTTTTATTCGTACATATATCTAAAGAAATCATAGGTTTTTATTTATTCGTACATATATCTAAAGAAATAATAGGTTTTTATTTATTCGTACAGATATCTAAAAAATAATAGGTTTTTATTTATTCGTACATATATCTAAAGAAATAATAGGTTCTTATTTATTCGTACATATATCTAAAGAAATAATAGGTTTTTATTTATTCGTACATATATCTAAAGAAATAATACATTTTTGTTTATTCTTCCAACATATTTTACCACTTTAAACCTTACTTTAGGGATACCCATATTTGAGTAAACGCTCCGTTTATTTTTTAAAATTTTTTTTTTTGCTTTTTTTTTTAAAGAGTATTTTATTTTCGTCTACCGGTTTGAAAATAAGCAGCGCGAAAATAAAATACTTTTTTTAAAAAAGCAAAAAAATAAACAGATCGTCTACTCAAATATGGGTATCCACTAAAGTAAGGTTTAAAGGGATAAAAGCATACAGGTATGTATGTATGTATTCTTACATGTATAGCTTATATGTATTTTTTATATGTATGTATGTTTGTATTCTTACCTGGATTCTGAATAGCGAAGCATTACAAACCTCTGAGCTGATCTTAGATAAGTATCGAGAACTTTCACTTTTTTATACAATAAGACACACATACACACACACACACACATATACATATATATATATATATATATATATATATATATATATATATATATATGAGTGGACTCTGAGGTCAACACCTTGTGGCGAGAGTTAGTTTCTGAGTTTAACGCAATCTTTATGTTTAAAGATTGCTTTCGTGTCTGAAACAAATATTCGATGTTGACTTCAGTGTCCACTTTTAGATTTATCCACACTCTCATCCTGGCATTCAGTACTTTTACCCATAAATATAGCATACCTTAAAACTATATTTTTATCATTTTATCATATATATATATAGAGAGAGAGAGTCAGACAGACAGACAGACAGACAGAAACGGAGAGAAAGAGACAGAGAGAGAAACTGCTGACTAAAAGGGCTCACTGTGCCAGGCGAAACAATTTTTTCTCTGTCTTACATATCTGTAAGTCTACCTTTCTCCCATGCTTAGAATATTGCTGCCATATATGGTCCGGTGTCCCTGCTGTTCACCTGGAGTTCTTAGATAAGATCCAAAGAAGAATCACCAATCTAATTGGTCCTGATTTGGCGGCTCGGCTGCAGTCACCTTCCCACCGTCGTAAGGTTGCCTCTCTGTGCCATTTTTTATAAATACTTTCATGGTAATTGTTCGGATGTGCTCTTCGTTATGGTACCTGGACAGTATGAATTTAAGGAATCGGCTGACCAGATTCACTTGTCTTAGACACGCTAAACATGACTGAATATTTCCCTGGCTTTCAACCCAGATATATGGCAGGAAAGAGTCAGGTGCGTAACGGCCCTACGACCACACCCGGTCATGGGATTGATGATAATGATGATGACGATGGTATTGACTTTAGCCTTATTTTGATTCTTTGTTCAAAATCAGTGTCCAGTTCTGATCAAAGTTAGCACTACAAGAAAAAAAAAATTCTTCATTTCTGGCTGGGTTTGGTTACGTGCTATTAACAAAAAAAAAAGAATGAGGAGATAAAACATTGCAAATACAAAAAAAAAGGTAAAAAAAAAACGAGGGACTTGCATTCCTTGAAGCCAAGTCGTGCTGATTTAATGTTCAAATGATTCAGCCAAAATAGACAGCGACCAACAAAAAAGGCGAACTTATGTACGGTTGAAAAATTCAATTTCCTTGCCCTCTCTGTTCTTTTGAGCTTCTGTATTAAAACGCTTTGCTTTTCTTTTGACAACAAACGGAGCCAGGAATACAATTCTCTCTCCTATTCTCAACTTTATACAAAGTAGGAGAAAAATCAAGGCGTTTGCTATGAGTTTGTGAATTCTAAAAAGAAAATGAAATTTCGTATTGAATACCCAAATATATATCAAGTGCATCATCATCATCATCATCATCATCAGTCCCATGGCCCGGTAGTCCTGGGTATGACAATAAACTACATCCGGCAGCAAGGCCTCTTATCAGGAGTTGAAGGTTTTGCGGAGCGGGGAACCACCTCTTAATTACTGTTGTTCCCAGGTTCACCCTGACCCGGGATGGTAACACTTGTAACGGTCCCAGCTATGGGCAATTAGCTATCAAACTGCGGTCAAAACTCTATGAAAGTATAAAAATATATTTTTATAATAAAAATACCAGCAATTATTTTCCATAGTAAAAAAAAAATACCAACAATACATTTTTGTAAAAAACATTACTAATGCTCCCAAGAAAATTAAATCTCGGCATTGAATGACCCATAAGGAGTTGATGTGCCGTTAAACAAACAAACATTTTTAAAGCAAAATGACCAGGATTACATTTTATCGATAGTTGTAGGAATACAATTGTGTTCAAAATATATTTAGTCGAAGTCATAAAATTGTTCAAATTATTTAAATTTCTGCATTAAATGACCCATAGGTTTTGATATGCCACTAAACAAAATCAACCAACGTACCAACCCATGGCCGGTGTAATCATAGGATCGCTACGCAATTGAGCACAATCCCCTCCACATATCTGGATTGAAAGCCGGAAAAGTATTTTTTATGCCCAGCGTGAGTTTGACAAGTAGACCTGGCGGACACTATCTGTATCTCAAACAATAGCTGTTGTCATTCAAACTGATGGCTCGCCTTGTACGAAAGTCAATGCAACTGACTGGCCCGGAATTTGAACTCGGCTCGCCGGTGTCTCCGAGTGACTAACTACCTGAACATCTCGCCAAAATTATCATAGAGCAATATTTAATAAAATCCATTCTCCCCCACGAATTGACGACGTACTTGAGAACAGTTTTGGTTTGGTTTGGTTTGTTTTACGGCATATCAACCTCAATTGGTTATATTATGCCGACAAGATTTTTATTGCTGGTAATATTTTTCTTCAAAAATGTATTGCCAGTAATATTTTTTTTAAATGTATTGCTGGTAATATTTTTTAAAAATGTATTACTGACAATATTTTTTTCAAAAAATGTATTGCTGGTAATAGTGTATTGCTGGTATTAAAACCTATTTTTACGCTTTCATGGTGTTTTAAGCCAAGTTTGGGGTTAACTATTTGCCCATAGCTGGGACGCTAACAGGTGCTACCACCCCGGCTGGGAACACCAGCAATTAAAAGGTGGTTCCACGCTCCTCAAAACCTCCTGATCAGAGGCCTTGCTGTCAGATGTAGTTTATCGTCTTACCCAGGACGGGAGAACAGTTTCGATTCCACAAAAGAACAGTAAAAGTTTTAAGAAGAGTGTCTAGAGTAAATCCATTTTTATATAATAAAGTTCACCTGCTCCAAGGCTCGACACTCACTCAATATGGAGGTTTACTGTAAAGATGGTCATGATGAATGAGGTGTGTGATATTAATGAATAGTATAAAATGAAGATTATGAGAATAATAAGAAGATAGGTAACAATTGTCGTTTGACTTGAAGAGGTTAAGCTTACATTGTATTACATCGGGAGAACCCTCTGCACAGGGTGTTTTCAGTCTAAGAACCGCTCTGCCCAGTGCTACTGTGTCGCCATCTCACTGGTATAAAACTTATCTATGAAGCCCAGTCTACCCCATTATGCTAGATGGCTGTTGACAGGTCTTGTTTTTAATCCTGCTTTCCGCCTAGCCATTATCCTAATAAAAAAGATTGGTGGGGGAACCGGTTTAATCACCAATACCCCACTCCCGCTATTCGGCAGTTAGTACTGGGTTACATTCGGTAAAATTTTGCAAAAGTGTTGCTATTTTTTACAAGTATTTGTTTCATCTTAAGACAAGCTGTCGATTATGGGGGTCACGATATCAAGTCTCAAGGGAGGTTATTTCTGATCCATACTTACTAACGATCGTTTATGATAAAAAAAAAAGTAATTGATATTATGATGAAAGACGTATTAGTAAAAAATAACTTATTTTAGCTTCAAATGAACCCATGACGTATTAGACCATCTGGATACTATACTGGGTCATTAATATCGTTGGTCTGTGAAATGGGGGTACGGTGGAGGTGTCTTCCTTTTCTTAAAATAGCATGCGACAGGTTGTACGATGTTACATGGTGCCAATAGCAGAGAGTAATCCTTAATCTGACTTCTTAGCAGAAGTGGAATCTTATCTTTTCCAAAAGTAAGGGAGAAGTTCGACCAGAAGAGCTGTTTCCAACGAACTGTTACTTTGTGGAGCCAACTCCCAACTGGGTACATTCCCGACCCCTAAAATCGTAACATTTTAAGTCTCAGGTTAACTGTTAATTTTCTTATATATCTTCATAAACTGCACCCCTTACTCTTAACGCTCATAAAACAGACTCTTAGTCCATGTATAGAGTGAACATAAGTATAAAAAAAAAAGTACCTAATACAAGAAGTGGCCTTAATAATCGAGGAAAGGTTGGAATTTTTCTCAGTAGGCAATAAATGAGGGATCATACTAAAAGGCAAGGGTCGTATAGTCATTTAAAGTATCAAAAAGTGGGAAACTTTTACTGCGTGGTCTTTATATTCGGGTGTGTCTGTTATTATCCTCAAACAATGAACGTGCCCTACCCCGTCTTAATAATTTTTTTAAATACCTATCTATATTACTGTGATGAGGTATTGTAACAGTTTACATTATTTACATAGTTCGAACTGTTGTCCTCATCTTTGTTGTTATATTCAATCTACTCCGGTGGAGGAAATAAAGGGTTCGGTTCGAAATTCCAACCAACTGATGCAGGCCGGAGCATACAACGACCGAAACGCTGTGAATATGACAACGGACATGAGAAAAACAGCTCGAACAATGTAAATAGTGTACAATTTTAAAAGACATATGAAAAACTCGTATTTTTCTAAAATTAGGATCTGACCGAAATTTGAACTCGGTTCGCTGATTCCGCTATGGAGGTTGTTAACTGTGTGGACAAATCTACGCACTCAATACAACTGCATCTCGGCATTTAACATAAATGAAGAAAAAAAAACCATACCTCGGGTTGACCCAAGTGAGTGAAATTAGGTAGACGGAACACTTGGGGGCCGTCAGTGGTTGTGCTAAAACGATGTCACAAGTCATGCTTACCGAGAGTTTCAGCGTGCTAGCCTTGTTCCGACTGTTGATGACTGTAGATAACGGTCTCTCCCTCCCCCAGAAATTATAACTAAGGTTCGCTCAACTTTGTTGCAGTATAAACCACGGGTGGGCTCTGTGTTTGAGCAGACGTCTACAACGGGGATTAGGTAGCCACCCTAGTAGACTGGCGTGCTTGGATACGAGTGGCTGCGACATTAAATTATTAGATAGATAGATAGATATGAACAGAATGAGATAGATAGATAGATATGAACAGAATGAGATAGATAGATAGATATGAACAGAATGAGATAGATAGATAGATATGAACAGAATGAGATAGATAGATAGATATGAACAGAATGAGATAGATAGATAGATATGAACAGAATGAGATAGATAGATAGATATGAACAGAATGAGATAGATAGATAGATATGAACAGAATGAGATAGATAGATAGATATGAACAGAATGAGATAGATAGATAGATATGAACAGAATGAGATAGATAGATAGATATGAACAGAATGAGATAGATAGATAGATATGAACAGAATGAGATAGATAGATAGATAGATAGATATGAACAGAATGAGATAGATAGATAGATATGAACAGAATGAGATAGATAGATAGATATGAACAGAATGAGATAGATAGATAGATAGATAGATAGATATGAACAGAATGAGATAGATAGATAGATATGAACAGAATGAGATAGATAGATAGATATGAACAGAATGAGATAGATAGATAGATAGATATGAACAGAATGAGATAGATAGATAGATAGATATGAACAGAATGAGATAGATAGATAGATAGATATGAACAGAATGAGATAGATAGATAGATAGATATGAACAGAATGAGATAGATAGATAGATAGATATGAACAGAATGAGATAGATAGATAGATAGATATGAACAGAATGAGATAGATAGATAGATAGATATGAACAGAATGAGATAGATATGAACAGAATGAGATAGATAGATAGATAGATATGAACAGAATGAGATAGATAGATAGATATGAACAGAATGAGATAGATAGATAGATATGAACAGAATGAGATAGATAGATAGATAGATATGAACAGAATGAGATAGATAGATAGATAGATATGAACAGAATGAGATAGATAGATAGATAGATATGAACAGAATGAGATAGATAGATAGATAGATATGAACAGAATGAGGTAGATAGATAGATAGATAGATATGAACAGAATGAGGTAGATAGATAGATAGATAGATAGATATGAACAGAATGAGGTAGATAGATAGATATGAACAGAATGAGGTAGATAGATAGATAGATAGATAGATATGAACAGAATGAGATAGATAGATAGATAGATAGATATGAACAGAATGAGATAGATAGATAGATAGATAGATAGATAAGAAATTGAGAACGGATTAATCGCACAGACAAGCTACTATAGTTTCGTTATCTTGCACATCCCGAAGAGCTGCTAACGGCGAAACTGTAGTAGCTTGTCTATGAATTTGATTCATTCTTATCTTTTAATGTTTCATTTGCTCTGTGATTCGTTTCATTTTAAAATACCATGCCCCTATTTTAAGTCGCAATATTGTTTGAATAGTGCGGGCTGGTCTATACTAATAAAATTGACTAATAACATATATATATTAGGTCATCCCATAAGTTGTGTCGGAATTTTAACTTTTTGTTAAAATGAACGCAATTTAAAGAGTATTTTATAATGTCTAATGGAGCTGAACATTATTTTTATGTTTAGATGCATTTAAACTGATCAAATTTTATTTAAGAGAATAATAAAATTAAATTTTGTTTGATTAAAACCCTGCTAACATGGAAGTACTCAAAAATCATCTGAGGCACATAATGCTTTATGAGTTCAAGAAAGGAAACTCAGCAGCCGATGCGGCTAGAAACATTCACTCAATTCATGAAGAGGAATGTGTGAATGAAAGAACTTGCAGAAGATGGTTTGCAAAATTCAGAGGTGGAGATTTCACCCTTGAAGATGAAGATCGAACCGGACGTCCAGTTGAGTTTGATGAAAAGCTTCTTGAAGCAGCCCTTGAAGAAAATCCTGCTTTATCAGTTGAGGAATTGGCAGTGGTTCTCAGTTCAAACCATACAATTGTTCATCGTCATCTTCAACAACTTGGAAAAGTTCTTAAACTTGGAAAATGGGTGCCTCATGAATTGTCTGAAAACAACCTCAAATCCCGAGTTGAGATCTGCTCTTCTCTCCATTCTCGCCAACTTGTTTCACCTTTTTTGGATAGACTTGTGACTGCCGACGAAAAATGGATCTTTTATCGAAATGTTAAGCGTCGTAGACAGTGGCTTGGTAAAGGGGAAGGACCCCAGCCACAGCCGAGAAGGGAACTTCATGGGCAAAAGGTTCTTCTTTCAACCTGGTGGGATTGTCAAGGAATAATCCACTTTGAATTCTTACCATCTAATGCAACAATTAATGCTCAAATATACTGTCAGCACTTAGAGCGTTTGAACCAAGCTTTGAGGAAAAAAGACCTGCTCTAGTGAATCGAAAACGGGTGATGTTTCATCAGGACAATGCGCGACCACACACAGCAAGAATCACGTCACAAAAGATCGAAGAACTTGGTTGGGAGAAAATTCCTCATTCACCTTATTCTCCCGACCTTGCTCCTTCAGACTACCATTTGTTTCGTAGCTTACAGAATCATTTGGAATAAACAGCTTTTGTAACACAGGAAGAGGTTAAAACTGACATTTGTGAGTTCTTCGAATCAAAGCCAAAAGAATTTTACAGTAATGGAATTAGTAAGCTTGTTAATAGATGGAAGGAAGTCATAGATAATCAGGGAAAATACATTGTTGATTGAATCTGTAATTAAATGTAGCATTTGGTCACTTGTTTTCTTTATTCAAAATTCGGACAGAACTTATGGGATGACCTGATATACATATATATATATATATATAATATATATATATATATATATATATATATATACCAGAGAGAGCAAGAGAGAGTGAGTGAGAGAGAAGAGAGAGTGTGTCCGCCAAAAAATGTTTACACACTTCAGGAAAGGTAAAACGTGTATAGGTATTGTAATACTAAATTTATTCAGACATCACGAGACTAATACAAGTTAACTTTTGGATTTTACAATCACACGAGATGCTCAAAATGGAATGGTGGCCTTTAACTTCCATAAGAACGGCGAACTACTGCTTGGACCATGTTGGGCAAAGTTTCCTGTGGGATTGCTGCGTATCCATTTTCATTTTCTTGACCAATGGCCGCCAATGTAGTCAGTTTTCTACGATACACAAATCCTTTAGATCCCCATAGGTAAAACTACAAAAAACAAGTTTATATATAAATATAAAGATAAGTTTATATAAATAAATAATTAAATTGTAATGGAATTGGGTTACCAGTTTATTGCAAGAGTCATTATCTTGTAGTGGTGTCGTTTCATTTGTTCAACAGTGATATTTTTGTGTTGGGGATATATATATATATATATATATATATATATATATATATATATTTGTCATCCACAGACAGACTATTTCGCTGTTTCACAGCTCATCAGTGTGGCTAGACGTCCGGTTGCCTCTAGCTACGATCGAAACCCGACTTATTTTGCGTCAGTCGGAATCTCTAATATATATATATATTGTATTCGAGAATAAAACAACATTTACCCCCCCCCCCAGGATTTTGAATCCGTCTGCCATGAAGAGCCAACTAACTAATACTTCTGGTTCTGCTATTTCTAAGCATATAATAAATAGTAGAAAATGTGTGGATAATTTTAGTTTCGGACTGTTTTTTGATTTTATCTAGATCCCATTCCACATTTCACCTCAAGGTTCTAGAGTCCTTGCATATCAGATCCCGTGATCCTTGCCTTTGTAAACAGAGGGAATGCTTACTGGGGCTGAATGTTATTGGACTCTAGTTTCTGGAAATTCATTTTTTTTATTTCCTTCCATTCGTTAATTTAATTTACACGCTTTTATATTGTTATTCCCAGAAAAATAAACTTGATAAGTCATTGGGACGAAACCGGTTGTTTTCTTTTTTTCTTTTATAAAAAAAAATGCCGTATAAAATTTGTCTTTTCCTAGCTATTATTAAATTCTGTACCACAAAAAAACTTATTTAAATATATATATATATATATATATATATATATATATATATATATATATATATATAGGAATTTAAAAAAGAATGAACCGATTTCATTACGCAATATTTTAATAAGGAAAAGCAATAGAAAACTCCAGCCAAGTCACATGTATTCTACACACAAGCAAATTTTATTTCCTGTCTTACAAGTGTTCAATGTGGCCCCCACCTGCAGCACGGGCAACATCAATTCGATAACTGAATTCCACCCAGACCCGTATCAGCATACGCCGATCCACTGAGTTGATCGCTGTAGTTATTCGATGTTTATGGTCACCGAGGTTAGTGGGTAGCGGTGAAAAATAAACGCGATCTTTTACGTAGCCCCACAAGAAAAAATCATATACAGTGAGGCCTGTGGATTTCACTGTCCTAAAACAAAGAACAATATATTGGGCCCCTTCCGACCAAAACATAGCTGGGGCACTTTTAATCATACGCCAGATAGTGGATTGAGAGATCGCAAGCTCACGACTAGCTCGATTTGTGGACTTACGTTGACTCCCCTCAAACGCAGCACGGGTTCTCGCCACTTGTTCCTCTGAAACTCGTGGTCGTCCTGGACTTTTTCCTGTACACAGACACCCACTCTCTTGAAACTGTTTAAACTCCCGTCGAATGTTTCTTAAGAGAGGACGGATTAATGTCGAATTGTCTTCGAAAAGCACGCAGCACCGTGACAATCGAATTTGTTTTCGCGAACTCGAGAACGCCGAACTCTTTATACTGAGTACTCGCCATTCCGGGGGTAAACAAACAACTGAACATTGCCGAAGATAGCACGCGACTACAGAGTCCCTGTGGCAGCCATTCAATACTTAGAAAACTCCTCTTTCAAATGGTCACTGCCTCATTCCATGCTTGAAAACTGAAGCAATGCATCATGAAATCGGTTCATTCTTTTTTAATAACCCTGTATATATGATACAAATATACTTTTAAGGTATGCTGTATTTATAGGTAAAAGGCTCAAAATCAGAGATAGAGCATATGTAAATAAAACAATATAACTGTGGATGCTGCGATTAGCATCGAGCGACGACAGTCTGTTTTATGCTTGTACTTTATGGGTGCAGAAATTGGTTAAAGCTTCGCGTGGTGGATAAGGTGTATGAATGAAATTAGATAGGTGATAGGGATGCATATCTTTTACACAGATATTTCAACACAAACTCCACGTTAGTCTGAGATATTTTGTTGGCTTGGATTTTGATCTGAAATTGTTTATTTTTCAATTGGTCTGAACGATTTAACAAAAGAACCTATGAAATTAAACCATTTATAACTTTGTTAACATGTCTGTCTTCTTCATAACTGTTCATTTCAGCTCAGTAAAGTCTTTGTATATTCTTTCATTCTCAATAATCGGTGGCATCTTAGTGGCATTGGCGCCTTACTTGGGGTGAAACGATTAAAAAATGTAAATGAATGTGTATGAGAAAGCGATAAAGACGGGGAGGGTTGGAGAATATTATAAATGGAATTAATTAAATTAAATACATTCCGGTAGAATGCTTTATCGACTGGCACAGTGTTTAAGAATAGTTTATAGGATGTATATTTTATAAGACGTTCGGTGGAAAATAATCAACATTTTGGTACTTGAAGATTCTTGTGATAGATAGATAGATAGATAGATATGAGCAGTCTGAAATAGATAGATAGATAGATAGATATGAGCAGTCTGAAATAGATAGATAGATAGATAGATAGATATGAGCAGTCTGAAATAGATAGATAGATAGATAGATATGAGCAGTCTGAAATAGATAGATAGATAGATAGATAGATATGAGCAGTCTGAAATAGATAGATAGATAGATAGATATGAGCAGTCTGAAATAGATAGATAGATAGATAGATATGAGCAGTCTGAAATAGATAGATAGATAGATATGAGCAGTCTGAAATAGATAGATAGATATGAGCAGTCTGAAATAGATAGATAGATAGATATGAGCAGTCTGAAATAGATAGATAGATAGATAGATATGAGCAGTCTGAAATAGATAGATAGATAGATATGAGCAGTCTGAAATAGATAGATAGATAGATATGAGCAGTCTGAAATATATAGATAGATAGATAGATATGAGCAGTCTGAAATAGATAGATAGATAGATAGATAGATATGAGCAGTCTGAAATAGATAGATAGATAGATAGATATGAGCAGTCTGAAATAGATAGATAGATAGATAGATATGAGCAGTCTGAAATAGATAGATAGATAGATAGATATGAGCAGTCTGAAATAGATAGATAGATAGATAGATATGAGCAGTCTGAAATAGATAGATATAAGCAGTCTTAGATAGATAGATAGATAGATATAAGCAGTCTTAGATAGATAGATAGATAGATATAAGCAGTCTTAGATAGATAGATAGATAGATAGATATAAGCAGTCTTAGATAGATAGATAGATAGATAGATATAAGCAGTCTTAGATAGATAGATATAAGCAGTCTTAGATAGATAGATAGATAGATATGAGCAGTCTTAGATAGATATGAGCAATCTTAGATAGATAGAAATGAGCAGTCTTAGATTGATAGATAGATAGATAGAAATGAGCAGTCTTAGATTGATAGATAGATAGAAATGAGCAGTCTTAGATTGATAGATAGATAGATAGAAATGAGCAGTCTTAGATAGATAGATAGATAGAAATGAGCAGTCTGAAATAGATAGATTTCTTCAAATTGACAGATTAATTTCTTGCAGATTTTATGTGAAAACATTTGTGTTCCTTTTTAGCTTTATCTTTCATTTTTATTTATTCATTCATTTATTTTTGTTAAAAGAAAAAAATCGTTTCCATTTGTCATTGTTCATCTTTGTTGAACTTGACATTTATTTATTTATCTATTTACATTACCTTTTGTCCTTCGGTTTTTCAGCGTTTCTTTTGGAACTTTTCATCTTCTGCTGAAATGAATGAAACGAAACTATTTTTTTTTTTTAAAAAGGTAAAAAAAACGAACAAGTGAATCAAACCGGAACATGAAAGCTCGGGTGTTATTTTAGCCAGTTTCCTTAACTTTATCTCCCCTGCCATTATCATTTTTCCCTCCTTTATTAAGTCCTTTGTCTTCCTTTCATTTTCCCTCTTAATATCATATTCTTCTTCCTCTTCTTCTTCTTGTTCTTTCTTTCTTCCTTACTTTTCCTTTCTTTCGTTTTTTCTTTCCTTTGCTATCTTTATTTTATTTTCTTTCAAACGTTCTTTCTGTTTTTATTATTCTTTCATTCATCCATTCTCACTTTCTTTCTTTTTCCTTTTTTCTTTATCTACCCCTTTCTTCTTTTTTCTTATCACTCTCCAATTTCTCTCTCTCTCCTATTTGTTTTCCTCCCTCTTCTTCTTCATCACCTCCTCCTCCATAAACCCCTACTTCTAGGTCTTTTCATTCTACCCATCCTCATCATGTTCCCCAACATCGCACGACACAAGGCCAAGTGTTGGAAAATGTTAGAAAATTTTCATACGGAAGATTATGCCTTGAAAATCAGCATTAGGGAACCGGACTTTTATCAGAACTTGATGCTGATGCTGATTATAAATATTACTTGCTCGACATCTAAACCACGTCTCTTTGAGTCAGTGCTTTATCAGTATGATTTAGTGAGCTGGATACTCAATGAATACCGTAATTCCCCATGTATAATACGCCTTCATCCATAATACGCACACCTAAAATTGTGCTGAAAGTTTGGGAAAATGCTTATACTCATGCATAACACGCGCCCCTTGTTTGATAATCGAACCATATAAATTGTACCTCTCCAATTTCATTACGGCCAGCATTTCCTACTCTTATTAAAAATGGTTTTGAACATACTATAATATTCTAATTTAGTTTTATGATAATTCTTATTTTATTTTACAGCAATTTTTTAACGATTTTTTGTAGCTGTGCATAATACGCACCCCTGATTTTGTTCATTATTTTTTTAGAAAAAAATGCGTATTATACATGGGGAATTGCGGTACCCCACAGTGATAACCATATGCTAATGTTATTAAACAAAATTTAACTCAATTATTAAGACTAGTTTTAACCCTTGAAAATTTGACGGTTTTCATATTTTAATTTTCTGATGAATAATAATTCTTATTATTCTAAGTTAATGATTCAGTAACATCATGGCTAGTTCTACAGTAATAAAATATCCGTAGAAATTCCCTTATCGTATCGTTAAATATTTGAGTTTAACAACATTAACAAAATATTGCAATAACAATCATAAATATGAATACTAATCATTATTTAAAGAAGTAAGGGGATACAAATGAAAAGATTTAAAATTGACAACTTTTTTTAATACCATTGAAACAGACATCAAAACATGAGAGTGTGAGTGCCTCTTCTATATTTCCTCCTTTCTTTCATTTTTCCCACCGAAACCAATTAGCGTCTCTGATATGTCTTTTCCGTCTTTCCACATGATCAAAACGGAATAGTCTATTATTTATGAGGTATTAGCAAGACGTAACGGTCGTGCGAACCAAGGAACTACTACAGAATTATCATAAGATAATAAGCTTATTCTGACACTAACGTGCTGTGATTTCAACTTTATCGAATAACATTGAAAAGAAAAACTGATCAGTCATCGGGCGAATAGTGTTCTGTGAACGAGTGTTCAAACCCTGTATTTGTCACAACGATTTCTTTATATTTACAGAAATACACGTGAAAATTTCACGGTTTTCCTATTTGAATTTTCTGATGAATCTTAATTCTTAAGTTAATGATTAAATCATAGCGAGTTCTACGACAATAAAATATCCGTAGAAATTCCCTTATCGTATCGTTAAATATTTGAGTTTAACAACTTTAACAAAATATTGCAATGACAATCATAAATATGAATGCTAGTCGTTATTTAAAGAAGTAAGGGGGTACAAATTAAAAGATTTAATATTGACAACTTTTTCTATTTTTCTGAAACAGCCGTTAATACTTTTATTATCTCTTCTTTTTTCTTTTCTCCTTGAAACTAAGTAGTGTGTCCCCTCTCTCCACGCGATGAAAACAAAATAGTCCATTATTTATTAGGTATTGGCAAGACATAACGGTCGTGCGAAATACCGAGGTGCGGGAAAAGAACAATTATTATAGGATTATTATTATTATTATTTCCGTTGTATACTTTTTCCTTCCGGCTACCAACCAGAGATCTAAGGTCAGAAATGGCACCATGATAATTTTCAATGAACATTTTTGTAAAAAAATAAGAATAAATAAATAATCAACATTGTCAACATTGTCATTTTATTTCGATTTCTGCTATGGTCACACACCCTACCAAATCTGCAGGAAGACCTAAAGCAGGTAGTAGCATGTTGTTATGGCTATATTTCCTGATTTGTTTTTCCAACTTACATAACATCACTACCGTTACACGGACAAAGTTCTTCTTAGTGTGTGGACTGTACTTATCAAGACAATTTTTTGTATTTCTCTTAAGCTAGGATGTCCAGGGATTTTTTCAATGTGTTGTTGTGTTCCTTTTTTATCATTCCAAGCGCACCTACTATGACTGGTACTATTCTTGTTTTTAATTTCCATATTTTTTTCCATTTCGATTTCCAGGACTTTATACTTCGATAGTTTTTTCAAATTCCTTCGTTGGTATGTTACAGTCCGCTGGGCAAGCCATATCAATTAGTAGGCAAGTTCTTTCTTTTCGGTTTTTGACAATTATTATTAATAGTAGTAGTAGTAGTAGTAGTAGTATTTTCTCAGATAATTTCTTAGTATCTAGTAATAAAGGCATAGATAGCAGACCACTAACAGAAGTCTTAAATAATATTCAATTTTCCTCTGATTCATAAATTTTCATGACATTTCAGAATATTCTTACTGTTCCGAAGAGGCTTCATTTCTGTAAAAGTTCCACTGAGAAGTCGATGCCAATTTTGTTTATCCCTGTCTTTATTTTGTCAACTATTGTACCAAGCACACCAATGACAGCTGGTATAATTGTGACCTTCTTCAACTTCCAACGTCCTACGAGTTGAAACTTCAATGGTTACTTTTCTCATCTTCCTTCTGCTCTATTCTTGTGTCAGAAGGACACCACTGATTAATGATTTATCTCTCTTTCATTTATTTGATCTTCCACCAAAATATATCCGTTTGTTTGCGCTTTAGTTTCTCATTCGTTTGTACTGAAAAATCCCACAAAATATTTCTTGAAGTGGCGTGGGGATACAAGTATAAAAAGAAACCAAATATACATTCTAGCATACTCCTAAGATACAGAGGAATTAACTTGCGTAGATAGCTCACAAGCTGAATTTAGATTTTACTTACCCATTATGACAGCATATAAGAGGCACTCCCACCACCCCAAAAAAATGGCTAAAACAAATCACTCTGCGTCTGATACGAAGTTGACGCCTCTTGGATAGGTTTCGAATTTGCCTTATCCACGGTTTTGGATTCAAAGTTTTCCTTCTATTAGACTGATTACCGCCTATGGTTGGAGAGGCCAGTAAGCTGTGCTATTTAACCTGGGGAGGAGAATAGACTAGTTTCAGACCGTTCGTAAGGGTAATAGTGTGAAAGTGAACGCAACTGACTAAGCTAGAACTTGACTTCTGCTCGAGTAGTAAACACTTCCCGACTCTACCACACTATAATAATATTATTTACTCAAACGATATTATTATTATTATTATTATTATTATTATAATTATTATTATTATTATTATTTCTTTGGGTTTCTGTTGTATACACATTTACTTCAGGGTCCCAACCAGAGACCTAAGGTCAGAAATGGCTTCATGACGTCTTCATGACGTCTTATCATTTTTTGCAAAATAAACAAACTAAGATCACAAACATTTTACATAGATAAAGCTTTTATTATTATTATTATTATTATTATTATTATTATTATATTTCTTTTGATCTCTGGTGTGTACACATTTCCTTCAAGGTCTCGACCAGAGACCTAAAGCCAGAAATGGCATCATGACATTTTCCACTGAGCAATTTTGAAAAAAAAATCGCATATATTTTACATAGATAACGCCCTTCTTAAGGTGTGGGCTGTACTTTTGAGTACATTTTTTGTGTATTTCTTTAAGGCATGGGCTACCAGGGATTCCTTCAATGAGTCTATTAGAATTTTTTCCAATTCATTTGATGGCTCCAACTACAACTGGAGTTGTTAATGTCCTCATGTGTTTTTGATAGTTTTTTGAAGATCTTCGAAGATACAATGCAATCTGCAGGGATTGCCATGTCAATAAGGAGACATATTTTATCTTTGTGGTCTCTAATCACGATGTCAGGGGAAATAGCTTTGATTCTTCTTCTTCTACTACTACTACTACTACTTCTTCTTCTTCTGCTACTACTACTACTTCTACAACTACTACTTCTTCTTCTACTGCTACTACTACTACTACTTCTTCTACTATTACTACTTCTACTACTACTACTTGTACTCGTACTACTACTACTACTGCTTCTTCTACTATTACTACTTCTACTACTACTACTTCCTCTACTACTACTAATACTACTACTTCTTCTACTACTACTACTACTGCTTCTTCTACTATTACTACTTCTACTACTACTACTACTACTACTTCCTCTACTAATACTACTACTCCTTCTACTACTGCTTCTTCTACTATTACTACTTCTTCTACTTCTACTACTACTACTTCCTCTACTACTTCTTCTACTACTACTACTTCTTTTTCTTCTTCTACTACTACTACTACTATACTACTACTTCTACTACTACTACTACTTATTATTATTATTAATTGATTGAGTGAGTGATAGAGTAGCACAATATCAAAGTGAAGCTGGGGTAAAACTATCCGTAGTCCAATATACCCATCAAGACAATCAGTTTTATAAGGGTATACCCGGTATATGCTTCACAGCCAGTTGTGCGCGATATGGCGGCAAGTTAGGATAAAACTTACGCGTAATCTTGCTGATGAAGCCCCGTTATAAATACCTTAAGGTCGAGTGACCCAGTCCGCTCAGACGGTCTCCGATCTAGAGTATTTCCACGTTTCTAGATAGGACTCCAAATTTACCTTGGCTGCCTCATCTTTCAAACTTAAAAAGAATTAACGAACTCTCTCCCAGCTTCTTTCTTTCCTGTCATTTACAATCTACAAAATTGTAAACGCAATGTCAACCGTCATCTTCTGCTTCTTTGAATCTTGTTCTTTTTATTGTCCTTTCTCCTCAGTAACGTTTTCTCAGTTTCCTTCACTCTCAGTAATCCCTCGTATGCTTTATCGCCTTGTTTGGGGTGAAATGATAAAAAGAACTCCTACCCATGAAGAGAGATGCACATCAGCCCCTGTTCGGATATGTCCAACAGATTACGTTCTTGAAATTGACGAGAAATTCTGTGATACTGAACGGGATATTTCGTGTAGCCCACTATAATTCAATCAGTCAGTTAAGTGCCATGCATGGTACACGCTTAGGCGATCATGTATCTTTCGATACATGACTGACGAAGCAGATTTTTTTCCCTCAGTAGGTTGCCATTTCTTTCTGCGGTAGACTAGTTGCCATCCAACTTTATAGAACCCGGCCTGTCCTGCTATTTACCCATAGCTAGGGGGAGAAGAAGAGGATTCATACCTTTCTCAAGGGTATTAGCACGTGCGTGAATGTAATGGATTCGACTGGAATTCAAACTCGGCTGTCCGATTCCTCAATCCGAGCCGCTATCTATTATTCTACTTGACCGAAACAAAGCATGTGCATACATTAATACGTCCAATCAATTAAAATAAGAAGCCATATGAACAATGCTATTATTATTATTATTATTATTATTATTATTATTATGCACTTCGTCATCTTCATTGTCTTTGTGCTTTTTTTCTTTTTTATTGCTTTTCTTCACTTCCTCTTTCTTATTTGTGTCGTTCTTTAAATATCGTCTTTAGTGTTTCCTTTTTCTCCAACTCCCCTTTTAGTTTTTTTTTCTTCTTTTTTTTCTCTCTCTTCTCTCTAACAGAAGATTGTCGTCTTTTCTCTCTTTCTTCGCCCCTTCCCTCTATCCCTCTCTCTTTTTCGATTCTTCTTACTTTCCTTTTTCTCTCTTCTCTCTAACAGAAGACTGTCGTCTTTTCCCCCTTTCTTCACCTCTTCTCTCTCTCTCTCCCTTTTTCTTTCTCTTTCGTTTCGTTTTACTTTTCTTTTTCTCTCTACTATCTAACAGTCGTCTTCCCCGCTCTTCGTTCCTCCTCTCTCTCTCTCTCTCTCTTTCTCTTTCGTTTCTTTTTCTTTTTCCTCTCTTCTAAAAGATCATCTTTTTCGACTCTCTCTCTCTTTTTATCTCTTTTTCATTCGCCTTTTCTTTTTTTCTCTTTTATCTAAAAGATTATCATGTTTTTTTTACTCTCTTCGCCCGCTCTCTCTTTCATTCTCTTTCATTTCGTTTTCCTTTTTTTTCTCTTCTTTCTAAACGATTATCACTTTTAGACTTTCTTCACCCCCCCCTCTCTCTTACTTCTTTTACTTTTAATTCTCAATTTAAAACTCATATTCATCATTCAGCGACCATTACAACCGACACCGCTTTTTATGCATCAAAAAGCCTCGATGAAGAGACTTTTTCCTTTAATTTATTCCTTTTTCCCGAATCTCGGCCTTCTGTCTATCATTGCTTTTTTTTATTCTCTTCACACACAATGTTTCTGTGCAGATTAACTTTTAAGCTTTTTGCGGGCAAAAGCGACTAGTGGAAGGGGTTTCTGATTTGCCTCACATACAGGAACATTATGGAAACGGCTTACAGGGTGAAAAGGAGGTGGAACTTGCTAGACCCCGGTAAAAAAAGAAAAAAAAATATATATAAAGGGGTCGCAATGATAAAAAGAGATCCGAAAAGCAATGACAATTAAAGGAATTGTGGTCTCTGGAAGGGGACGGCTTCTTCCTTTCTGTATCGGTCTCTTTTATAGCCTTTAAAGTTTGCTTGTATTAATAGTAGCGACTTAGGTCTGTGGGAGAGTATCCTTATATCCGGGGATGAGCAGATATGTGAGTATGATTGATTTCATTGGAGGTACACGTGAGCGTAAGGCTAATGACATCTTTCCATTTGCAGCCTAGCAAACGGCATAGACGACAAATGAGAGGCAGAATTAAACTTCTATCCGAATAAGGGTTTGATGAGCTGAGCATATGAAATCTCGTGTGGCAAACAAGTGCGAAAAATCTGCATTACTGATGGGGCATAGTACAATTTCAGAACCTGAATAATTCGTTACTGATCTATCTATCTATCTATCTCCCCTCTCTCTCTCTAGATATATATATATATATATATATATATATATATATATATATATATATATTTCCCTCTTATCCTACAAAATCCCAACACCTTTTCCTTACACACAGTTTTATCTTTCATTGCTACCTAAAGAATTGGCACCCGGAGAAACGCGTCGTTTATAAGCTTTTCCACTTTGGCTCATCATCACTTTTGTTTCAGTTACATCTTACAAGACACACACACACACACACACACACACACACACACACATATATATATATATATACATATATATATTTACAAACACGCATATATATATATATATATATACAAACACGCATATATATATATATATATATACAAACACGCATATATATATATATATATATATATATATATATATACAAACACGCATATATATATATATATATGCAAACATACACATATATATATTTGTGTATTTAGGCAACAATCCTTCTTTATATATATATATATAAAAAATATATATAAAAAATATATATATAAAACCCAATACCAATCCTTTATATATACAATATATATATGTAAAAAAAAACAATACCATTCCTTTATACATACACCCTAAATCAAATCATCCTCCATCTATAATTAAGCATATAACTTTACCTATCGAAAAAAGAATAAGTGCAAATTCAGCAAATGAGAAGATTTTCCATGAACATATTAATTTCTATAATAAAACTCTAAAAGATAGTGGCTACAACAACCCAAAACTAACTTATATAAAAAAGAAAAATGGAAAGCATAGAAAAAACAGAAGTAGAAAAATAATTTGGTATACCCCCCCCCCCATACAACCAAATGGTAAAGAACAAATAAAGGTAAAGGACAAAAATTCCTTGCATTAATAGTTAAGCACTTTCTTACAGAAAGTAAACTAAGTACTATTTTCAATAAAAATACACTAAAATTAAGTTACAGCTATACTGAAAACTTAGAAAAAAGTATTAAGAAACATAATGCTAATATCTTCAATAAACACTTAGACCAAAACCAAAGAAATTTAGACTATATAAAAATAAAAATAAAAAGAGATGAAGATAAACAAAAATTATGTAACTGTAGAAACCCTCATAACTGTCGTCTACAAAATAAACGTCGCACGTAATCATTAGTATACCAATGCAATATCTCATCTATTGAGAATCCCGAAAACATAAAAATCTATATAGGTTGCACAAGCCATGAGTTCAAAAAGTTCAATCAACATCAAACTTCATTTAGGATAAATAAATACAGAAATCAAACATCCCTTTCAAAATATTTCTGGCACTTAAAAGAATCCAATCAAACACCTACAGTAAAATGGAAATTAATAAGAAAAGCTAGAATATGTAGGTCATTAAATTACCCATGTCCTTTGCGCATACATGACAAACTATATATTACTAAGTTTATAAAAAATAAAAAATTACTGAATCAAGAAATCAAATAGCTATTCTTTGCCGTCATTGTCAAAAATCCTCCTTAAATAATATTTAAAAATAAAATTAAAAAATGGGAGCTGGTAATATACATACTTATATTTGATATGAAAAAATAATTTTAAATAATTTAAGTAATTCTATTACATTTACTTGTTTAAAATGAAATATAGTCTATTAGTAATTAAGAGTAAAAATATTTTAAAATTGTAGTAATCTAACCCAAACACCCTTTTTTAGAAAGAATTTTTAAGTATACAAGTACGAAAAAAATGCCGAAAAACTTTTTGCCGTTAAAAATCCCAAAAAAACAACATGCGTTTAACGGATGTCAGAATTCGTTGAAATATACACCCCTACCCTCCCTAAACTTAACCTCTTTTTCGAACGTAACTCATAATTGATACAACAATAGTTAATAAAAATGAACACGCTACCGCCCCTGTCTGAATTATTGGATTTCTCTGTATCCTAGGAAAAAGGAAATTATGAATTTATATGTGCGTTTAAAACTCAGTAAATTTAAAAATAAGTTATTCCAAAATTCGCTTGAAGATGAAACAGAATTAATGCTTTTAATTTAATTATATAATTAAATTTCATGTATTTAGCTTCCATTTTTGAAACATGGTTATTACTGTGTAGCGAAAAAAACATATTTTAAATCAGCTAATTTATAATATTTATACTTTGCTGTATTTCACACTGAATTTAAATTGATTGGAATTATGTTTTTATTGTCAATAAAAAAAACTCTATACCTGTTCATATTGACAAATCTGTCAACACAGCGTAATTCTCTTTATTAAAAATCTTTCAAAAATAAATTATAATTTACTGAAACTTTATTTAATTAGGGCAAGCCGATTTAAAGTTTAATTAATCTGATTTAAAACAAATATTGCTTACTTTTAGTTTAAAATATCGCAAAAACATTTTTAACACAGTAGTGGATGTTTTTATGAGGTTTTGAGAACTTTGTCGATAGAATTATGTTTAGTATTTTCTAAGTGAAAACATACTTGTAACAATTAGTTGATGAATATAACGTGAACGCCTTTTTTATATAATGTTTGTTTAACTAACAGTTAATCTTAAATATTTAAAATATTCTAAGCAATCTAATATTTTCTTGAATTTTAGCTACTTGGCTTTTTAATTTCCGAAGATTCTTGTTGAGGAAATGTTAGAAAATTAGTGTTTATAAACACATAGAATGAATTCAAAATTATTTTTAAAATATTAGGAGTCGTTGAATTGTAGTGAGCGTTTCCATTTATGATTAGTAAATACAGTTTTTTTTTAATCATTTCATCCCTAGCAAGATGGTAATGCTATTAGAACGCAAGGGGTTACAGGAAGTGAAAGTGAAAGAAAATGAGAAAACCGGGAATATGAGTGTAGATTGAGAAAAGGACAAAAAAGCAACATGGTTAAAAAAAGACAGAAGATGGCGATTGACGTTACATTTAAATTTTTGAAGACAGTAGTTAGCAGGGAAGTAAAAAATCGGAAGGGTGTTACAGAGGTGGGAAGTGCGAGAAGCTAAAAACTTCAAATTCAGTTATAGAATTAAATTAAAGTCACTAGTTGTGTTTCATTTTCAAGCGAATTTTGGAATAACTTATTTTGAAATTTACCGAGTTTTATAAATACATACAATCATAATATTAGTTTCTATGGATATGGTAAAATCCAATCATTTTAACAAGGAGCAGTAGTGTATTCTTTTTCACTGAGAACTATTGTATCAAAATATTAGTTACTTTCGAAAAGAGTTTAAGTCAAGGTAGGGTAGGGGTGCTTTTTCAAACGAATGATGACATCCGTTCAACGCATGTCGTCTGGTCTTTTTCAACGACAAAAAGTTTTTCGGTACTTTTGTTTCGCCGTTAAATTTGTACTTGTATAAATAAAGATTTTTCTAAAAGGGTTGTTTGTATATGGATACGTCGTATTTAACTACAATTTTAAAATATTATTCTTAATTTTAATTACTAATAGAATATACATCTTTTAAAACAAATAAATATAACAGAATTACTTAAATTATTTAAAAAATATTATTTAAATACCAAATATAAATATGTATATTTCATTTATCAGCTTTTTTATTTAAACATTACTTAAGGAAAATTTTTGACAATGTCAGCAAAGAATAGCTATTTTATTTCTTTGATTAAGTAAATTTTTATTTTTTATGAACCTAGTAATATATAGTTGCTCATGTATGCACAAAGGACATGGTTCATTTAATGACCTACATATTCTAGCTTTTCTTATTAATTTCAATTTCACAGTAGGTATTTTATCGGTTTCTTTTAATTGCCAGAAATATTTCGCTAGGGACGTCTGATTTCAGTATTTATTTACCCTAAAAGAACTTTGCTGGAGGTTGAACCGTTTTTTGAAGACATGCCTTGTGCATCCAATGTAGACTTTTACGTTGTCTGGATTCTCAATAGATGAGATATTGCACTGGTATACTAATGATTCAGTGCAACATTTATTATTAAGAGGACAGTTATGAGGATTTCTGCAGTTAAATATTTTTTGTTTATCTTCGTCACTTTTTATTATTATACTGTCTAAATTTCTTTAGTCTTGGTCAAAGTGTTTAGTCAAGATATTAGCATTATGTTTCTTAATAATTTTTTCTAAGTTTTCAGTACAGCTGTAACTTAATCTTAGGGTTTTTTTTTATTGAAAATAGTACTGAGTTTACTATCTTTAGGAAAATGTTTAACGATTAATGCAAGGAATTTTTGTATTAATTTGTTCTTTACCATTTGGTTTTATTATTTTTATTATTCTGTTTTTTCTATGCTTTCCATTTTCATTTTTTATATAAGTTAGTTTTGGACTTTTGTAGCCACTATCTTTTAGAGTTTTATTATAGAAATTAATATATTCATAGAAAATCTTCTCATTTGCTGAATTTGTACTTATTCTTTTTTTTTTCGATAGATAAAGGTATATGCTTAATTATAGATGGAGGATATTTAGGGTGTATATACAAAGGATTAGTATTGTTTTTTTTTATAAGGTATATATACATTTTTCATTACTCGTCTGCAGCCGCTCTCTCACACACGTGCCGTTAACTCCCTCTGTCTTTTTTACAAATACTTTCACCGTAACTGCACCGATGAGCTGCTTTCGCTGGTTCCCAGACTTCATGAATTTAAGCGCTCAACTAGGCTAGCATCTCGCTCTCACCCTTTCACTGTCGAAACTGTTAAATGTAACCGTCTCTTCTACTCCAATAGCTTCATGTCTCGCACTTCTCGTCTGTGGTACTCCCTCCCCATTTCTTGTTTTCCTGATCGCTATAATTTCCAATTATTGAAATGTAACGTCAATCGACGTCTCTAGATACCCTGATCTATTCCCTAACCGTCTCGTCATCCTTTCCTCTATCACTCCTTTTTGTTCTCGCTCCAACTCTGTAACCACTTGCGTGCTAGTGGCTTCCCACCATGCTTGGGGTTGAATGCTTAAAAAATAAAATCTAACGTTATATCATATTTAATGAAAAATGTATACATACCTTATAAAAAAAACAATACTAATCCTTAGTCATGATTATTAAGAACTCGTGGTCGGCCATTTCCCTGTCTACGGTGAGTAATAATGACTTTCACCAAGAATTCCCGGTACACACGCGACACCGTAGATCGATGGATGTCAAATGTCCCAACAATTTACAAAAATGTAGAATGTCTCATCTTGCTGGCACACATTATCATTCTCCTTTCGAACTGCAATAATGGACGTCACTTTGCAACAAGCTGACTAACCAATATCAGCACTGATTCCCCCGATGACAGAGCATAAGTGATATAGGTCAGTCCATTTTCATGACAACAGTGGAACCACGAACTTTAAATACCACTAACCTTGACTTTTGGCACGTCAGTGTATATAAACATACTTAAATGAATATGAATGTATATGAATATACGCTACATTTCAAAAGTATAGGAGAACCCTAGTAATTTTTTAAATTGGCCCCCAAAAGTAGTTGTTTTGTATTTTAAATAAGAAAAAAATATTATACATGGTTATAAAAAGGTTAGACATTTTTTTTATGAAAAAAAAAGCATTTTATGATCAAATTTTGATTTCGTCTAAATGCCCACGTTTTACCCTTGATTACTGCAGCACAAATTTTTGGCATTCGTTGCAACTGTTTCTCTCAAAGTATATGTTTGATAATTGATTCTATTCTTTTTGCAATGACTCTAGGATCACTTTTTCATCTTTCTTTTTTCTTTTTTTTTTTTTTTCATTCTTCTGTCAAGTTTATCACATGCTAATTCTGGAGGTATGACTTCAAACATTTGAACTGTAGTGTACGAGGAAAACAGAAAAGTTCTCGGTCCAACCAAGAGGCCCTACCCCGACGAAAAAAGAAGAATCATCGTCACGATGTCAAATTTTGGGGAGTCGACCGGACCGAAAACTTTTCAGCATCTCCTCGTAATTAGATATCACTATTTCCAATTCAGACCTAGGACACGTCATGCTACGTACACGGGGTCGAAGCATCCTTATTTCCTTCGTATCCAATTGCTAAGAAGAAAGGCTTAGCCAGACAGCTTCTTCCAGAGAACGGCCCCTGTGTGGAAAAGAATCCAGAAAGGATGCTTCTCTGACCACGACAATCTTAATCTCTTCAATTCTAGGGTCAATCGTTATTAATCTAACTTATACTCGTCGTTTGTACTTCTTATTTCTCTACAACATTCTTCAGTAACCATCAGCCTTGAGTGGTTCTTGGGCATCGGGTTGGGTGAATATTTATTTAATTTTTTTTCACTGTGTGGTGGGGGTGTAAATATTTATCGGCATAAATCTTTACCTACGCGTGGATATGGAATGTTATAAGGTGAAGATAATGAGAGGAAAGGGGAAAAGCTATAAACGACGCATTTCGTCGAGAGCGCCCGCTCCGCCTAGATTCTTCAGGTTAGAATAAAAGAAGAACAAAACTTAAGGAAATGCGTTGGGATCTCTGGGGATAAATGGGGGACCATAAATCAAATTACCTTATCGCATCTGATCATCAGAGAGTACCTATCACCTTGTTTGTTATATATATATATATATATATATATATATATATATATATATATATGTGTGTGTGTGTTGGAGCCGTTTTGTGTCTGTTGGATTTTAAATCAGTCCACAAATGTACATATATACATGCCAACTCTTATATATGTGGGCATACACATATACACATCTTTTAGAGCCTTTTTTCTCATGTAATACTTTACACATATATGCACACGCACACATATATACATACATATATATATATATGTATATATATATACACATATATGTATGTATACATACATATATATATATATATCTGTACGCACACCTACATGTATATTTTCTCCCTCATATATACCCGTGTGTACACACACACACACACACACATATATATATATGTATGTATACATATATATATATACATATATATATATATATATATCTGTATGCACACCTACATGTATATTTTCTCCCTCATATATACCCGTGTGTACACACACATACAAACACAAATACATATAATATATATAAGAGTAATTTTTTGTGCTATAATACTGGACAGACGAAAATATACAGAGACATGTTCGTCTAATTTAATTACGGAACGATTGTTGTTCCAACAGAATTATCATTTTTCAACAACAAAAGCTCAGATATGTTTCCGTCATTCTCAGGTCCAAAGACAGAGTCGGCGAATTCAGCGAAGGAACTGCGTGCAGCAAAAACAAAAGATCAGATGAATTTTCTTGGCAACAGCCAACAAAAACAAATTCTGTGTCCTCTGTTATTTTCTGGCTTTCACTCTTTCTTGAGAAATGCTTTCTCGGGCGGAAGAAATGCTTCTACATTACGATCAATTTTTTTCTTCTCAGCATTTAGGAAAAAAAAAAGAAAAGGAAAAGAAATTAAATGAAACTGTATTTGATTTCATATAAGATACTTTTTTCTTCCTAAAATGCCTAGACTTTACTTAGTCTGATATCAGAAACTAGAATTTTTGTAAGGGTTATAAGTTATGCGTACAGCAGAAAAAAACAATTTTTTCTTCAGTATCTACAACTGACAAAAGGGCGCGTCATGTATACCATCTTATTCGGAATATTTAACGAGACGGAAAATTGATTTCATAGCAGGACAAAAGACTTTTCCTCGAAGATTCACTCAAGCAAACCTTTTTCTTAAATTCTAGGATAAGGCTCATCATTGCTTGTTAACTGTTTCAGGCTTGCAAGAAACGATTCTCACCAGTAGATTATTATTATTCGACGCTCCGCACGTAGGAGCCCCTTGAACAAAGGCATATTCAAAACAAAAATAAAATTCAAACCTGTTTCTTTTATTTCGTTTCACCGCACCTTGAGTTCAGTTTTTATACTGACCAATTTTCTAACGATGTTCTATCATTACCGCGTGTATCCTGAATTTGAACCTATTGCGATGAACATGTGCCCTCTCTAAGAGGCCCCGTACCTTGGGCGCCTATTGAAAGTTAAAATCAACTCAAACCTCAAGTGAAACTCTTATATAGGATCCATGTCGTCTAAAGATGCTGGGAAAATGGTCGATTCTCTGTACCGCTCCAGTAAGTATCTTCCTGCTACGCCCTACCTTTACGAGAGCCAGACGCGAGATGGATAAAATAACACAATAATAAACAGATATCCCATATCAGCCAAACAATGGATCCCTAAAGTTAGCCAGAGCGTACTTGGTCGAAACGTTGTGTCTATGATGTCATCTATAATAATACATACGAGAACAATTGGTCGAATAGATTAAAAGGCATAAATCCTGGTAACTTTTACATTATGGATATTTATTTGTTAGGCCAACCCAACGGAAAACAACTCGTTCATACAAAAGCAGTCGGTCGTTACAAAAGAAATTGTATGTAAAATAGTAAGTCAACAAGAAGGGTCCAGCCAACATAAACGCAACAGAATTTCTCCATAATGAGTTCATAACTCTAACGGCAATTGTCATGTAAGACAAACACTTTCACCAATGCAAGAGAGCGGGGTTTCAATCGTGGTGGATCGATCGATTCTGACTGACACGATGTACAATACAAAATACAGAGAAATAAATCAATAATAGGTTCGGTATGAAAAATAGTGAGAGATGGACTAATAAGTTCATGCAGTCTGATAAGAAAAGAATATAGATAGATAGATAGATAGATATGGGCAGTCAGAGATAGATAGATAGATAGATATGGGCAGTCAGAGATAGATAGATAGATATGGGCAGTCAGAGATAGATAGATAGATATGGGCAGTCAGAGATAGATAGATAGATATGGGCAGTCAGAGATAGATAGATAGATATGGGCAGTCAGAGATAGATAGATAGAGAGAGAGAGAGAGATAAATATGAGCAGTCAGAGATAGATAGATAGATAAACAGACTGAGATAAATATGAGCAGTCAGAGACAGACAGATAGATAGATCGATACATAGATAGATGAACAGATTGAGATAGACATGAGCAGTCAGAGATAGATAAATAGATGAACAGACTGGGATAGATAGATAGATAGATAGATAGATATGGGCAGTCATAGATATATATATAGATAGATACATACATACATACATACATACATACATGCGACCAGACTGAGTCGGATAATGGGAAATGCTACTGTTAGTGATAAATATGAAAAAATACAGATAAATATGAAAATAGATAAACAGAAAGAAAGAAAGAAAAAAGACATCAGTAAACAAACAATGAAACGTTCTTGGTTCGATCCCCTCTCTAAAATCTGACCAAATAACCGATCATCTATTTTTAAGGAGTTATTGGTCTAATTGATAATTTTCAGCATCCTGCCGTATATAAATACATATGCAGAGATACGAGATCATCATAGATACAAAGATAGATTTTCGAAAAACTATTAATGCGTTTTAAATGACAAACCAAACTGTCACAGTAGAAGCTGCCAAGTTTAATCCGCGGAATTTTTTTTTCTTAGTGTTATATTTTCTTCCTATTTTCATTGTCCGCTTTCGTTCATAAAAAGACCTGCTCAGCGAAGACGTTTGAAAAGAAAATGAACCGGGGTCAAACAGTTTACCGTCTTTTACAAAGTAATCTCGTAGTATCAGACCGATCCAGTGAAAGGTAATTGAATAAAGAGAAAGATACCTACAGTTCTATTGGGATCACTACGCTACAACTATTTCGGACAAGAAAATCCTCCGCGACACGAAAGAGACCCGCTTAGAAACGAGCAGTGAGTACTCACTCGTGACTGAATTTCACATCAATCTTTAATTATTTTCTTGAAGATTAGTGCATGCGTGCTAATGGAGCTCTAGCGAAGGTAACTTGCTTCGCATCATCCTCATTAATCCACATCCGGGTAACATAATAATTATTGGCACGCATAGAAAGTAGAATGGGCAATCAGAGTTCAAATTCTGACCGAGTTCGTTCTTTATATACTAAATGCTCACCCAATGTTATCGTTGTAGACAGCTATGGTTACGGTTATACAGGGTGCGATAGATAAATTGTCGTCTAAATTACGCAAAAATTAAAATAACACTGACGTTTCATTTTAACAGATATACTTACCAAAATTACACAAAGATATCTTGAAATACTAAAGTGTAAATTGATTCAATAAAATCGATATTGGCTTCAACCACGGCCACTAGACAACTTCGGAATGTCCAGCAACTCTTCTGAACGGTCAACATGTTTAAATTGTTATAATGCTGCTATAATCCTTGCCTTCATTTCATCTTTGGGGCTGTAAGGCGTTTTTTTTTTTATCACTCGCTCAACTACTTTCCACACGCGATAATCAATAGGGTAGTCTGGGGAGATAGGTGGCCAGATGTAAGGGGTGATGTGGTCGCAGAAATTGTCTGACAAACACGACTGGGTTCTCCTGCTTGTGTGGTATGGTGAAGAGTCCTGTTGCCACATACAAGTTCTTCCAGCAGCCACCCTCTTGACCCAGGGCAGCACTACCTCCGCAAGGAACTTGATGTAGGCCTCCGTATTGAGTCTGACGCCCCGTGGGAAGATGAATGCAGACGTCGCCATTAAAAGTGATCACTCCAAACACCATGATGTTGACTGGATATATCATCCAACTCTTTCCAAATACTCTGCACTTTCTTCAGATTGACACACAAACACACTGAAATGTTTGTATTGGAGCTTCGGGCGCGAATGCCAAGTACAACAGCATGCCGTTTCCAAATTCCTAGCGAAGTGAATTGCGTCACGGTGCTATTTTTATCACAGACGGTGCCCAACTGACCCTACTAAATGGTGCAGTCAAAAAAATCAAAAACAAATAACGCGCATGCGCGAAATTAAAAATATAAAATGGTGGCAATTTACTGATCGTACCCTATATATATATATATATATATATATATATTGCTTGAAGATTACGTTCAAGCAGAAAACAGATTGTTGCCTAATTTGATCTTACTGCTATCTATATCTCTACCCTTAAAAATAGGATACCTTAAAATTATATATATATATGTGTGTGTGAGTACGTGTGTGTGTGTTTATATGCTTCAAGCAGTTGTGTTTGTTTTTTTACAGTTTGTATATAATAATTTTCTCTTGTCAACGTACATCAATTTCCTACTGGTATTAATTTGATGCTATGTCGATTAACGAAGGCTTTTACGGCAAATTTGTCTAAAAATATTAGCATATGAGCCGATGCAAAAATCTTGGATTTTTATCAATGTAGGTATTTTTTTTTTATTAACATTGGAGATGCAATCTTTCAGTTGATCGTATTTATTATATAATACCGGTCTGCCAAAATTTCTATTAGGAGTTTTAATGGGCAAATATCATTTGTAACTAGGACTTCAGAAGTTTTAAAAAACATTAGATATGGTAAATCTTACATACTTAACTTTATTATTAAGTGATGTATACTTATGTATACCGTCCTGGGTATGACAATGAACTACATCCAGCAGAATGTCCTCTGATCAGGAGACTGGCGGTTTTGAGGAGCGTAGAACAACCTCTTAAGTGTTGTTCTTCCTAGGTCTATCCTGACCCGGGGTGATAGCACCTGTTAGGGTCCCAGCTATGGGCAAATAGTGATGGGTGACCTTATGGGTAAACCAAATTTTACTTTGTAGCGTAGGTTATTGAAAGAAAAGAAACAGTGGTTAATAATTAATTTGCATATCTTTATAATTTTGTGGACGGGGAGAGGAAGCTTATCCTTGGATTTATTGAGGTGATTTCTTAATTTATTAAAGTACTTAATGATGGGCATATTGCTGTATAGTGATTTGATGTCTAAACTAGCCATATACTTGTTAGTCATATTTATGTCTTGTATTTTTTGGAGTAAGTCACTTGAGTGTTTGATGTGTGTTGTGCTGATAGTCTCAACGATTTTGTGATAGCTCTAGCTAACTTGTGGGGTGCATTATCAATTCCGAACACACTGTGTATGATGGGTATGTTAGGTTTGTGTCTCTTGGGTAAGCCATATAATGTGGGTACAGCAAGACCTCTGCTCGGGAGATTTGAGTAGTGTGGAAGCACCTCTTAACTGTTGTTGTTCCTATATCCACCCTGACTCGTAGTGGTAGCACGTGGTAGAGTCCAAACTATGGGCAAATAGTAAACCCCAAAAGAAAATCACAGTATATTTTTATAATAAAATGACCAACAATAAATACAGTGGTTGGACAAAATAATTGAAACGCTTGTCAAATTCAAAGAAAATTTATTTAATATGGAGTTGGTCCTCCTTTAGCCTCACATACAGCTTTAATACATCTAGGAATTGAATCATACAGCTTCCTGACTTCATCCAGAGGAATTTTCAGCCATTCTTCCATTAACGCCTGCTCCAGCTATTTAAGACACGACGGTGGAGGATAGCGGCTACTAACTTGTCACTCCAAAATGCACCACAAATGTTCAATAATATTGATATCTGGAGATTGGGGAGGCCACTCCATGTGTTCTAGCTCACTTTCATGCTCTTCATACCAATTCTTAACCACTCGAGCGGTATATATTGGAGCATTATCGTCTCGGAAGATGTAGTCACCATCAGAGAATAAAGTCTTGGCCTTTGGATGAACATGATCTCCCAAAATGTTCAGGTAATCTTTGCTGTTGATTCTACCATGTAGAGCAACTATTGGACCAAGACATTTCCATGATATGGCGGCCCAAACTATCACTGATCCACCTCCATGCTTCACTGTTAGAAGAAGGCAGTCAGGGTTGTAAGCTTCTTTGGGCTGCCTCCACGCATAAACTCGCCCTGAAGTTGGGAAAAGAGAAAAACTGGACTCGTCTGAGAATATGACTTGCTTCCATTGGTCTGCAGACCAGGCATTGTGATCTCTGCACCACTTCAACCTCTTCTGAATGTTGCGAGTGGAGAGAAGAGGTTTCCTTACGGCAGCTCTTCTATGATATCCAGCCTTATGGAGCTCATGACGAACAGTTTTAGTAAAAACTGGACTATGATTATTCAACTCAGCAGTCACTATGGCCGCAGTAGTCCGATTATTTTTTGCCACATTGCGTTTCAATGCACGTCGGTCCCTGTCAGTAAGTTTGCAAGTCTGGCCCAAATTGCTACGGTTGCTAGAGGTTTTGCTCTGTTTCTCGAATTGCGTCATAGTTGTTGATACGGTAGCTCTTGAAAAACCAAACAGTTCAGCAACCCTAGTAATCGAGGCTCCTGCTATGCGAGCTCCAACAATTTGCCCTTTTCCGAACTCAGAGAAGTCAAGCATTTAGCTTAGATTTTACTAAATTCTAAAAATAAATAAGACAAAGACATTAAATTAGATAAATAAACATATTTACAATCGATATAACCTGCAATTACGAAGTTTTAGTTAAATTTCTTACTATAATAGGTCTTTGAAATATAGGAGTGAAATTTGCACCTGTTCCAATTATTTTGTCCAAACCCTGTATTTTATAGCAAAATGACCAACGATACAACAATAAAAAAAAATATGAAAATGAATATTTTAGTAAAATTACCAAAAATCCATTTTATGATCTATACACTATATATCTTAAAAACTTACCTTTATTAAGAAAGTATAAAGTTATGTACAAAATATATGTAGCTGAATGCATTAAATTATGTACAAAATATTTTGGCATTAGATATTGATATGCCGCCAAACAGAATCAACCAACCGAACGATCAATATGAAAGAATTATTTCATAATATTAATCCATATAATATCCTACAATTCTTTAAAGAACTCAAACTGTATTCGAAAACATAACTTCAACAAAACTACAATGTAAAACATGCATATCACTGCCTCTAGTAATTATGTCTACATAAACATGATTATGCACAAAAGCGGAGTATCATCTGCCATGTACTCAATTGTGAAAGCAGAATAACGTATATCATAATCTATTACTTCAAAGCTCCTAAGAGAATTAAATATCGCTTTTAAGCGACCTATAAGGTGTTGATATGCCGTTAAACAAACAAGTCAATCAGATTTTTTTTAAGTATTGTGGATCGGACAGAAAATTTTCCAGCATCTTCTCGTGTTAAGATTAAGTTAGTCATAAGCTGAAAAGATTGTGTTGTGGTAGTCTCGCCAATGTATTACCCTTGTCTGTTATGAAAAATCAGGATTTGACGTCTATTATAGATCCTATATGGTCATAAATACCAAGCGTTGCGCTGGTGAGAGATATGAAACTACTTCAACCACTGAGTAGGCCCTGTATTCATATCGGTGGATAGAAAGAATTATTTTGCATATATTGTTGCAATTGCAACATTCCCCCGTCGAATACGATCCTCGCACTCAGCATCTAATACGGTTTCTCCCCCTCAGCATCTTTGACTGTACAGCCAGGCTCAAATAAGCCATTGTAAACAACACGAGAGTCTGTATTATCGTCTGCATATTTCTTGACACGACCTTTATTCACTGTCTGATGCAAACAATTACACTTGGCTTAGGTCAAGGACTGCGGGTGAAAAGTCAAGTTAGATGCTGACCTCTGGGGCTTAATGCACCACCCACGGACCAATGTCTCGACCACTCTTCTCAACAACCGTTCATAAATCCTGGGAATGGAAGCATTGCCATTTCTATAAGACAACAAGACTTAAAATCTAATGGTCATTGACCGGGGTAACTCTTTGTCATCATTGTGTAAGGAGTTTCATATTTCATACCCTCTCTTTATGAATATTTTAAAGTTTTAATGATTGACATTTGGAGAAGTAGTTCCAAATCCCAGTTTACCGTTTTCGAAAACCAATCTTCTCGAAGATAAAGATATTGAAAAGCGTATCTCACTAATGGGTGCGGTGCAGGGTGAAAGGAATGAACGAGAATAAAACGACTTTTAGTGAGAAGTGAGGAGAAAGAACAATCAAATAACAGGGTTCAGAAAGACAGACGACGGCGATAGATGTTGCTTTGCTTTTACATTTTGGGAGATTGTAGTTATCAGGGAAGTAAGAAACCGGAAGGAAGTTCCACAGGCGATAAGAGCGAGAAAAGAAACTATTAGAATAGAACAAATGGTTACATCTAGCTAGTTGAACAGTAAAACGTCGGGACCTAATGACCAATCTAGTAGAACTCTTAAAATTCATGCAGTAGAGTCACTAAGGAGAAAAATGTCATCAGAATAATTGCCATGAAAATATATTAAGGACAGACTGAGGGAAGTTACGTTAGTTGTTATTATTTACATTATTCACATTTGGACTATAGTCCTAATCTTTATTATTGTTATCATAACGTTTAAGTTCTTGTACCCTCCAGCATTCTTCAGGTACCTGCCAGTCAGGATAACTTTCAAGAAATTTCGAACTTGCAGCCATTTTCTTCCTTTATTAATAGCTCCTGTATAGTATCTTTTTCTAGAAGGCCTAGCATAGGCACCGATTTTTTGAGACGTCTGATTCTCCACCTCTCTGTCTAATATTTTTACTTCAATCCACAGGGGATAGTGACAATCCTTTTCTTTTGATACATGATCAGCCATGCCTGATTTCATTGTCTCGCCCCAAATTACGAAAATACATTTTCGCTTACTGATATTTTTAGAAGTTGTATATAAGCTTAAGTACGAACCTTATTTAATAGTTTAAAGAACAGATGCTTACCGAAGTTTTACAATTTAAAATGAAAAATTAAATTAAATTAAAACCAATAATTATTTGCTAAAATCGTTTTCAAACATACTAGGGTCGGTCGAAAAGTTCATAGATATTCTCATAGAATTTGAACAAATGAGATTTATTTTTCAATATAGTTCCCCTTGCGGTCCACACACTTCTTCCATTGATGTTGCAGTGCTTGGATCCCATTAGTGAAGAAACATTTATCCTTTTGGTCAAAAATGTCATCAACAACAGATATGACATCATCATCACTGTGATACTGGTTCCCAGCCGACGGTTTTTTTCATGTTGGTGAACAGATGATAGTCAGATAGGACCAAATAATAATAGGGATAGTGATCAACCAGTTCAAAGTCACTGTCATGCACAGCAGCTATTGAAAGACTCGTCCTTGCTTAGGAAACGTCCAAGGAAACCAACTGTCAGATTTTCCCGTGATGTGATCAAGTCTTGACATGGCAGCCACCGAGAAGAAACCTTCGTCATGCCAAGTTCATTGTGCAGAATATCCTCAACCTTTTCAGGAGATATGCTAATACCATTGGCTATTTCATTTATAGTCAATTACCTGTCATGCCTCACCAGTTGGTGAACACGATCCATGTTTTCCTCGGTGGTGGCAGTTGCAGGACTTCCAGAACATAGGTCGTCTTCAAGACTCTACCTTACTCTCCTGTATACTGTTGCCCAATTTTGTACTGTTGATAAAGCTGGAGTCTCATACTCTAATGTGGCAACCATGTCAGAAAGAATGTTCCTGAAAGCTAAACGCTTTTTGTGGGTACCTGATAACACCACGATGGCAAATTTAGTCAATTTTCAAGATAAGTCGCTATTAGCTACATTCGAAGTCTTCTGTGAACAGTCAGATGTCAGTTTAGCTGGAAAGTAACAATGCAGTTATTAATCAGAAGGGTTGAAATTAATACATGTAAGGTTTCACAGCTCTAGCATCACTCCATCATAGTCAGCCTAGGAACCTTATATCCCACCCTTGTATATCGATGTGGTTCGGTTTTAATTGGAGAAATATTTTAGTTGGCGTTTTGTTCTGTGAATGTGTCCTACAAATAAAATTAAACGTAACAAATTTTAGCTAAATATGACACAGCCATACTGTTATAAATATTTTTTTTTAAATCAGTAACTTATTCTTCCGTATCCAGACGCACACTTATTAAAACACGATAAAAGCCATTTAAATGCAATTCGCTACACACACAGTACTTGTCATTTAATGAACCCAGTCATTACCTTAGATTTTTCATTTACCACAAAAAAAACTTCTAGCGTAATTATTACTAATAACATGTGACGGTAGAAATCCCTTCGTAATTAAAAACCCGAAAACAATGTTGTTTATAAACTTTCGAGTCCTTTGGGAGAGTATATCGCCAATATCAATAACCACAAACCAATATTAAAACCTTTCGTATCTGTCTGTATTTCTGAGTTGAGGTATTATGCACATTATTTACATTATTCGGACTATTGTCCTCATCTTTGTCGCCATATTTATTAGGGTCCTGTCACTGGATCTAACCAACGCCTTTATCCACTGTGCTATGTGTCCATTTGTCTGTTGGTTAGATCCAGTGACATGACCCAAAGAGCGTGACTTCAATACCCGGTTAAGGCAGTGGAGAACTTTCAGAGGGAAATTAACAGGAGGTAACTGATAACTGACATCCATTAAACATGGCACGTGGAACTAGAACAGTCTACCCCAGTGAGCGAAATAAAGGGTTCAGTTCGACATTCCAACCACCTGAAGAAGGCCGGAGCGTACAACGGCCGAAACGTTGTAATAAATATGGCGACAAAGATGAGGACAATAGTCCGAATAATATAAATAATGTATTAAAACCTTTAGTAACAGAAATACTACACTCTCTCGTAGGTTAACTTGTTATTCATCGAAACTTCAATTTGTGCGCATATCACATTAAAAGACACCAAAAATACAACTATTTAAATAATACAAATATTAGTAGATGATGCTAAAACGCTGTACTGTAAAGAAAAAAATCAGAATAGTCGAAGCTAGTATTATACAAAAGGAACAATCCACTTTAAATATCTTTCAACAGGGGAGACTGGATTTTTAAATGTGTATAAATTATTTAAAATACATATAAAATATTTATATACTCGTGTCCGATGTCGTCAAGCTCTGTGAAACCATTCTACATACTATACGTAATTTATATGACACACCTATATTTGAAATTAAAATATCACGTGCCAAAATCTGCCAGGATGTAGATAACTAACTCTTGTCTACGAAATTTACAACAAAGTGCGTACTCTGAATTTTTGCCTATTACGATAAGCAGGTGTTCTCTCAGGGAAGCCCCATGCCTTGAGCGCCTACTGGAACATTAGCTCAGCCCCTACCTCAAATACATAAGTTCCATCGCTAAGCGGTTCCCTGTACCGCTTCAATAAGTATCTAACCTTTATAAAACCCAGGTCCGATCGAATGAGCTGTTACGTGACATCTGTTCTTCTTTACGGCAGCGAATGCTGGACGATTTCCTCAATTGTTCACCATTGTTGCAGAACGAATAAGTTATCGCGCTACGTGACACTCAAATATTGTCTTCTTCATTAGATTTTAAAATGTTACCGAATCAATTCAATACTATTTAATTTTCAAAGGGTGTTTGTATTAAATTTTCAAAGGGTGTTTGTATTAAATGTCAAATTAAGAAAAATACATTATAATTGCAATAGAGCAATATCATTTCATAATTTCTCTATAGGAGAGAGGCGAATAATTTGGGACTGCACCAATTTTTAGAAAAATCTATAAATATGAATATAATAGATCGAAACTTTTAAAAATTTCACGAATTATTCAAAACTAAATACGGAATCAACTATTTCTGGTAAATTTAGTAAGTACTTGAAAATAATTCGGTTCACAACTGTATATATATATATATATATATATATATATATATATATATATATATATATATATATATATATATAATTATTTATTTGAATATTACAACATAAATATGTTATAAAATCACGACAAAAATAGCCATTTTGTTTCAACACTTCTGGTGTCTTATCAAGTGATGATGTAGAATATAGAATAAATGGTTTCAAAAGTTTCAAATTAATTAACGATCCTTAGCTAGGAGTAAACGCTGTTACATAAGCTAGAATGACCAATCAAAATACAAGTATAGGGTGATTCAAAAAATTTGACAACTAAGCAAGGTTATCATAGATATTAAAAGATTTATAAAATTTGAAATTAAAATTAAAAGTAAAGAATTAAAAATTACCTATTTAGAAATCTAAATCAAATCTCTATTAAGTTTTAAATTGTAGAATTAACGAGGAGAAAAAATATAAAAATAAAAGATATATATATGCTATTTAATTTGTATTTTCATTGAAATTATGTTGAAAGGGATGTTCAGAACCCCAGACAGAAATGTATACACTTTAGTTTCATTTCAACATGTTAGTCGCCTCTCACGCGAAATCATTCGAACACACGCATGTTAAGCGCTCAGACATATATGTATATGTATGTGTGTATGTGTGTGTGTGTGTGTGTGTGTGTGTGTAATAATAGAGAAAGACTGTTCACGTATGCTTCTTATAATATTATAATTAATTATAATAATTATAATTATAATAATTATAATTATATAATTATAATTATATAATTATATAATTATAATATTATAATTAATTATAATAATTAGTAGATATTGTATGCCGATGAAAGAAATTCGAGAGAAAAAAAACAATAGTAATAATAATATTTATTGTATATTATTAGGCCTTTAATATGTAGCCCTGGCGAATCGTATATTATGCAGGTAAGGGAAGGATCGTTAGCATTGGCTCGATGATTCCGACTTCTGTCGAATTATTCATTAGGTCAGGAGGCTGAACAGAAGCAAGAGAAAAGATTTTCAAAATCGGAATTTTTGGACATACCTTGATCTTTTCTCAATGAATTTTTATTTTAAAATAAATTCATACATTCTAGATTTAAATAGGAATTTAGGCATAGTCAACGAATAAAGTTTCCCAAAAATTAAGCCATCAACGAAAACTCCACAATTCTAATCATGGCAAACAGCTAGCCCAAAGCTACTAGATTTCATCAGTAATATACCACGTGCGCAACAAAAATTCTCTCAAAAGATTTTGGAGGGAGTTTTATTTTTCGTTGAGAAAGCATACAGGCGTGTCTGAAAATTCCAATTTTTAACATCTTTTCTCATAATGCTTCTATGTAGTCTTGAAGCCTAATAATAAATATTATTATTTTTATTATTGTTATTACTATTATTATTATCATTATTGTTGTTGTTTTTACATGTCCAATTTATTTCATCGATCTAATATATATATATATATATATATATATATATATATATATATATATATATATATATGTGTGTGTGTATAAATGTTCTCAGAGTGGATCTGTAGAGGAGACAAAATGAATAACAAGAGACAAGAGTAAAAACTATTTTCTTAGCCGACGCGTTTCGTCCTCTGAAGGGCTTTATTAGGGCAGAGGACGAAACGCGCTGGCTAAGAATAGTTTTTACTACTGTCTCCTGCTATTCATATATATATATATATATATATATATATATATATATATATATATATATATATATATATATATATATATATAAAGACATTTTTATGTTTATACATTCTTTTTATAGATACAAATATTTAAGCAAATGCTCTGTTTTATAATAAACAGTATTAAACAACATTTACCGGCCTGAATGTCCGAGAAATTTTCATAGAAAATTTTCGTCCTCCGACAGGAATCGAACCTGTATTCTATACGGAACCGTTATATAGCCTGACGTGTCTTAACCCTTTCGGCCAAAGAGGAGCGTTCGGTTATCAAGGTCGCTTTTACTGTCTCTAAATTTTAATCTTCCATGAATCTCTCACGTACATTCATATCTGCTTATGGCGTATCAAATATATATATATATATATATATATATATATATATATATATATATATATATATATATAGTTTTCAATGTCATCGACACTTCAATGTCATCGACACGGGGACGTCACCTTCTTAAATTTGCCCGACTGATATTTTCTATTCATAATATGCTGATTATCTACAAATATATTTTTCGGTGTTACTTCCATCGTTGGTATTTTATCATTGCGTTGTTTTTAGCTAATGAATTGTTGAAACGTGTCGAATGTTGCTCTAATTACGTTATCTTGCTGAGTTGGTTGTAACGACTCGCCCACATGGTCACCAAAGGTTAATGGACTTCGATCAGAAAGCAGATTCGCATAATTCCAATCATAAAATACGAAAATAGTCCTTATTAATCAATGTTTTTCTAAGAAATTCGCATGTGCGTATGCGTGTCAGTGATAGTCTCTGTGTTTGTGCTTAGTTGTTCTTGTATTTAAGTGCATTTCATGGGTGCACCTCATTACATATAAGTCCAATGGATGCGTTGGCGTGCATTATCAATTCTTTCATAGCTTACGTTACCAGTGAAATCAATTTTAAAGTGGCAGTGTCCAAGGTTCACAAAGGGCGCCAGCATTTATTACAGAGGCGTTTCATGATTGGTTCTTTGTTTTCTAAGGATTTCAATCTCAACCATTACAGTCTCCCACACATCTGCCCTCATTACAGCGAACGATAAAGAAAGTGATCAATGAAAATTGATATATTCATTAATTTTTTTAAATTTTATTTTGCTTTCACTTTATCATTCGGTCATTTTTCCCTCCATCGTGTGGTTACTTTTTTTTCTTTAATTTTTACTATTTTGCATAAAAAAAAGTTTCCGAAAAAACATGTTTCTCTTTTCAGGGATACTGGAATCTTTAATGTTGAAGCAGGAATTAATTTTTCTTTTCTTTTTTTTTTCTTGACAGGCAAAGTAATTTTTTCTTTTTTTTTTCTTTGTATACTATTTCTTCAAGAAAAATTTAATTGGAAAACTTGGATTCATGCAAGAGAAAAGGTTCTGGTCTTGCAAGTCAATGATAATAACTACATTCCACGTTTCGTGCCTGAGAGATGTGAGCTAAAAATTCCTTTAATGTTGGTGAAATTTGCTTCTGCATATAAACAAAATATTGAAGGATGAAAAAATCTAAAATTTTGGCCATTTTATTTTCTTTAACTACCCATCGATTTTCATTCGATCTGCCAATAATAAAAAATGTTCAAAAGTTTAAGAGATCAGAATAGATTACTGCGATCATAATTCAATATTTCGTTGCCGTCTAATAATTCGTATCGTTATAGTAGCATTGCAAAGGCATGGACATTAATTTTCCTGTACATTGTCTTCTAATCAACAAAACAAATGAAAAGTCCATTTTGAGCAGTTCTCTTCTCATTGCCTGTTTGCAGAAATTATCAAAGTAATAGATAAGTAGATATTGTCAGTAAATGTAATAGATAGATAGATAATGATTCAGTTAGTACAAGTAACATACAGATAGATCTACTTTTCAGGAAAGTTTTCATCAAACCATTCACGGACATAATGAGATGATTATACATTTCCTTGGAAAAACATGACTTCCCAGAATCTGAACATTCTTTTTTATCACCCTCTATATCTATCTATCTATCTATCTATTACTCTCTCTCTGTCTCTCTCTGTATATATATATATATATATATATATATATATATATATATATATATATATATATATTACAATGAATCATTCATACAAAAAATAAATTAGTAAAGTTAATGATGTAAAATGGCGAAAACCCATCGCTAACAAAATGTTAAAGATGCATTAACCTACTAATCACTGATACTTGTTTTTTTAAAATTATAAGCTGTATAAGGTCTTTCTTAAATACGCAAGTACTTTCGACTGTACATTCAGTCATCTTCAGGCATGGAAATTATTTAGTATTTGGTAAAATTCAGGTAGCATCCGAGACGAAAAAATATAATGCGAATCGAAATATATTTTTTTTTAATATGTGATTGATAACGGATACAAACTATTGGAGCGTGTAGTCGCAACGCTAAGGTTGAATTCTTTTGAAAATTTAAGTGAGTATGTTTTTTTACTAATATGGTAATTTGAGAATTGTTTGTTGTATAAGTGTATCAGTCAATGTGGCATGAAATAAATAGATCAATAAGTACAGTAATGTCTCAGTTGTTATCCCAAAATGTACATGTCGGATCAGTTCTTTTAAATCAAATATGTGATGCAGTTCAATTTATATTACAATGAATCATTCATACAAAAAGTAAATTAGTAAAGTTAATGATATAAAATGGCGAGATACCTTCGCTAACAATATATATATATATATAGGCGAACCTCGGATCACTATCAAATCGGTTCACAAACTTTCGAAACCTCAGAAGACCTGTTTTTTAGCGTTGCGTTTTTCTTATTTGGTGTTTGATTTAAATAATGGTTGCATTGATGATTCATTGATTTTTTTTTGTGGGGGGAGGTTATGAACTTGTGCCCAAAGTACAGTTGCAAAAGTTTACATAAGCAATCATATTGGTGCCCATGAACGAATTAATTCATTTTACATTGTTTCCTATCATGAAAATACTTTCGGTTCACGAACAACGTTCAGGAACGAATTAAATTCGTGAACCTATATATATATATATATATATATATATATATATATATCGCATACTGATGCACACTTTTCATATTTGTATATCTATCGAGCTATCTATTTGATGCTTATATCTATCTTTTATCTATCTTTTATCTCTTTCTCTCTCTCCCTCTCTCTCTCCCTCTCTCTCTCTCTCTCTGAATATATATATATGTGTGTGTGTGTGTGTGTGTGTATGTATGTGTGTGTGTTAATAAATATGCATTTTGTTCTTCACCGTTATTACATCTCTGCGTTTCATACACGATGCAATTGTCAGGTGCGGATTGAAAACTGACCGTTGTGAAATTTAAATATTGATATTTATAACCTTCTGTTGAGACATTGGAGCAGTCAATTTACTTGTATAATTTTTTTTTAAGCATTTCACACCAAGCAAGGCGAGATACCACTAGTACGCAAGGGGTTACAGAGTGTGGGAGCGAGAGTAAAGAGGTGTGATGGAGGAAAGGATGAAGAGAAGGACAGGGAATAGGTCAGGGCATCTGGAGATGTTGATTGATATTACATTTGAATAGTTGGAGATTATAGCTATCAGGGAAACAAGTGATAGGAAGGGAATTCCACAGACGGGAGGTGCGAGACATGAAGCTATTGGAGTAGAAGAGATTTAACCACATTTAACCGTTTTGACAGTGAAAGTGTGGGACCCTGATGACAGCCTAGTAGCACGCTTAAATTCATGCAGTCTGGGAACTAGCGAAAGTAGCTCGTCGGAGCAGTTACCGTGAAAGGATTTGTCGAAAAGACATAGGGAGGCGCCGGCATGTCTGTGAGAGAGCGACTGTAGACGAGACGCCCGATCAGGACCAACCACATTGCATATCCGTCTCTGGATCTTGTCGAGGATCTTAAGGCGAACAGCGGGGGCTCCAGACCAGCAGTATTCCATGCAAGGGCGAATAGTCGATTTATAGATTTGAAGGATGGACTCGGACGAGAAAAATTTTTTGGCGCGACACAGGGAACCAACTTTCCTTCCGGTGGATGAAGCAATTAAGTCAGTGTAATTGTTCCATCTCAGGTCAGCGGACAGTGTGAGACGAGGCAGTCTTAAAGAGGTTCTCTCGTGGAGTTGAGAATCAGACATTCTAATGGGCGACAGGGGGTGGTTCCCTGTGGTGAGTAATAGAGAGCAGTTTGGTTTTAGAGGCATTAAAGTTAACCAGCCAATTCCTGCCCCAGTCTACAATCGATTGGAGGTCCTTTTCGAGACTAACAGCCAGGTTAGTTTTGTCAGCGATACCAGACTTGCTATTGAGGCAGGAGTAAATAGTAGTGTCGTCAGTATAGATGCCTATCAGAAATGATGACATCGGGGAGATCGTTAATGAAGATAAGAAAAAGAGTAGGGCCTAGGATAGAGCCTTGGGGAAAACTTTGCGTTCGTGGGAAAGGAACTGGGGGAGAATCCGTTAAGGGCGACCTTCATTACACGGTTTGACAGGAATGATCGTATTAAGTCAAATAATCGGCCTGAAATTCCGTATCCCTTAATCTTACGAAGGAGACCGGCATGACAGACCCTATCAAACGCTTTAGAGATATATAGAGCCATGGCACGAGCTTCTCCGTTATTGTGAAGTGCTTGGTAAACACTTTCAGTTATGGCCGTGAGCACATGAGCTGTAGAACGGGCAAATCGGAAACCATATTGCTTATCAGAGAGCAGATCATGGGATATAAGGTGATTAACCACTTCGGCGTTGATTAAAGCTTCAAAGACTTTGCCGAAGAGTGGTAGGAAACTGATAGGACGGTAGTTAGATGAATCAGAAGGGTCTCCAGAGTTATTAAAGACAGGTACAATGGATGATGAGGATCTTTCAACAGGCTGGAAAGCAAGATTCTTTGAGGCAGTAGTTATATAATTTGGACTGGGAAGAGGCCAGTTCAGGAGCACATTTCTTCAGGACAATGGCTGGTAACCCGTCGCCACCGTTAGCCTTATGGGAGTCTAATTTTGAGATGATGTCCTATACCAACGATGGGGTTATGTGCAACTTGCTCAATAGAGCCTCGGTTCTAGGGGGAAATCGGGTGTGGGTACACCGTATGAGTCGAGCGTTGAATTGGAAGAGAATTACCGAGCAAAGCACTCAGCCTTATCACTGAGGAGATCAGGACCTCAAATTGGTTGAACAAAGGAGTTATTGAAGTTTTGCTTTTGTTAAGTACGCTCTTGCAGAGATGTCAATAATCCTTGGAGCCGAATTTGCAAGATGCAATACGTTGTTTCATTCTGTCAGCAAATAGTAACTTTGCTTCATTGAAGACACGCTTGCACTCGTTACGTGCTGAGACAAAGAGACGTCTGTTGCGATCTGACATGCCACTACGATATAGGCGGAAGAATTGATTCCTATGGGCAATGGCAGCTGATCAAGCAGCAGAGAACCAAGGGGAAGAGCGCGATTTAACCTTATATTTCCTAGCGGGAAATCCTCAATTCCAGCTTTTACCTAGGAGGAGACCTCGGAAGCGCATTCTTGAACGGAGAGTTTAAAGACCACATCCCAGGAGACATCGCGAAGGAAATCCCGGATCGATTCCCAGTCAGCTCGTTGATAACAGAATGATGTTCTGTTGGTAGGAGGTTCTTTGCTGGGGGTGGAGTAGAAGGAGATGTTGACAGACACTGCAGCATGATCAGAGTTGCCAAGAGGGCTGAGCTGCGAGGCGCGACACGACTCTGCGATGGAGGTGAAACAGATCGAGAAAGGAAGCCTTACCGCCCAAGTTGTTGGGGAAACGTGTGGGAAAGTCAACTATTTGCGTGAGGGATTGAGAAAGGTTAGTTATATTTTTAAGCCACTTAATATGGTGGGCGTTAAAGTCCCCGAAACACGAATATCTGAGCAAACGGATGGAGATAGACTTGACTATATTATCGGAAATGCTTTCGAGTACACCACAGTCTTGGGAGGATAGAGAGCAATAGAGGAAGAATAGGTAGCTTACAACATTGAGGAGAGATATGCGGAGACACAAGTATGAGTGTCTGGAGATGAGAGAGAGATCTCTCTAGCCAGTGGGAGATTGTCTTTGACGTAAACTCCAAGGCTGTGCATGTGGGTTTGAGAGTCTTTTCTAAGGAGAGGAAGGTAACCGGGAATCGAGAGGTCAGGGGAAGGGATAAACGAGTCGAGGTTGGTCTCGCAGAGAGCCAGTATATCAGGAGACTTCTCAATGGGGAACGATTCCACACCACTGAAGTTGGTTCGAATGCAACGGAGATTAGAAAAAGAAATGTTAAAGGGTTTAGGTGATTTTTTAAGAGCTGGTTTAGGTTAGCTTTTTTTATCGTTATTTGTGATGTTTGGTAATTTAGAAAGTGAAAATGAGAAGGCCTGAAGTAGAAGTAGCAGACTGTCATCGACTGTGACGTGTACAGAAAGGAACTGGCGCAGCCTGCATCATAATGTGGCCACAGGGTATTATACAACTGTTGATGAGAGCGACCACTCAAGACGCTACGCAAGAGCTAGGGCTCCTAACTACCAGTCGGGAACAGCAACCAGAAAACTGTCAATTCGATACCTTCAGAATGAAGAGACATTGCCAAAGACTGCACGGATCACAGGAGAATCACGACAGTATTAGTACTAAGGCCAGAAAGGAGGAGAGGAAGAGTTCCGGGAACCCCTTCCTAAACAAGAAACATGGGGTGAGCCTCTACTCTTGATAAAAAAATATATGATATATATATATATATATATATATATAAGATGTATGATATATATATATATGCACTTACATAATATATATATATATATATATATATATATATATATATATATATATATTCTGAAGATTGCGTTTGGTATGAAACCCTGAGTCGTGCAAACGGTGTAGGATAATATGTATATTTATTAATATATATATACTTTATATAACATCAAGCACTTTTCCATAACACCAGCACTGTGCAATTCATATACAGGCCATATACATAGGTGCATACAAATGTCATTACAATTCATATACACATACTAACATGTACACAAATAAAGGGTGTTTCATTAAGACGGATTATATATAATGGTGTTTCATTAAGACGGATCAAAGTCAGCAGTAAATAAATCAGTGTTATTGGTTAAAATCTATTTATTTCTCTACTGGATCATATTATTTAAGTCATGGCAATTATGCGTGAAAAATAACATCGCCCAAATGTCCGCCAAATCTGAAAGAAAAAGAAAAAAATCATCAGACGCATAAACTTAATTCACATTCAGAATTGGTCAAACTTATTGGAACACCCTTTATATGCAACTAAAAATAATAATATACACACACACAAAAATGCATCCATACATATTGAATATATATATATATTGTGTGTGTGTGTATATATATATATATGTGTGTGTATATATGTACATATATACAAAACACACACAAATATATATATATATACATTTATACACATATACACAAACGCATATATATATACATATATACACATATACACATACATGTTCATAGAGATATATATATATATATATATATATATATATATATATATATGAAACTCCTAATATATCCAATTTACATATCTAAAATGTAATTTATACACCCTTAAAGTACACACTATCACGTAACAACATATATATATATATATTTAAATTTAACGAAAAACAAGATAACAAATATAGTGGAGAAACAAATGAACTCCTCTGATTGCTGTACGAACTATAAAGACAATCTGTGACCATCGACTCAATGTTGAATACGAACATAGGGAAAATCCAAGTGAATCCTTGTAATATAAAATATTAAAACACATTCACAAAAATAGAGCAATGTATTTATTACAGAGTATATATGAATTACTGATAATCATATATAAGGAATCGAAAGAGACGTTATTTGGTATAATATGTATATTTATATATAATTAGTTTTTTTTATTCCTTTATGTCACACCATTTTTAGACCTTGTGCCATAATTGTATTTTTATGCAATAAATATCCATTCTTGGTTTTAGCCTTCATAATTGGTCTGTTCGAATTCTAGTCAAGTTCATTGCATTCACTTACGTGCAAATACCCTTAGGAAAGGTATGAAACCATCTCTTCTCCCCCAGTTATGGGTTGAGTAGCAGGACAGACTGACTCCTATAGCCTTGGTTGGCAAGTAGTCTACTGCAGAAAGAAACGGCAACTTACTTTAGGAAAATCTTCTGCCTTGTCAGTCATGAATCGAAATTAGACGTTAACGCCCATGTGTGTATAACATATATCACTTAACTGAATTGGTGAATGCACGTATTTGAGAAGACATGCTTCTTTTTTTTTAATGTAAATTTACGTCTACCGACCTGTGCATTTTCGAGGGCCTAAATTAAGAAAAAAATACCTTCCAGAAATGAAGCCACTGTTAGGCCTGACCTGCTTTAGATTGTCGTGACACGGAAAGCTTTCACGGTCAAACAAGGTTCCCTTACACCATTTAAGAAATGCACATCTCTTGTGATTTTTCGAAGCCCATATCTGCTGACTTTATTTGCATATCTGAATCGTAAATAAAGTAATTTCTAAGAAATTAATGAACTTATGTTTAACATCAGATATTATTTCTTATTACTTGTTTAAAAACAGGGATGTCTACTTACAAAAGTGGATTCTTTTAATATATATATATATATATATATATATATATATATATATCTTTACGAAGATCACTAGCATTGAGGCTATGCTGCCGAAGTCCAAGCTACGCTGGGCTGGATACGTCTCCAGGATGGAGAATCATCGCCTGCCTAAAATTTTATTATACGGCGAGCTCTCCACTGGCTGTCGTGGCAGAGGAGCACCAAAGAAGCGATTCAAAAATTGCTTGTTTTTTGCGTTGCGGCTATAAGTGGGTGGGGGTAAGCTTGGCTGCTTAAATCGTTTATATACGGTTTATATCTACCAATATTCAAATACAAGGACACGTCAAGAAAGTTGATCAATTTTGTATTTGTCCTAATAGTAACTACCACCGTCTATAAAGAATGCTACCAGTTCTTTTATTGATCAATCTATACTTGTTGAATTTTGTGTTGTGCTAAGCAGAGAGGAATAAAATTCTCATATATTACTATTATTATTATTTTTATTATTATTATTATTTCCTTTGATTTATGTTGTATACAGATTTCTTTCCGGGTCCCAACCAGAGACCTAAGGTCAGAAATGTCTTCGTGGCATCTTCCACTGATCATTTTTGTCAAAAAATAAACCCTAAGTTCACACACATTTTACATAGATATTATTATTATTATTATTATTATTATTATTATTATTATTATTTGTGTATGTTATGTTTCCCGATTTGTATCCTGTAGAGCCGGATCCAAACTATGGTTCTTGGGCCCTATAAGAGAATTGCCATTAATTAATAGCATTTTTCTTAGTATACGGGATGTTCCTAGTAGGACGATCTTCTGCGCAATTTGTATGTTAATGTTACCTGGGACACTGTTAGTAAAATTGTCTATTCCTTTTCTCACGAGTCCCAGAGCTCCGATTACTATTGGTATCGGCCCAGTCTTCATTCACCACCTCCTGTTAATCTCGATCTCCAAGTCCTTGTATTTGGACAATTTCTCCATAATTTTCCTGGGGTATTTCTCTCAGATGGTACTGCTATGTCAATAAGCGTACACTTCCTGAATTTCTTGTCTTTTATGATAATATCAGGTCTGTTAACATTTATTTTCCTGTCAGTTTGAATTAGCAGGTCCCAAGAGGATAGTTATATCGTTATTTTGGCTAACTGTGTCTGGTTAGTGCTTATACCGACTCTCAGTGGTTTCGATTTTGTGCTTCTTGCATATCTTCCAAGATACATATGTCGCTACCTTGTAATGTCTATGGCTATATTCATTTTAGTTCCGGACATCCTGAGATAATATGGTCGATAGTTTCATCATATTTCCCGCAGATCCTGCATTTCGGGTTAGTTACATCCTTGATTATGTGACAGTAATGGGATCTGGTTGCGAGGCTTTGGTCCTGAGCTGCAATAATTAGGCCTTCTTTTTCAGCTTTCAACTCGGTGCCCCTCAGCCACTGATGTGTTTTCTGTTAGTCCACATTTGTTTCTTTCGTTCTTTTTAGATATTTGCCATTGTTTTCCTTTCTGTTTTACTCGTTTTGCTTCGTCATTTGTTGGTAGGGTTTCTAGGTATGTTAAGCTGTTTCTTGAAGAGTGCAGCTTCTTTGTGGATCGAGTGGATTTGATGTTTTACTATTTGTAGGAGAGAGTCATTGATTTTTGTGGTGTACGCTTCCGATCCGATTGTTGTAGTTTTTAGTGTTTCTTCAAGTTGGATTAGACCTCGGCCTCCTAAAGCTCTCGGTACGTACAGCCTATCAACATCTGATTTCGGATGGTGCATCCTCATTGGTGAAAGCATTTTTCCGGGTCTTGGTGTCCAATCTTTTAATGTCATTTAACTTCCATTTATTAATGTTGAAGTTGTTGGTTTCTATGGGTATAGCTAATGTGTTGATAGCCTTCATTTTATTGAACTCATTAAGTACACGTTCTTGTATCAAATGCACTCTCCTATAATATTCTTTTCGGATCTTTTTCTTTATAATTGAATGTTGTATTCCATCTCCTTCATTAATTTCTGTAGTTTTCATTAGTTTACCACCTTTGAAGCTTGCTTAAGCACATTTGTCGATTCCGAACTCCATCTTAATGTCTTCGCTGAAGGTTTTGACAATGCTGTGTAGGTTTTTCTGCTGGTTGTCATTCTTGGCAATCGTTTTAAGATTATTAATATAGAATAGATGATTCAGTTTGCTATTCTGTGACTTGCATCCGTAGCTACTGTTGTTCATTAGGCAGCTGAGTGACGCTAATGCAAATCAGGAGAGTAGTGGTGACAATGAATCTCCTTGGAAGATCCCGCTTTTGATGTTGATTGGTTTCGATGTTAATGATCCGTTTGTATGGTTTAGGTTACTGTAATCTTCCAGTTTTTTCATGCTCTCCGTTATGAATTTGACTGTTGTGGAGCATATTCAGTATAATTTTAGGCTCTTCTCTATCCACGAGTGTGGTACATTGTCAAACGCCTTTCTGTAATCGATCCGTGCTATTGAAGTTTCTTTTCCTTGTTTTCACCTCTTCTAAAATTGTTTTATTGATAATTAGTTGGTCCTTGCACCCATAACTTCCTCTTTTACATCCCTTCTCTTCTGCTGGGAGTAAATTGTTTTTCTTGAGGAAGTTGTATGTCCTCTCAGTTATGATAGAAGTGAGGATCTTGTACATTGTTGGTAGGCAGGTGATGGGCCTATAGTTCCTCGGGTTCTGCGTCTCTTCTGTTTTGGATAGTAGGTATGTTACTCCCCCCGTGAGTTATTTGGGGCATTTTTATGGGGTTATGATTATATCGTTGTATGCTTGTGCGAGGTCTTGGAGGGTGCTAGATAGATTTTTTATCCAAAGATTGGTTATTCGGTCTATTCCTGGTGCTTTTCCAGATTTTGGTTTTGCAGGTGGAAGCGGTTGTTTCAGTAATATTGATATCTGTCTATTTTTGTCACTTTATATGTGTGTGTTGTTCCTGCTGTTACTTGATCCATGTAGATCTTTCATTAGGCGCATCTTACACCTGAACTCCTTGGCTTCCTGGATATTAGGTGGGTCATTTATCTCAATTTTATTTTTTCCGTTCTCGATATAGATTCTTGAAATCTTCTTTGAAGATTTTGTTTCGTCAGAAGAATCTGTTTCTTTTTTATAACTCCTGATTCTTTGTGTTCTTCTTCTTCGCCGTCGTCGTCGTCTTCTTATTCTTCTTCGTCTTCTTCTTCATCATCTTCTTCGTCGTCATCTTCTACTTCTTCGTCGTCTTCTTCTTCTTCTTCTTCTTCTTCTTCTTCGTCGTCGTCGTCGTCGTCGTCGTCGTCGTCGTCGTCGTCGTCGTCGTCTTCTTCTTCTTTTCGTCGTCGTCGTCTTCTTCTTCTTCTTCTTTTCGTCTTCTTCGTCGTCGTCTTCTTAATCATCTTCTACTTCGTCTTCTTCTTCGTCGTCGACTTCTTCTTCTTCGTCTTCTTCTTCGTCATCGTCTTATTATTATTATTATTATTATTGTTGTTGTTGTTTTATTTCCTTTGGTTCCTTATATACTCATTTCTTTTCGGGTCCCGACCAGAGACCTAAGGTCAGAAATGGCATCATGACATTTTCCACTGAGCAGTTTTGAAAAGAAATCGCACATATTTTACATAGATAACGCCCTTCGTGGGCTGTATTTGTGAGTACAATGTTTTGTATTTCTTTAAGTCATGGGCTACCATTATTATTATTATTATTATTATTATTATTATTATAGAGTGAAAGGACAGCATGACAACAATGCGAAGCTGGGGTAAAAGCTAGTAATACATAGCCCAATATACCCATAATGACTCATGACATTCATGATTCATGCCATATTCCACTGATCATTTTTATAAACAAAAAGAAACTAAGATCACTCACATTTTACATAGATAAAGCTCTTCGTAATGTGCCAATTGTACTTGTGTGTACAATTTTTTGTATTGCTTTATGACATAAGCTCCCAGGAATCCGTTCAATGAGTCTATCGGAATCTTTTCCAATCAATTCGTGTGCTCAAACTACAATTGAAATTACTGATGTCCTCATATGCCATATTTTTTTAATCTCCACTTTAAGAACCTTGTATTTTAATATTTTTGGAAGATCTTCAAAGATACATTACAATCTGCAGGAAGTTGCCATGTCAATATGAAAGCACATTCTTTGGTCAAGCTGCCTGGGTGATTAGCTTTGATTGTTCTTTCTGTGTGTATTGTAAAGTCCCATAAAGTTGTTATAGCTTCTATCTCTATAACCAGGTCTGGGTGATGTTTATACAAGTTTTTTGCAGTTTCCTTCGAGTAAAAGATGCATATTTTCCAGTGCAGATATTGGCCCAATCTGTCATGCAGAGTTTTATATTCAGTGAGTAATAACACTGCGCAACCTGATACAAGATGGTCAGTTGTTTCTGGATATTTTATGACGGTTATTATTATTATTATTATTATTATTATTATTATTGTCGTTATGACGTTTTAATTATATTATTATAAATATATATATAGTATAAATAAATATATATAGTAAAAATATATATATTTATTAGTAGTATATTGAGAAAATAGTATGAAAAAATTATTTTCTCAATACTGTTTCTTGATATATAAAATTATATATAGTTTTGGCATATACATATATATATATATATATATGTGTGTGTGTGTGTGTGTGTCCGAAGACCGTCTGAAAAGTAACGGGACTGGTGTCACAAACAATTTATTTCAATTCCAAACAACAAACTACATGGTTTACCCTTCAAAGTAATCCCCCTTGCACTTTTCCATCCTTCTCTGCAACGCTTCTATGCACTTCTGGAAGGATTCTTCTTGGATGTCCTTCAGCTTCGTCGTTACGGCCCTCTTGATGACCTACACGGCTTCAAAATAGGCCCCCTTGATGATACCATTTAGATTGGGGAAAAGTAAAAATCAAACGGAGCAAGATCAGATGAATAGGTTGGCTGTTCC
>OZ038480.1:34221052-34233552 GCA_964036315.1 Acanthosepion esculentum | reverse complement strand
GCAATACTCCATGCAAGGGCGGATGGTTGATTTGTAAATTTGGAGGATCGATTCAGGGGAGAAGAATTTCCTGGCCCGACACAGAGAGCCAACTTTCCTTGCGCTGGGTGAAGCAATCGACTCAATGTAGTTGTTCCATCTCAGGTCAGCAGACAGCGTTAGACCGAGCAGCCGCAGAGAGGAGCTCTCGAGAAGTTGAGCTTCAGACATTCTAATGGGATGCAGGGAAGGATCCCTGTGGTGATTAATGGAGAGATTACCCAAGTGAATGTTTTCACAATAAAATTGGTATGAACCAACCGGTACTAATAAAATTACCAGGATATACATACATTGACGCTATTGTAGTATGTCGTCTACCTAAGTGTTTGAATCTGTAGCATCTCCTTGACTCATTGGTTCATTTAAGCGTTCAGACGAGTTTGAAGTGTAAAAGAAATATACAAAGAAATAAAAAGATGCTTTTTTTACACAAATGATCTACATTCTGTTGTTAATTTGGACATGGCTTTTTAATTTTAATGCCGCAAAACGAAACTGATCTCTTTTAATCATCTGATACAACCCTTTTTATCTTCCATCAGTATGGCTGATGCTAACCTCCAAGAGCGTGACTCATTGCGCCTCCTCATGAAGTAGAAAGATTATATGGAATCAATTTCTTGGTCCGCTTGCCCGGAAAGTTGGCTCACTGTATCTTGCTAAACATTTTTTTCTCACCAGAATCTATCTTACATATTTATAAGTTTACCATTCGTCCTTGCTTTGAATATTGCTGCCACATCTGGTTTCCTGCTATATATTTAAAGATTCTTGATAAAATCCAAAGAAGACACTGCAATGTTTTGTTTCTGACCTGGCATCTCGCCTACCATCACTTTCCCATCACCATAATATAGCTTCTCTGTACCTTTCTATAAATACTTTCATGGTTATTGTTCTAATGAACTTTCCTCTATGTTACCTATACTTTATGATTTTAAACACAGTACTAGATTGGCGGTAAGGTCTCATCATTTTACAGTTGAAATGGCTAGATGTAACCGTAAGTTCTATGTTGACAGTTTCTTTTCTCGCACTTCTCGCTTGCAATATCTTCTGTATTCTTAATTCTTTTCCTTTTTGTTTTGTTTTTGTTTTCTCTCTTTACTAGTATTTTTCTCATCTTTTCTAACACTCAGCAACCCCTTGCATCTTAGTGGCGCTATTGCCTTGCTTGGAAGGAAATGATTTTAAAAAAGTAAAACAAATAGATGCAAAAAATCTTTACAAGCCTTAATACTAAACCACTGACTGATTTTAAATTTTTAATAAATATTTTTAATAAATATATGTAATAGAATTTTAATTTGTATTATATTTTATTCTTTTAAAACAATTTTGAAATATAGGGAGTACATTGTATTAGAAATAATGTGATCGTCTGAATACTACGATAGAAACCTTGTGCGTGACCACATGCAACAATAGAACACTTATAAAGGGTGTTCCAATAAGTTGGACCAATTTTAAATGGGAATTAAGTTTAAGCGTCTAATGATTTCTTTCTTTTTCTTTCACATTTAACAATTTAAGTCTTTGGCAATTTCAGCCATGGAAAGATTAACAATCAAACAACGTGTTAAAGTTATCGAAGCCTATTACGAAAATGGACGTTCAAAGAGAAATGCATTTCGCGCACTTCGCGATTTTTTGGTCAACATAATCGACCAACCGAGAGGGCAATTGGAAACGATGTAACGTTGTGGAGAGGTTCAATTCCTGCGCGCGATGACGAATAGAGGTGTCTTTCGGCCACATTCTCGTGCACTGCAGCAATGTTTTGAGTTGAACGGGGTAAACGAGCACGCAATGGTGTTTTCACATTTGCCACCGACCCAGTTTGTTTAAAATTGCGAACAATTTTTCCAATTGTACTCTTGAAACTTTAACACGCTTTTTGATTGTTAATCTTTCCATGGTTGAAATTGCTGAAGACTTAAGTTGTTCAATGTAAAAGAAAAAGAAAGAAATCATTAGACGCTTAAAATGAATTCCCATTTAAAATTGGTCCAACTTATTGGAACATCCTTCATTTATATGATAAATATACTATGTTAAGTTCAGCTGAAATATATTGTTTTGATTAAAGATAATTAAAAAATACCGCTATGGCAGTTGATGTTGGACAATCTCCCAACGAATGAGGAAGAAACTAGAGGTAGCTGAAAGGTGTTTCTACAAAAGGATTCTGAAAACCCCATGAACGCAGCGAGTAAGCAACAAGGATGTCTTACAGAAAATGGCAACAGAAAAACACTTCTACTCAGAATCAACAAAACTTTTGGAAAGAGAAATAAGGGAAGGCAGTGAACCATTTACCTGAAGAACTTGTGTTTAATGGATGGCGGAATGAGGGGCGGTGGCCTTAGCAAATGTTTAAAAAAATGCTAATAGCCACACGAGATAGAAAGCTGTGGAGAACCATGATCGCCTATGCTCTAAAGGAACGCACCACGTAGAAGAAGATGTTTTCAATAACCAGCCTGTGTGCGCAGCCTGAGATTTTAGCTCGGAACCTCAGGCTTCCGAGTTTGATACTTTTATGATTAAGCGATCTCTTAAAGCGGAAATGTTGGTTAGGCTCTATGTACGTATAATGCGACCGAGTGTGGAAAGTGCGCGTTGTAAGATGGAAGTGGAAAAAGGAAGGAAGAAGGAAAATTTAGAAAAGGATTGAGCAGGGGTGGTATTGGTGAATTCCTTGATCGGGGAGTGATGGGACAAGGAGTGCATTTCGTTTTATCAGGTTATTTGCACTTGGCATGATTAAAAGTAGTCGAGAGTAAATGAGATTAGAAAGAAAGAAAGAAAGAAATGAATTAAAATGAAAAAAATAATTAAAATAGGATGAAAGTAAGAAAGAACAAAACAAAGAAATCAAATAAAATGGAGAAAGAATAAAAGAAAGAAATGGAGTGAAAATGAAGAAAGAAAGAAAGAAAGAAAGAAAGAAATGGAGTAGAAAGAAAGAAAGAAAGAAAGAAAGAAATCTGGGAAATAAAATAGAAAAAGAAAGAAAAAAATGAAGGAAGATGAAGTGAGTAATTTAATTGTAAAGAAAATAAGTGAATTTGGGGAAAAGATAACGATGCGTTAGTCTAAAAGATAACAGATTTGATTTGATGACAGGTCTGGGGGGTCGGGTCCCCGACTTTCATCAACACCACTTTTAAAGCACGGAAGCAGGAGAAGAGAAATAATAATAATAATAATAATAATAATAATAAAACATTCGATACATAAAAGCCAATTCAAATGATCCTCGGTGTTACGAAGAATGCCTCTTCAGGGTACATCCTTTACGTCCGGGTACGGTCGTGACGCCGAATACCGATAGCTTCATTATCGTGAAAGAGGCCGATGTCAGTTTGGGGTAGGAGAGTTTGCTTATGGTGGAGATGAGGATGTTCTGCGTCTTGGGAGGCATTTGATGACGAAGTACAGCGAGGATTCGATGCAAAGTAATTCATTTTTATTTTTCTAGTATCCTCCGCATCATTTTGATGGTGTGGATCGATTAGTAATTAAACTCTCTCACCTGTAATACCAAGTGTACTTGTATTATCTGAGGGCCCCCTAGTGCACGTGAGGACTTCTAAAAATAAATGCTGACTCTTCTACTCCTTTCTATGCCAAGGGTATAATGGCCCGTTGACGCTCGCTCTGGGCACATTTGTGTTTGTTCAACAGCCATAGGGTCCACCTGTGGTTCATACTGCAACTATTCTTAATGAACGTTAATTACAGTTTCTGGGAGACAGAAAATCATCTGGCGTGATCAACAGTTTGAACAACGCCAGCGCGCTCAAACCATTGGTCACGAGGTTGTATGACTTCGGCGCTGTCATAAACATCGACGGCTTCTGTTTACCCGATTTCACTTAAACCGTGCTATGGTTTCCAGACACTTTCCAACGGTGCTACCACAGGCCGATAGCATCAAGACATCGTCCTATAGACTAATCGGCTATCGTGAAATTTGAAACCAGGTCTCAGTCGGATAGTGAACATCCTAACCACTCGCCCATTCTAAAGATATATATATATATATATATATATATATATATATATATATATATATATATATATATATATATATATTTGTGTATTTAGACAGCAATCCTTCTTTCATGCACATTTCATTAAAAACGACTGACAAGGTGCTTTTATTTAGTTTTTTATACAATTTCTCATGCGATCTAATAATGTTTTTCTTTTCGGATGAAAAATTATATAAAAACTGTCCGAATGTTCTTTTTATCCGAGAGCTTTCGGCTATACATTTAGCCATTTTCAAGGATTATATTTTAACTGTTAGAATTAGAAATAGTTTGTTGTATGTATGTTTTATAAAATGTTTCATTTTCGGAGCATATTTGTCGACAGCACTAATATAATAGCATCATCCACATTCAAAAAAAGGCTAAAAATAATGGAAGCCTTATTAATAAAAAAACAAACAAACCAACACTTAATAATATTAACTTTGAACATGGACATAATATCTTGACCGTGTTTGGAAACAAAAATAAATGAAACAAATAATAATTTAACCTATTGCAGACGCTCGTTCAGGCACATTTGTGTTTACTCGACACCCACAGAGCCCACCTGTGGTTTATACTGCAACTATGTTGAGCAGACCTTAGTTACAGTTTCTGGGAGAGAGTGTGTTATCTAGAATGATCAACGATCTGAACAAGGCCAGGATGACTTGTGGCTTCGTGCTAGCACAGCTATCGACGGGGTTCCAAGAGTTTCGTCTACCCAATTTCACCCAATGTCAACCCGTGGTATGGTTTCCAGGCACTTTCTAAAAATGTCGCGCGATGGGATCGACTTCGATCCAGTCCGATAACATCAGGAAGTCTCCTTCCGGACAAATCGACTATGTTGAGATTCGAACCCAGGTCTCATGGTCAGAAAGTGAACGTTCTAACCAAGCGCCCGTAACATATATACGTATATATACGTGCATATGTAGATTCTTTTACTTGCCATGTCCGCTCAGGGTGTGGGCTATAATGGCTCTCTACATTTTCTTGTCTTTTGTTGCGCTAAGTAACTTTTACCCCATTACCACCACTCTTGTACGCTCACCGAAGTTAAGCAACGTCGAGCCTGGTCAGTACCCAGATGGATGACCGCTTGTGAATACCACTGTAAGTTTGGATATGCTAACGCTCCTGATATATATTCAGTCACTTTCCCATCGCCGTAACGTAGCTTCTCTGTCAGTCAGTCAGTTATGTGTCAGGCGTGATACACGCTTAAGCGATCATGTTTCTTTCGATACATGCCTGATTTTTTCCCGAAGTAGGTTGCCATTTCTTTATGCGGTAGACCAGTTGCCAAGGCTATAGAACCAGGTCTGTCCTGCTATTTATCTATAGCTGGGGATGGTGTTAGAAGAAGAGGATTCGTATCTTTCCTAAGGGTAATAGTAAATCTAATGGATTCGACTGGAATTCGAACTTGGCTCTCCGATTCCTCAATCCGATCCGCCATTACATTACTGCACCGTTACTCCTGTACCTTTTCTGTAAATACTTTCATGGTTATTGTTCTGATTAACCAATAGCTGCGAAGGGGGGCAGCTATGGGTTAATTAGTAGAACACATATCAGTAAAATCATTATTGTCGCCAAAAACTTCTTACAATCTAAAAATAGTTTCTGGCTTTGGATAGCCTGCAAAGGGTAGATAAACCATAAAAAACAAAATCAATTAATCAATCAACCACATCTCTGTCCTTGTTATGTCTTCACTTTTCTCGAACTCGTTCAGTAGCTTACTCCTTGTTGCCTCTTTACTTATTTTGCTTCTAATATGTCCTGTGAGTGTTAATTTTGCCTGGCTTTCTTTCTTCATTCTGTGTCCCAGAAATGTCAGCTGCCTCGTTTTGATTTTTAATATGAGTTTCCTCCTATTTCCTATTTGCCTTAAAACTTCCCCATTGTTCAAATGCGTTGTCTATAGTATTCATAGGTCATATCGCATTATCTGTCGCTAAACATTAGCATATGCCGACTGGCATAGATAGATAGATAGATAGATAGATAGATAGATAGATAGATAGATAGGGAGAGTGAACATAAAATCAACACTGCATGGTAACTTCCTTTTCCTTGTAGTTCTTAATGAATACTGTATTTCTGTTATTTCTCCGAAATCTTGTTTCGCCATCCATTTAATCAAGCTCGCTGTGTTAAGCGTTGTTTAACCCTGTCTCTCTTGTCTCCAATCTGAACTATGAGTATCAGATTTGCCAAGTCCTACTTCCTCATTATGTTCCCAAGAAACTGTCTCTTTAAGGAATTAAAAAATCGGCAGGTCTGTGTGCGGATGAATGATGTTGACGATAATTAGTTTTCGGTTTAAGCCAAATTTATAACAGGATCGAAAACATGAAGTTCTCACAAAAATACAACCTCACTATGTTAACATACTGATGATAGTAACTGCTTAGCAAAACTGTTTCATTATGCTTATCATAAGCAATAAGCATGCTTTATTCTCTTTGTATGCTATGAAAGTTAACCCTGTAGATTCCCCTGGTATGGTACAACTATCGTGCTTTTTATTGCTTTTGTGGCTTCCGTAGCAAGTAGTTTTTTTTTTTACAAAATGAAGTTGCTAGCTTCACTAAAATCAATGTTTTCCTTCTCCTAGATTGGTTGCCAACCTAAGCTATAAAGTCCAGTTTGCCTAGCTCTTCACCCTAGATGGAGAAATGACGAAATGTATTCATACGGTTTCTAAATGTATTTTTGCGGAATTTGAACTTGTAACGCATCTCCTACTCTCCACGTCGTTAATCGCTACGCCCCCCTAACATTCAAGTTTTTCTTCATTTTAGTTACATTTATTTGTTATACTTTTTCCCCGTTTCGTTTTCCCACTTCCTTTTGGTTAATTTTTTTTTAATCATTAATCGTTAAACTGATTTCCGATGTTATCGACACTTGCTTAAATAATTCTTTTTTAAGTTAATCTAAATCCACATTGACAGCTTTGGTTTTCGTCGCTTCCTTTGTAAAGGCTTTCAAAGAATTTTAAAACTTTTCATAGACGGCTACCTCTGGAAGCAATAACTTGCTAGTAAATTCTTTCGATCATTTTTTCAGATTACGATTTTATCAAATGGCATTTCGATTAGAGAAGGAACATTGAATAGTTGTTTCTTATATAGATTTGTCAGAAGTTTGGAAAAACGCAGCTTCATCAGCGGCGGTAGATAAAGTTGCCGATGCATAAATACATACAGAGATTGTATTTCGTTATTTGTATACAGCCCCGAAATTTGCTGAGGCATCATTTGTCGTTCTAATAGATTTTTGAATACCTATACGATCTATAAAAATTTTCTTACGTGCGGCAATTCAAAAGAGTTCCTTTTTGTCAGTTTACTAGAGGCTCTAATCAACGCTGGATAGGTTAAGCATAGTTACCACGACTGATTCGCTAAAAGATAGCATACATTGATGTAAAAATGCCACAAACTTAAATTTAAAACCAAAGTACCTAAAATTGAATAAACATTAGATTACGGAGAATATTTTACTAATTTTCTAATATTATTGGGTAGTTAAAATTATATAAAAAAGGCGTTCACGTTATATTCCTCAAGTAAATTTTACAGCTATGTTCACCGTAGAAAAATATTAGATAAATATCCGTCGGTCATTCAACCTGTCAACTCCTCAAATAGCTACTGGCGTGTTAAAAATGCATTTCTGCGATATTTTAAACTTAAATTAAGTAATATTTGTTTCAAATCAGAGTAATTAAGCTTTAAATCAGCTAATATTCCACAAACATTGTTTCACAAAAGTATATTTTATTTTGGAAAGATTTGTTAACAGAGAATTGCATTCTGATGATAATATCTAAACATGGCAGTGCAATCAGCGGTACTTACCAATTTCAAAAGGAAAACTCTTTCCAATAAATTTAAATGAGATTTGAAATGCAGCAAAGTATTTTGCTTATTGAAAATATTAAATTTAATCTGTTAGCTTGAAATTAAAACTAGAATAAAAGGTTCAAGAAAGATTTTTCTTCTTTAAAAATTCTTTTTAAAACTTTTATTAAAGCTTCGTCAAATAATGTCATATGGAGAAAAGAATACATAAATTTTGGTGTTTTATTTTTGTGCTGTTTGATTTTCATTGGTTAATCATATTTCCCGATCATTTGACTTGTTAAACAAACGTTAGCATAATTTATGACGTTCCGAATTCAAGGAGAGGACGCGTCCTTTCGAAGTTGCAAGAAATTATCGGATTCCAATCCTAACTGAAAAAGCGTAAATATTTCTTTATGTATAAAAGTGATAATAATTATAGTTTGTCTATGTGGAATACAGATGATAATGTATGTTCGTAAGTGTAAAAATAAATGCTAAAGAACTCTGAATTATAAATCTGACTTTTCTTTCCAATTATATATATATATATATATATATATATACCGCCAAAGAAAAGCGATACCTAAGGTATAAAATGCATTTTTAGAAATGAAAATATCTTTCTTGAGGTTTTTATTTTGGTTTTAATTTCAAGCTAATTGAGTAAATTTAATATTTCCAATAAGCAAAATATTTTTCTGCATTTCAAACTGAATTTGAATTGATTAGAATGAGTTTTTTATTATCAGTAAAAACGCTAAAATCGTCCATATTGACAAACCTGTCATCACAACCTTTACTTTTTATTAAAAATCTTTCAAATATAAAATAATCATTTATAAAAATTGATTTGAGGAAGATTAAATAATTAATTTTTTATTACCGTATATACTCGTATTATGCGACCCCAAAATGTTTACGTATAAAAATGATTTTATCATATATCTCTTGTATCATGCGAGTTAATTAACCTCTTTTCCAATATCTCTTTATCCTATTTTCTAGTTAAATAAGTTAAAAAAATATAAGTATAAGAGAATGATAAAAAGTATCGTTAGTAATGCTATACTCGTTGCGTTAGCGCGTACAGCAATAAACTATTGAACGAGAAACAGCTAAACATCTTATAAACTTAAACAATGGAAAAGATGCATATTCGCTATTTTTGTATTTTATCATACGATACTAATATGTGAATATTACATGCATTATTATTGGATACAGTTAAGTAAAGCAACAGTTTTATCATGTTTATTTTAAATACATCCGTATTTTTTACAACAGTTAATGAATACAGTGTAACCCGGATATAAGAGACCCAGGTATAAGAGAAACCCGGATATAAGAGAGATTTGATCTTGTCCCAAATTAGAGCCTCTGTTAATAAAACAAAATAGACCAAACCCTGATATAAGAGAAACCCGGATATAAGAGACTTTTCTCCGGGCCCCGACAACTCTCTTATATCCGGGTTACACTGTATATAGTTTGGTCAACGGCGTAGCCAGTACATACGCTAAATTTATATATCGTGTCTGGTGCGACGCCATTAAAATTAGCTTCAAAATTAGGTCTTCAAAAGTTTCATGATATACGAATATATACGGTAATCTGATTTGAAACAAATATTACTTACCTTTTGTTTAAAATATCACAGAAAAGCATGGGTATTAAGGTTTTAACATAATTTATATAATTTTTATAAACATTTTTATATAATTTTTTAACTACCTAGTGATCTTTAAAAATTAAGAAAATATTCTAAGTAATCAAATATTTTACTGAATTTTTTAAGTACTCTGCCTTTATGGTCTAACTTATGAAGAACCTTGTTAAAGAAAAGTTAGAAAACTATCAATAAATTTTAACTTTACTACAGTTACAGCACGTATTTTCTGATAATTGCGCGTTTGGAAATCCATATTTTTAAAAAAGTCGTCACGCTTATACACATATAAAATAAATACAAAATGTTGGGGGTCGTTAAATTGTAGTAAGTTTTTCTATTTATGATTAGTAAAGAGAGTCTTAATTTAATAACAATATCACCTAAACGCTACAAATTAATTCAGAATTTTAAAAGATTTATAAGTTTATAGGTATTTTAATTTTTAAAAATGAAAACAATTCTCATAAAAATTCGTTATTCATGAAAAAAACTTTTTTTCTTAACACAATAGTGTCCCTAATATATTTTATACACAACTGCAATTAAAAGTTTTCTAATTAAATAATGTCATATTTTTATTGATTTTTTTTTAAAATTATTTAATGATTCAGAGCACATTTTCTGTAAACTGGAGTCCTATTTGACCAAAGAAGGTCATGATTTAAATTCTCCGATGACAGATCCCTATAAATAATATAAACATTAAGCGCTACAAAAACGAATTTCTCTAAATTTTATAAAATTATATAATTGGGGGTATTAGATGTAAAAAAAATTATAAAGATTTTCTAAAAATTAAACATTTAAAAAGTAATTTGATTTATTTGTGAATAAGTCTTGAAAATTTCATTAAAACCCGACAATTATTTGACTTTTTGCAAGAATTTCCAAATCCGTTTATTTGGCATACGACACCAAAAGCAAAAAATTCCCTATATTAATGTATGGTCACCGGCTGGCGCAACAAAAAAAATTTAACCGAAATTTCAAAGATTCTCAAAAGGATAAAAATAATTTAATAATAAATAAATCCCTTTAAGTTCGGGGCAACTTTTCATCATATAGGTTCATTTATTAGCAAATATGTATGTATGTATATATATATATGTATGTATGTATGTATGTATATATGTATGCATGCATATATGTATGTATTTATATATCTACATATGTATACATTATATGCATATACATATGCATATACATATGTATATGTATACATATATACAGTGTAACTCGGATATAAGAGAATTGTCGGGACCGGAGAAGAAGTCTCTTATATCCGGGTTTCTCTTATATCCGGGTTTGTCTATTATATATACATTAACACAGGCTCTAATTTGGGATCAGATAAAATCGCTCTTATATCCGGGTTTCTCTTATATCAGGGTCTCTTATATCCGGGTTACACTGTATATATATATATATATATATAGATAGATATATTTTTTTTTTTTTTTTTTTAAGCTTATCACCCCAAGCAAGGCTGGAGGCCACTATCACGCATGGGGTTATAGAAGGGTTGGAGGAAGAGCAGATAGGAGTGGTAAAGGAGAGGATGTTGAGAAAGAGAAAGACAGTGAGTCGATCAAGGCAAGGGGGTTACAGAAGATTTGGAGCGAGAGCAGATAGGAATGAAAGGTGAAAGGATGTGGAGAAGGGAAGTGGATAGATCAAGACAACTGGAGATGTCGATTGATATATATATATATGTGTGTGTGTGTGTATTATCTTACACATGCCTATTAATGTGTGGAAGCATATATGTCCATAAGTTTATGTGTAAGAATTTACTCATTTCTTCCACAATTTGATTTTATATAAAGTCATAAATCGAGTAAACAAACCAATTTAATCATTTGCCATTTGCTTATCGCTTTGTTGTCTCTCAGACTGAATCAGGTTTATTTCTGTTCTCTCATCAGCAATATCAACATATTAACTCTCTTCGGCCAACATCGTAAATTTAAATTTTTATTACAAGCTGTCGGCCTTTGTTTGTCGGGTAATGGCCGGTTGAGACTTTGACAGAAGATTTCCACTTGCAGCGTTAACCACTCTCAGAATGAGTGGCACGGACATTTTTTTTTCATTTTTTTCTGTTTTCACTAAATAAAGCTGTTTTCCTTGTCGTATAAAAAGTTGGAACGTGAAAATCGGTAAATATTATAAAATGTTTGATATCAGCTAAATTGGAACTTTCATCTCCGCTTGAAATTTGATGTTTGGTGTGGGCGTACCGACTTTAAAGTCTCTCTTGACCTGTGTCTAATTCCTCTGGTCAAGTAACTAAGAAAAAAAATGTTGAAGGACGAAGAGCGATAATAAAGTAGCAGACTGTGGTCCGCAAGGCTGAAATGACATTTTTTTTGTTTTTTGCATGAAGCTAAACAAGGAAACTTTACACCACAACTTTAAACAGCTCGTTGAAAAGCAGTAAAAAGAATAGTAAATATGAGTCTCTGGCGTCGAATCGAAAATCACAATAAAAATCACAAGAGCCACTCAAGGTAGAGGGTTACTGAAGGGATTTGTTGTATTAACATAAGAAGAGGAAGTAGGGCGTGCATATTATAAGGATATGTAGGATAACAGTTGACTAGAAGATAAGATTGTAGCGATCGGGGAAGCATCTTCTCGGGAGTTTGTTGCACAAAGTAGCGGTTCTTAGGAAAGGTAGAATTTCCTTCTTATTAACGGAATAGGATTAGAATGGGGGGGTGATTTGTCTTAGTGTATGTGGCATGGCGTCTCATAGCTGTGAAGGTCTGAACTAGATTTCCATGGAAATAGCAAGTGAAGAACTGTAATACAGTGTAACCCGGATATAAGAGAAACCCGGATATAAGAGAGATTTTCTCTGGTCCCAAATTAGAGCCA
>OZ038480.1:34176052-34216052 GCA_964036315.1 Acanthosepion esculentum | reverse complement strand
CTATGAAAGTGTAGACTCGTCTGCGACAACCAGTTTACGCTCTGCTAGGAAATGCACTCTTCCTGTTACGATTTTACCAACATAATACTTACAGATAATCAACAGGCATTCATTGGTTAATCACCGTCAATCTAGCTTGCTGATTGGTCAGTATCGACCAATCAGATCGCTCCCACGCGCACGATCAATTTAGGCGCCAACTCAATCCAGAGCCGAGACACGTGACTACGACCATATATAAACCCAAGAACACGTGTCACCACGACGAGACCAGCACAACACAGCAGAGTTCGTTAACGCGAGAGACAACAACAACAACAACAACAGCAGACAATTTCGACCGCTCACATCACAGCCAAAAATGTAAATCTCAAGGAACTTGACTAACACAGTCAGACGTTAAAGAACTTTACGACATTTCACGCAAGTACAATCTCTGAACTCTTACCAACTTGTCCAATAGACAATTTCTAACATGCAACATAGACAATCTCTAAACTGCATTTTAAATATAAACTCTTTCGTTATGAGTCTAGATACAAATAATTACCTAATCAAAGGGACGCAACTCAGTCTCACTTTTCAGTTCGCATGCATGTAATTTCAATAGCTAATAACTTCAATTGTCATGGTTTCAAATCATTATCTTCGACTTTTAAATAAAGCCCCAACAAGATTTGATGACCACCGACGTTTGTAACGACGCTAACCGCTACAAGTTTGGTGACCCCGTCGTTTCAGGAAATGACCCTTACAAAAGTATATAAAGACATTTTTATAGTAAAAAATACCAGTAATACATTTTTATGTAAGAAAACATCAACAATACATAGAGTAAAATGATCAGCAATGCATTTTATCTGTAGTTGAAAGTATATAATTGCGTTCAAAATAGATTCAGCTGAAGTCAGAAAATTCTGTTCAAATTATTTAGATTTCGGTATTAAATAACACATATGCCGCTAAGCAAAATCAGCCATGAACTCTCTGATGACATTAATCTATAGAATATCCTGAGTATTATCTCTTCTGTATTCAGTTGTGAACGCAGAGTAACATATATTTTTATTACTCCAAACCTCTCACAAAAATTAAATTTTGGCTTTAAATGACCCATAAGGAGTTGATATGCCGTTAAACAAATCAACCAACCAACGTAGTCAATGGAAATTATGGTATTGAGTCATGGTATCAACAAGACTCCTCACAACTCAAAAGCTTTTCGGAGAATCCTCGCGAAATGATAGCAGTTTTCTAGAAGTCTACAATCTCGGTCTTAATTCCAACTAAACGTTTTTCTTCTTATCATTTATTTATTAATATTGTGTTTTGACTTTCTTTCTTGTAGGACGAGTTGCTCCCAACCAAAAACCGCAATAGAGAAGAAAGTTTTTTGTTGGGGGAGGGGGGTATTAGAAGATGCAAGCACATAAGGTGCCATGCAATCAGGGAGAAAAAATAACACAGTAACTGTGGTCACTTAATAGACAGAAATCTACGCAAGATGCAAGAAGTACGCATGCGTATGATTTTTTAAGAATCGTTTCACCCCATGCAAGGCGACAATGCCACCAGAAAGCAGTGGAGTGTTTCAAGGGAGTGAGAGTGAAAGAAAAAGAGAAGATTGAAAATTGGGAGGATTGAGGAAAGGACAAAAATGGTACAAAGTTCAAGAAGACAAAACATAGCGATTGACATTGCATTTAAACTTTTGAAGATTGCAGTTATCAGGAGAGCAAGAATTCGGAAGAGAGTTCCACAGATGGGAAGTGAAAAAAAAACTGTTAAAGTATAAGTGGCGTTTGCATCTAGCTAGTTCAACAGTACAACCGTGAGACCTAGTTGCCAATCTAGTAACACCCTTAAAGTCATGTAGTCGAGCACCAGGAATAACGCACATCCGAGCAGTTTCCATGAAAATATTTGTAGAACAGACAGAAGTCACGTGACATCGGTGAGAAAGTAACTGGTGACGAGATGTCTGGTCAGGATCGATTATATTAGAGACCTTTCTCTGGAAGTTGTCAGTGATGCACAGTAGGCGGACCAGATCAGTATATGGCAACAGTAAGCCGAACGAATGCTAGATTAATAAGTGTTCAAGATGGATTCTGATGTGAAAAAAATTCTGTTACGACACAGTTAACCAATCTGCCTCGCAATTGCCTCTATATATTCACTCCACTTGATGCCAATGTAATACGTGAGGCCAAGATGGTGTAGAGTGTTGTTCTCCTGGAGTTCAACATTAGTCATACTGATGGCAGACAGAAATGGTTCTCTGGGGTGATTAAACGAAAGCAGTTTTTAGCATTTATTATTGTTATTATTATAAAAGATCCGTACGCCAACAAAGCAATGATGAGGTACTAGTATACGAAGCCCGACATATCCATGATGACAATCAATCTGATAAGGGTATACCAGGAACATGCATCATAGCCAAATGTACACGATACAAGCAGCGTATAATCTTGCAGGTGAGACCCAGTTAGAAATACCTTCAGGTTAGGTAACCCACTCCGCTCATGTGGTCTCCGATTGAGGGTGTTCCCAAGTGTCCAAATATAACTTTTACTTCGCCTTGACTGCCTCATGCTTCAATTTTTTTAAAAATATCTCGACATAATTCTCCCCCCAACTACTCCCACCCATGAGCAGAGATACACAGTATGTCAGCTCCTAGGAGGCGAGCTGGTTAAGGCCAGGCAACTGACAAACGAATCTATGGTAATGAATGAACAGAATATTTACTGTAGGTTTAATTCCCCAAGATAAAATATTTAGATGTTAATACCGCTAATCAATCAAGAGCAATTATTATCATCATCATAATCCCCATCATCATCATCATCATCATTATTATTAGTAGTAGTAGTAGTAGTAGTAGTAGCTCATATATTGGTATGTTCACACTGACTGTATGATTTTTTTACTACTTTGCTGCGCGTGTTTTTAATTTTTGTTTTCCTTTCGATCATTTTGTTCAATTTACTTATGATAGAGTTTACCATCTCATTTTCTCTATTTTCTGTCTTCTTCTTTTTCTTCGTCTTCTTCTTCATATTATTATTATTATTTTTATTATTATTATTATTCATACGGTTATAATTGTAATTCAATATCATTGTGAACCATATCCTTTCACCGATTGTTGTGTACATTGTCTTGATTTCTGAAAATTACGATTCTGGACGAAATCCAGAAGAAACACGAAGATAAGATAAGTTTTATGGACGTCCAAGGAGACATTGCTTTTGCGAGCAAAGTTCGTTGGCCACTGCACAAACATCTGTTTGCATATTTTTGTATATACAAGCCCACATCGATACGTACACGAGCGTGTCCTCACGCTTGCTCGCCCTTGTATATATTGTACGTAAGCACCTATTTTGGTTGGGCTTTATCAATATAGGTTTTTCGCTCGAAAAATAAGTACCAGACTCTGCCTTTCAACGTCCGTACCGATTTTCCTTTTTCAACGTCTTGTATATACCGATATCTTTTGAAAAATAAAACCTGGCGTGTTTTTGTTGAATTTCAAAGTTAAATTTAATATTTTCTTGTAAGCAGAAATTCTTATCTATATTACAATTGTTTTACATCCAAAAAATACCTGCTTGCCTCGAAAATAAATATTTGTGAAACTCTGGCTTTTGCCTACGTTAGAACACCGATCATTAACGTCGGTGAGAAATACAGTTACCTTAATGATGAAGCAAGTATTCACAAAGCTTACCTGAATTTGCCACCAGGTTACACTATTGTGTAAGGTTAAAGGTAATGGTAATATTAGCAACTTTCTTATGAGGAAACGTGCGGCATTCATTGACGGAGCAGCCAGTGCTACTAGTTTCGCTAATCGTCCATCCCTGGCCATCGGACTGGGATCAAAGTGTAGTATCTGTTATTCTCATCTCTAATTGTAAAGGTAATATTAGCCGTTTCCTTATAAGGAAACATTTAACAATCATTGACCGAGCAGCCAGTGCTACTTTCGGTTAAAATTTATAAAATCTTTGTATTGTAAAAAAAATGTCAAAAAATGAAATATCTCAAGTCCACTAACTGTTATCGCTCTTTCCAGTACTGATGGGAACCAAAAAATAACTTTGGAGAGAATAACTTTTCATCTACGAAACGCTAATTTTTCCATATATTGATTACAAGTAGCTATGTATGGTTTCGAGGCACACTACTTTTCATAGCTTAACAGCTCTGCAGGGGCGTCCTGAACGTGTCTTGTCGCAGACATTGTTGTCAACACTGCTGAAATAAATCTTCCACTGCCTAACTGTGCTCAGAACCATCGTTGAGACTCCCTAAACGTTCAGCAAGCATCCATGAATGTCGAGGCAATTTCTTTTTTTACTGTCACATCTCTGCTCCGTACCTACTTTCTTGTCAGACGTTATTTTGCCAGATTGCTATCTGTAAGAAGGATACATATATATGGTTTATTGGCAAAAAGGTTCAGATTCTGTTACCATAACGCCTTTAACGTCGTGAACGAATCTAATAAAATAAGAAACATTATTTTCGGAGAGGTTCTCGTATTTCAAAATGTTTTTAAAGGTCACCGAACACAGAAAAATAATAATGACTCACGGAATATTGATAAATCATGATCGGGAATGATTTACAAATGTTAATATATATAAAATACAATACTATATAATACTTCATCACTCACGCAACTTGGTATCATAAATTCGTTGTTGTTGCAGATTACGGTGCCGTTTTTAATGTGCACCTGAAGATTGCGTTATGAATGAAATTCAGAGTTGTGCTACCGGCGAGAAAATATGTATATTTATTCTTAGTATAAATTATATAGCTCTGTTATTATACAACGAGCACTATTTTATTAGCACCAGCACTCAATGTGAAATATTACATATATATAACAGATATACAAAGCTCTAACTCACGGAGAAGTACGTCTTACACTTCATTTTTCGGATACAAGTTGATTGCACATTCCGGTCCACCATCACAATATAGGAAAATACTTGTTGACAACACAAATGAACTACACCACGAAAATAATAAAGTATATCAAAGTCACCCAACCTATCCTCAATAAAATGTATTATGTATATAGAAACAACATATTAAAGTGCATATAACATTTAATGACATTTTACATTTCTACAAATTTAAAATTTTAAAGCAGATATAACAGAGTGTATTCGCTCGTGCTTTTAAAAAACACTATTACAACGAAATGTAGATTTTACAATAGGTTTGCCTTTGTAATTTACCACTGAAGATGTTCTTAGAAAAGACCGAAAGCATTTGGATAGGAATAAACTATGGTGTCTTCTTTGATGAATAGCAATCGTCAGGCATAAATTAAAAATTGGCCGTTGCAATCCGTCAATACTTGTAGACTACTGGCAAGATATTGGAGCAGTCCATTTAGATATAGAATAAATAAATAAATTGATAAATAGGAATTAATTAAAAATATTATATTTATTGATTAAAAAGTGAACTGATTAAATAATATATATATATATATATATATATATATATATATATATATTATTTAATCAGTTCACTTTTTAATCAATAAATATATATATATATATATATATATATATTATTTAATCAGTTCACTTTTTAATCAATAAATATATATATATATATATATATATATATATATTATTTAATCAGTTCACTTTTTAATCAATAAATATATATATATATATATATTATTTAATCAGTTCACTTTTTAATCAATAAATATATATATATATATATATATATATATATATATATATATTATTTAATCAGTTCACTTTTTAATCAATAAATATATATATATATATATATATATATATATATATTATTTAACCAGTTCACTTTTTAATCAATATCAATTAATATATATATATATATATATATATATATATTGCAAAAGATGGTGACCTTATTATTTTGAACATCTTGTGGTGGTTTATGTTCCATCAAATTCTCTTTGCAAGGGAGGGTGAATGTGCGGCATATCGACCAATGTATGTACGGAGCAAGCTTGTCATCTTGTAAATACTCTGTTGGCACCAATAATTGTCCCATGCAGATATTAGGAGACTAATAGTCTCCGAATGTTCTCCACATATGCTGCAGGCTGGGCTGCCGTTAAGTTTCAGAACATTACATTGGCAGTAACTTGTTGAAAGGCAATAATTGTGTATACTTCAGTTTCACGTTTGAGATCAGACACTGCCAGTCACTGATGGATAGATATTTGACCTACATCAGGATCGCTGGATCTGATAGGTAATTTGATCTATAGAGGGATTTTTTCTCCTAATTCTCTCTCGTGTTTTTAAGGACGTTTTGTTTTACTTCATTTTTATTTGGAGACATTTTTTCTGGATTTGGTTCTTTTAGATTATTATTTCCTATGAATCCTGTTGGATACACATTTCCTTCCGGGTCCCAAACAGTCCTAAGGTCAGAAATGGCTCTATGACATATTCCACTGATCATTTGAAAAAAAAAAAGAAACTGAGATCTAACACATTTTACATAGATAAAGCTCTTCGTAATGTGTGAACTGTAATTTTGAGTACAATTTTTTGTATTTCTTTAAGGCATGGGCTACCAGGAATCCCTTCAATATGTCTATCGGAACCTTTTTCCAGTCAATTCAAGAGCTCCAACTACAACTGGAATTATTGATGTCTTTATGTGTCGCATTTCTTTTTAGATTTCCACTATCAAAGCAAAACAGAAAGATTCCCAAGGCGCGAGAACAAAGGAAGAGTAATCATGAAGACAGTAGATAGTGATTGAGATTGCATTTAAATCTTTGAAGATTAAAGATCGACTGGAAAGCATGTAGCTATCCTTAGACATGGACCCTACATTAATAGAGAGCTCAGTTTGAAATCCCTGAATGTTACCCAGATCGACAGGCAAACCTAAGGTGACCAAAGGACACAACGACCGAAACAGTATGATAATAACAACGACGATGTGGATATTAGTCTGAGTAGGCGCAACGAGAACCTCTTCTGAAGGTTAGCATCAACTTTTCTGTTGGAAGGGAGGTCCCTCAGATGATTAATGGAGTGTAGTTTAGTTTTGATAGTGTTAAAATTAACAAGCCATCTTCTGCATCAACTAACACCAGAGTGAAGTTCGTTTTTAACATCAGCCTCCAATTTGACCTTATCGGACTGATGTTAATTTTTATGAATGATAAAGTACCTAAGGAAATTAACGGGCTTCTATGACTGGTTCCAGTGATGGCCATACTGTAATACCGATATATCTTCCAATGAATATACTGCCCTATAATATCGTACGGATCTTTGCATTTCTTATTTTTGTACAACTAGACATTAAGAGGACAGTAGATAGTGATTGAGAAATAGTTAATAGTGTTAACCTGTTTTTCTCATTATCTACTTATTGGGTGTGGACCATGTTAAAATGGTTGCTTGATAATTCATAGTGAATTGGCTTGATATTATTATTACTCTCTTTTTCCCTGATGCCCCGACTACATGTATTTAAGCGTGCTACTAGATTGGCATCTAGGTCCCTCCCTTTTACTGTTGAAATAGGTAAATGCAACCGCCACTTCTACTCCGATAGTTTCTTTTATCGCACTTCCCGCCCGTGGAAATTCCTTTTGTTTATTTGTTTCCCTGATAACTACAATCTTCAAAAAATTAAAGGTAACATCAATCGCCATTTTCTGTCTTCTTGAATCCCGTTTATCTGTTTTCTTTTCCTCAATCCTCTCTATACTCAGTGTTTTCTCTAACTTTCATCCCAGTAACCTCCTCTATACTAGCGGCACTCCCGCCTTGTTTGGGATGAAAAAAAATAAATTATTCATTGCGAGAACAGCGCAACAACAAAATCTATACAGGAGTACAAATATATGAAGTCCAATATAATCCTAATGACATCCAGTCTGATAAGGATATGCCAAACACACGCATGACAGCCAAGTGTGTGCGATAGGGTGACAGGTTTTAATAATCGAAGCACATATGTTATGAATAACTTTAGGTTGGGTAACCCACTCCCCTCAGACGTTCTCCGAATGAGAGCGTTCCCAAATATTTAGATTTGACTCCTAAGTCAGTTTGGCTGACTTTAAACTTCAAATCAAAAGTAAGAATAACCTCTCAACACCCAGCTATGATACACCCTGACTACCCTCGCTTATGAACTGAAATGCACAGTGCGTTAACCCCGTAGGCTACAACCATTACTTGACCGATTTCTTTTTCCGTGACCTGCTCTGCTCGGCCTGGTCTTCTGGCCTAGATAAGATAACCTCAAGAATTTTCTAATCTTTTAAAGGGCATCTCCTGATTTGTGACTGTTCTATTAACTTTTGCTGGTCAAATTCAAGTCCTTTGCACACTTTCCAGTAAATAACTGCCTCCTATCACTCAATTGTGTCGTGCTTTGTCATTTTAACGGATTCGTTTATAATATATTACTGTTCCTCTCTCTGTAAATACAAGACTCGAGTCACTCTTCATTGATTGCACTTCCACCGACGTGTTACATTTACCTATGGCAAATCTCACAGACTCTCAGTGTATGACGAGTTGTGAATGTTACCACACTAGCCCTAAACTATGTTGCAACTCTCCACGATCTGTTATCTGATATAATACAACTGGTATTGTGTTTATCTGTCGAATTGGATATCCGATAGTCCTGTGGTAAACCTCGTAGCTGAAAACGAATACAAATCAAAAAGTTATTCTGTTATTAACAAACAACGGTTTATTATTGAAAATGACTTCACAATTTCATTTTTTTTCTTTTTATTTGTTGCTGGGGAGAATGCTTGCCTTTACCCAAGGAATTCTTTCCCTTCAGGCCCTTTATTATGAACGGTCAGTCTAACAATTGTAGTGATTTCTTCTTTCGTTTCCGTTATTTCTCTTGAGTCAGTTTCCGCATTTTTAACTGTTCTCTCTAACCCTGATTAAAGATAGCTCTGTATCTCGGACGATTAAGAGACAAAACAAGCCTTATTGGCTGACTGAATTGGTTTCTCCAAGGGTCTGCGGGCGTGGGCCTTTCTATTTATAAAGTCTTCTGACACTGAAATTGTCTCGTAGACCTTTTCTTCAGACAAGGAAGATTTCAATTATTTCCAATCCGTGGACATAGTATAGTTAGTTCTAACTATAAAGGTCCGAACTTGTGAAGTAAAAAGTAGAGAATTTAAATATTTGCTATGGAAATAGCGATTGTGTGTCTGTTAGGAAAGAGATTGTAGAGTGGAAAATAAGTCGTTCCTTATAAATGATTTTAAATTCTATCAAGGCTGGAAAGCGCGAATTGAGAATCTCCAGCGAAGTAGGACATCAATACTCCATTTTTGGTCTAATATGACTCTTGAAAAGATAAAGCATTGAAGAAGGTACTCCCTAAAGCAAAAGAATGAACCGACCATTTGGCATTTTTTTTACAGTGTTGTTCACCCTGTACAAGAACCTGGGCCTACTCGATGTAGAGGCTCACAGAGTAAGAGGCACAGCTTACGCGGATACGTCCGGAAGCTAACGGTTAGTCCTAGACTTGAACAGGTTAAGATTGTAGTAATCAGGGAATCAGCCTCTTGGGTAGCGGTTCGTGAGAAGAAGCTGATTGAGTGGAACTTACATCTCACCAGTGGGCATATGAAAGGAATGAGAGTAGTTCGCTACAAAGTGCCTGGCATGGTAGCTTTTGACAGTGTAGGTTAAGACCGGTTTCTTTGTTTGTTTAACGACACATCAATTCCTTATGGGTCATTTAATACCAAAATTTAATTTTCTTGGGAGTTTTGGTATTATTATTTTTTTTTAATATTAAAATCTCTTGTTGAAATTTTTACTATAAAAATGTATTTTTATCCTTTCATAGTGTTTTGATCCCAGTCTGCGAAGTTTACTATTTGCCCATAACTGGGACCCTAACAGATGCTACCACTCTAGGTTAGGGTGGATCTGGGAACGACAACAGTTAAGAGGCGATTCCAGGCCCCTAAAATCCCTCCGATCAGAAGATTTGCTGCTGGATGTAGTTTATCGTCATACAGTGAACGGGTTAAAACAAGTGGAAATAAGGAGTGTAGTTTATCGGAATACTCACTATGGAAATAGCGATAGAGCAGTGAGAGGCTTGCAACGTCTTATCTATGAGAAATGGGTTCCAAAGTAGAATATAATTCGTCAATAGATTGTATATATCAGTTCTACTCGAAGTCTGGGCGGAATAGAGTTCCACTTGACGTTCACTGTTATGCGGCTTGTTTGTTTGTATGACAGTGATAGTTCTCTCTTTTGTTTTGACCTCGGTTCAGTGTGTCGTGCTTGTTCCTTCTCAGTTGTAAACACATACGTTTTTCTACATAATATTAAGTGGGAAAAAATAACGAACATCAAGGGAGAGCATTAGGGAGGAAAAGTGAGAGTGAAGGAGTAACAGTAGCAATTATGATAATTAGAAAAGAATACAGAGGAAACCAGGTGAATGAAAAAAAATATACATATCAAACGATGGAGACGGGATGTGAACAAAAGGAAGATATGGAGAGAAAGGGATTTGCTGGATAGATATCAAGAAACATTGGAGGAAAAATTGAAAGGAAGATAGGGATGGAAAAGCGTAAAAAAATTCTATAAATTAAAATGCTTTATGAGGAAAGAGAGAGGGGGGAGCACTTCGACGTGCTCCATACTTTCGGCCTTGTGCCACATGTAAAATACGTTTAGAACATCATTTGAGTTACTCCGACGTGGTGTAATGGTTAGCAAACTTGTCTCGCTAGATCAGTTACGACTGAATAGCGAATTCGATTCTCACTGGGTGCCCCATACTGTCGGCCTTGTGCCACATATAAGCTACGCTTAGTAAATCACCTATAGGGAAAGAGAGAGTGAGTGTGTGTAGGAATGCAAGATAACAATGGGGGGACGGGGCTCAGTAGGAAAACCTTTAGGCATTCCTTTTTCAATTATCAAACTTATCAACGTTTGTATGACATTAACCCATATCTTTTTAATGTCAGATTTAATTGATCAATTCTATTCTATGAATTTTAGTCATTTTACTTAAAGATCGTATTTTCTTAATTTTAAATGAAAATATGGACATTTAAACATATTATCTTTTTTATGCAATTAACCCCATGCAAGGCGAGAGTGCCAGTATCACGCAAGAGGTTACAAAGAATTGAGAACAAGAGTAATGAGGTGTTTTTGTAGAAAGGATACAGAGAAGAACAGGGAACAAGATCACGGTATCGGATATCGACTGACACTTGAATATTTGAAGAGTATAGGTATCGGGGAAGCAAGTAAGGGGAAGGGAGTTCTACAGACGGGAAGTGCGAGAGAAGAAGCTGTTTGAGTAGAAGAGACGGTTACATTTAACCGTTTCGACAATGAAAGGGTGGGACCAAGATACCAGAGTAGTAGCTCGCTTAAATTTATGCAGTCTGGGAAGCAGCCAGAGTAGCTCGTCGGAATAGTTGCTGTGAAAATACCTGTAGAAGAGACCGAGGGAAGCCACGGCATGTTTATGAGAAAGCAACTGAAAACTTGATCAGGTCCTATCACATTGCATATTCGTCTCTAGATTTTGTCGAGGACCTCACCAGGCCATATATGACAGCAATATTCCATGCAAGGACTTATGGTTGATTTATAGATTAAAATGGATGGTTGATTTATAGATTCAAAGAAACTTTCAATTTCCTAAGTTATAGTCTATACTGCTAATGGTAACCTTTCCTTGAAGGAAACACATGGCATTGATTGGCCGAGCAGCCAGTACTATTTTCTGTTGAAATTGATAAAATCTTTCTCTTAAAACCCTTTGATAGGAAAACAGGTTTCTCAAGTCGAGCAAGTTTTGTATCGTTCTTTCCATTATTTATGGGACTTTCTTTCCGAGCCTTCTGTTTGAAGTGATGCGGAATGTTAACATCTTGCTTCTGTTATTATTTTCTCTTCGAGTTACATGTACTATTCATTTTAGTTTTTGCTGCTGTTGGCAGTCCTCAAGTTATGTGATTTCTGTTATTTGGTACAATTCTTTGTTTTAATTTATATATACTATTTAGTATAATTTAGATATATGGAAAAAAAGGTGTCAGTTTTAACTGATGATAAAGAGGAAAAGAAGAGACATAAGATAATGCATAATCTTAGCTATCAATGACTGGGGTATTTCCACGGACCCAGTTTTTAATAATACTAATACTACTACTACTACTAATAGTAATAATAATAATAATAATAATAATAATCACAGAACAATCAAACTTAACCGCCCAGGCATCGTGATTAGAGACTGAAAACACAAAAAGTACCTTCTGCAGACTGCAATGTATCCCTGAAGAAATTCAAAAAGTTATCAAAATACAAGGACCTTGAAATCGAAATCTCAAAAATGTGGAACACGAGAATATCAACAATTGCAGTTGTAGTTGGAGCCCTCGAATTCATTGGAAAAGATTTCAATAGACTCATTGAAGGGATTCCCGATAGCCGATGCATTAACACATACAAAGATTGTTCTCACCAGTACAGCCCACTCCTTACGAAGGGCTTTATCTATGTAAATATGTGTGGGTTTTTTTAATTGCTCAGTGAAAAATGTCATGATGCCATTTCTGACCGTAGGTCTCTGGTCAGGACCCGGAAGGGAATGAGTACACACCAAAAATCAAAGGAAATAATAATAATAATAATAATAATAATAGATAAAAATTTTAAATCATTAATTTCCACCATAAAAACCGGTATTAATTATAAAAATAAAAATCCGGTGTTGATTATGGATTTCTAAAAAAGAATCCAGATTTTATCCAGCGTCCTGGGTATGACGATAAACTACATCCGCGTCCAGAGTAAGACGATAAACTACGTCCAACAGCAAGGCCTCTGATCAGGAAGTTTTGAGGAGCGTGGAACCACCTCTTCATTGCTGGTGTTCCCAGGTCCACCCTTACCCGGGGTAGTAGCACCTGTTAGGGTCCCAGCTATAGGCAAATAGTTAACCCTATAACTGAGGTAAAAAGCATTCTAAAAGTGTAAAAATAGGTTTTAATACAAGAAATACTTTGTAAAAAATTATTAATTATTAATTTTTGAAGAAAAAAAAACTATTACCAGCAATATATTTTTGTAAAAAAAATATTACAAGCAATACATGTGATTGTGCCCCAAAATATGAGTAATTAAAAAAAAATGGTTAAAATATATATGTATACATACACAGCATTTTTACCAAACTATTGCTATGAATCTATTTAAAAAATTTTGTTGGCATTAAATGACCCACTGAGGTTGATATGCCATAAAACAAAACAACCAAACAACCAGGTTTAACCCATTAATATCAGCCGTAAAGTCTGGTGTTAACGATAAAAATTAAAATCAAAATACGATCTTAATTATTGGCTGTATTAATTATTGCTGTTTACGCCCAATTCATTAATGCCCACCTCACAAAAATGGAAAGTTGACCATCAATGTGATGAGATCTGCGCAGAATTTAAACAATGCAGAAACAGCTGATACTCCTGATATGATACTACTACTACTACTAATAATAATAATAATAATAATAATGATGATAATAATAATAATAATAATAATAATAATAATAATAATAATAATAATAATAATAATAATAATAATAATATGGTTGCCGTCATTGTCGTTGTGGATTTGGTAGTCGTCATGGTATAAATGGTCATAGATGTTGTGTGCATATTTCAAGGAAAAAGAACTCAACAAGGGATGATTTGAAGCAATGACCAAGAAAGATATATTGTACCGGCTCAGGAGAGGTCACTTTGCCAATGGAGCAATAAAATCCAGCAAACAAACAAAGATCTTTGCTTTGTCTTATCGCCATTAGCTTCCTCCTTTGTTCCCCGGCACATTAGCAACGACGTGGAATGACCAACGACTTCCCGCCCTCCAACGTATCCATGCAGCGCCGTTGGCCAAGGGGCCGCCATGTTTGCATTTTCGAGCCTTCTTATCTGACAAGACCCTTTTGTCTGTTGTCTGATAGGAACCAGAAAAAGTGGCGCCCTACAAAACGCCGGGTTTTCCGCTCGTATGATTTTAGTGCCTCTATTATACACATCGCCCCGAACACGATCCCTTTGAAGAGACGAGCAAGTATCTACCATATTTCTCCCAGTTTTCAGGCAAGGACCAGACGTTCGAGAATAGTCAACCTTAACAGTAGAATTGCCAATATTCTTAACGATAGACTTGGTTCAGTAATATTGAAACGAAACACGACAATTATTAATGCTTGATTGGTACGAGCGTGCCGAAAAGTTTTCGACCTTACCTAGAAAGTATTCCACATGGTGTGTGGTTAGAATTTTGGGAGTGTTTCGAGGCGATAACCTTTCAGCTCCAACAATATTCCTGTCGTTTTAATGAATGTTGCTTTTTATCACAATTCTCAGTTCGTCGTCCTACGATCACTCGTATGAACGCTGATCAGAAATAATGAAAAAGTCCCGGGTGAGATTCGAAATCGAGTACTATATCCTCGAGGGCATGCCTTTCTGTGGTAGCTGGCTCAGCGATTAGTCGACGAAGGCTAACACAGTGAAAGTAATTCAAATCTAGCTATATAGCACTTTTTTTTAAATTATCATTTCGTTATTTTTTATTTTCAATTTTTAGATACGATTAAACGATCATAGCAACTAAAATTAAAATGAAAGTCTTTTTTTTAAATTATTGAGCTGATGAATCAGACCGCTTTTCCCATCCCTCGGGTAGTGATCAGTGTGTAGTAACTGTTCTTCACATTTTTACTTCGAACACTTCACGGAAAAGCTTCAAGGGATGCCTAGTCCCGGGTATCCCTACCCTGTGACAGAACCTCCCTCAAAGTTAGAAGGTTGGTTGATACCAACGTGAACGTGACAGTGGTCGCGGGTCTGTGCAGTTTTTGACCTTGATACATATATAAGTTTATGGGCAACCCACATTAAAAACAACTACACGTCCCATCCCGTGCGTGAAGGTGAGTAAACACCGGGATTGTATTTTTTCGATGTATTTCAACTATACTTTTCGTCTCGCAACCCACAGAAACTTTGTCATGGGCAAGTTAGCTTGACGGAGCCCATCTCTGTCTAAGCTGGGTTTTGAATTTAAATTTTTCGTTCTCCTAGATTGGTTATCATCCAAGGCTATAGAAAATTGGCTGTCGTGATATTTAACACATAGCTGCGAGAAGCAAGGACGGATTTATACCTTTCCCTTGGGTATCTGTATGAAAGTGAAAGCAACAAACTAACGCGAAATTTGAACTGGCTCAGTGATTTTACTTTCCGCGCCGATATACGTTACACTAGCCGCACATCCAACTGATTATTATCGATGTTAGTATAGACACGCTTCAGCCAAGTACACGCTGGCCATCTTCAGGTGACCATTATTTTGGGCTGGTATAGGTTGTTTTATATATACTGCTTATCGTGCTATCTGTTGTCCCTGTAATACCTTTTACTTCTGCTGAACTAGAGTTTATGAATTTGGCTTGCTGATCGTGGAAACAGTACTTGATCAACCAATGCCTATTTACGCTATGTTCACTATTCCACTGTCCCAAATGTGTATTTTTGGAGCCTTTAATCCCAATATCCGATGGTTTCGATATTTGTCTTTCACATAGGCTTCGAAGAATTTTTTTATAAATTTTCTTTTTGATTTTTGATATGATGAATTGTGAATATAATGTCATGTGTTCGAGTTTTTGGTAATTCCTATTTTGAAACAAGAAACGGTATCAACGGGGGGGGACTATCAACACATGCAAGATATCAAACACGAGCGTAAAATAATAATGGACACCTGAAGATTTTCAAATAGTACATAGCAGAAACGTTGTGTCGATAAGAACATCTATAACAAACAAAGATGAGAACACTAATTCGAATAAACCAAATCAGTCAAAATTGAAATACTTGTCAAAATTAATAATTACGTAACAATGTCTCCTCGATAAATCTGAATAAACGAAATTCGTTAAAAATTCTTAACAGTTTTTCATTGATTAGTGGATTAAAATTATTAGGTTTATTGATTTTACGACTTCAACTCTTGTTACCTTATTGAATGTCATAAACAATTTTTCTCTATTTTATTTGAGTCTTTTTTCCGACATACCAAAATTAAACAAGTACAAAAATTTAAATATCTGGAAAGTGTTCTAACAGAGTACGAAAAGTGCGAAACTTTCGCTCTCCCAATCCGAAAAGGCATTGGGATAGCGAAATATGCATTAAAAAAGCTAAGCAAAGTATTAAGCAATAGAGAAACCTCTTTAGAAACAAAGAAGAGTACTGAACTGTTATGTAATATCACTCCGAAAGCTAAGCAATGTATTAAGAAAAAGGAAGATTTCGTTAGAAACAAAGAAAAAAAATGCTGAACTGTTATGTAATATCACTTCGAAAGCTAAGCAATGTATTAAGAAAAAGGAAGATTTCGTTAGAAACAAGGAAGAAAGTACTGAACTGTTAAGTGGAATCTTTCCTCCTATATAGCAGTGAATGTTAGACGATCTCCTCAAAGATGAAGAAGAGACTTGAACCAACAGAAATGTGGTTCTACTGAAGGATGCTGAGGATATTATCGACCGAATGTATGAGCAAGGACGAGGTTTTGGAGAAAATGGAAACAAATAAGAAACATATACTTAACATCAGTAAGAGACAGTTGAAATTTCTGGGGCACATAATGAGGAAGGAAGGCTTCGAAAATCTGATACTCACGGAACGGATTGAGGGGAAGAGGGACAGAGGATAAAAGCGCATAACATACTTGATGATCTTAAGTAAATTGATCGCGGAACAGGGCTTAGGAGAGCAAACGAAGAGACAGGAAATTGTGGAGAGCCATGATCGCCTACGTCCTTTATGTGTCATGTTCCTTCAGGATGTGAGTGAGCATGATTTTCTACAATATTCTATACTTAGCTCTTAGTAATGTTTGTCATTTTTATTATTCCTCCTACTCGTTGTCCTTCCATTCAGTCGCATAAGCTTATCAGGTAGGTAATCCGCAGTTTCCTCTTATTTCTTCAGCCTTCGATATGTCCTCTGAGTGTCAAATTTTCCTAGCTTTCTTTCCTCTTTATGCGTCCCAGAAACTCCAGTTATCTCTTTCTGGGTATAAATGTCCTTTTAGTATCCATTTTTCCTTAAAACTTTCTCGTTACGTACACTCTCCGTCCATAGTATTCTCAGCATCCTTCTGTAGAACCACGTCTCCGTTGACTCAAATCTTCTGTTCATCTGCCCTTAAATTGTCGCCTTTATTGCCATTTGTTTGGGGATAGGTAAATATGTGTCGCTTATATTTGTATCTATAGACATTTACTTGATATCTAAGTTACTACTACTACTTATAATAATAATAATAATAATCCTTAATAAGAAATCTGAACCACAAAAGAGAACACTGATGACATTGATGAAGCTTTGAACCAGGAAGATTACGTTGACGAAATTTATGAGAAAAGGAAAGAACAATAACTTTGTCATTCATGAAGGTAGTTCAGGACTAAACATGTAAAGATCAAGGAGACGCCAATTTTGTCATACATAATTTGTATGACATATAACACGAGAGGAAAAAGAGAATCAGGTAAATTGAAAACGAGAATTCAAAATGGAAGACTGTTCTAACAGGTCAGAAAACAACCTGAAAGAATATCTGACTAAACAATATTGAATACTGAGGAGGGTACTGGATCATTAAAGAGGCTTTTTGTCACTTAGTTTCTAATGAAATCGGTCGCTGCTGCCCGTTCGCGGTCGGTGCCGATCGTTCGTTTCTCGGCTCCAAGGCTAAGATCACGGTGTGGTGTCTGTTCTCAGATTGCTCACTGGACGATCGCCTATGGGGCTGAGATTCGATCTCTGATACACGCCGGTCGCGGGGATTCGTCCCTGCGCTGGTAGTATCGCAGCTAAGACTAGCTATGACCAGCTAAAGACCAGCTTGGACAAGCTAAGACCAGCTAAAGCACTGCGGCCCGGGTGAAAACTCGGGTCCATTCCCCCTCCCTTCTCACGTTAAACCCCGACCTTGTGTCACAACCTGGCCCTGTGGGAGGTCAAGTAAATCCAAAGGCTAAGATCACGGTGTAGTATCTGTTCTCAGATTACTCACTGGACGATCGCTTATGGGGCCGAGATTCAATCTCTGATACAGGCCGGTCGCAGGGATTCGTCCCTGCGCTGGTAGTATCGCAGCTACGTCTAGCTATGACCAGCTTTGACAAGCTATGACCAGCTAAGACCAGCTAAAGACCAGCTATGACCAGCTAAAGACCAGCTTGGACAAGCTAAGACCAGCTAAAGCACTGCGGCCCGGGTGAAAACTCGGGTCCATTCCCCCTCCCTTCCCACGTTAAACCCCGACCTTGTGTCACAACCTGGCCCTGTGGGAGGTCAAGTAGATACCTAGTTTCTAATGAAATCAAGCAGTTGCTACTTGTTTAAAATCTAAATTATTAATAATAATAATAATAATAATAATGATGATGATGATAATGATGATGATGTCGATGATGTCTGTCATCTCAAATAAGGAAGCATGCGGATTCACTTCCGAAATATCTTTGCTGGAATATTAACTCTGGAATTTCACCGAAAGTTCAACTAGTGCATGGGGTCCGTTCGCTAGGGCGTCTTATCCTCCTTATCTGCGTCCAGTGTCGGAAATATTTTTAATGCGAAAGGAAGAACAAACATTTTCATTTCACAAGGACGAGGGTTAGGGTGAGGTTTCAAACTGCAAAGGTTGGCGGAGAAAAAAAAACAGTTTAAAATGGACCAGAGGAAAGGACGGAGAAGGCGATTTGAAGAAGAGGGGTGAAAGGGAGAAGACGAATGGAGAGAAAAAAAGAACAATGTAGATTTTGTCTTCTGTCGCCGTTTACTTTAGCGAAATAAAGTGTTTTCCGAAAGGATTCGACATTTTTATGTACTCTGGATACTAACGATAAAATTATTTATGCAACAAATATTTATTTTTTTAAACATAATCTCCTTCTTTGTAAATGCACTTATACTAAGCCTTCTCAAAGTATCAGAGATCAAACATTATACAGTGAAAATTTCAGATCAGAATTCAGCTAACTGCTTCTGGTTGCGGACTTCTTGATCCACCCTCGGATTTGCAAATTATTTTTCGCTAAACTATCATAACTAAACAATATTGATCAAGCTTGTTGATAATCCAGAAAAACAATAAAATGTAAAACAATTACGAAGCCGATTACTATCTTGGTGGATATATTACCACCTTGCAGGGAATGCAGGGGGTGCGTTCTAAACCCCAATAATAAGTAGATAGAAAACTATAATCGCCTCCCATTATTATTGTGAGGAATTCGCTTCTCAAAATGAACTGCAGATTTTCTGATTGGCGCAAGACCCAAATGAATGTAAATTAGAAATACCCGTGAAAATTTAGCGGTTTTCGTATTTTCATTTTCTGTTGTATCGTAATGTTTAATGAAGAGATAAGCTGATTGCGAGTTCCGCTACAAAATACTCGTCGAAATTGCCCATAAATATGAATGCAGATAATTATTTAAAGTAAGGAAAATATTGTAAGGTCATTGTTTCACGTAAGGAAAAGATTTTAAGGTTATTATTTAAATTAAGGGAGAGATTGTAAGATCATTATTTAAAGTAAGGAAAAGAGTGTAAAGTCATTATTTCAAGTAAGAAAAACATTGTACGGTCATTGTTTCACGTAAGGAAAAGATTTTAAGGTTATTATACTAAATTAAGGGAGAGATTGTAAGATCATTATTTAAAGTAAGGAAAATATTTTAAGGTTATTATTTAAAGTAAGGAAAAGTTTGTAAATCCACATGTTTCTTTTTTTACATTTCACTGAAATATACGTTAAACATATTAGAGAGTTATTGCCTCCTCTTCCTTTTCTTTCTTTCTTTTTCTCACTGTAGCTATACAGCGTTTCTGTTATGGTCTTTTCTGTCTTTCTTTGCCATCAAAACACACCGTTTGGACACTGGAATAGCATTGGTTAATGAAATGTTGCATAAGCATTGTTTAATGAAATGTTGCTTCCACCTAGTGATTGAGTACAACATATGGTGCATTTTTAAATCTCTTGTAAAAATGCCTGAAGTTATCTCATCATCGTCGTATAAGGTTAAGCTTTTTTTCTATGAAATTTACCCCTGATTCTAGGTTAGATGACAAACACCATCCCTTACTTGAGTTTCCCTCACAGAGCACAAATGTTGGAGAAATGGTAACAGTGTTTCTACTCTTCATCAGTTCTTTTTGAGTAGACTAGACTCTCCCTGTGGTAAATGTTGAAATCGCCACAAATTTGAATGGTAGCTGATAGATGAACAGAGAGAACGTCATCAATCTTCTCCGTTATTCCGTAAAAACATTGCAATACTATCACCTTGGGGACAATAAACGATGAAAACGAAGTTCGTCTTTGGAAATTTGAAAATCATAGAAATACTAGAAATCTTTTATCGTTGTGGAAATTGTATGGAGCGTCTTTAAAAATTCTGAATTTTTTTTCTAGCATTGTTTTTAATAACTGGAAATCATTTGGAGTGTATTTTAAAATTCTAGAACTAATTTCAAATCTTTTGCGGCGTTTTTTGAAATTCTTGAAATATCTTGAAGCGCCTTTAGAAATAAGTGGAAATGTTTAGGAGCGTCTTTGAAAATTCAGGAATTTTCTGGAGACCCATTTTCTGTAATTGGATATATTTTTGGCTGTTTTTGAAATAATTTGAATTTTTTTAACCTCGTTTTGGAAGATGCCCAAAGAAATTTGTATCCGTTCATTGTCTGCATATTACAAAATCTTTTATTTTATTTTTGTTTTTCAATGTTCACAAAGCGGTCTTTCATTTTGCTCTCTTTCAAATTAACTTCGCTGTTTGCTAAAATGGCTATACAGACGAACAGATTTTTACTTCCTCGTTTTCGATGACTAGACATCATCTACTAGAATAGCATCATCTGCTTTCAAAGTCCTACATATCTTATCCCTCTCTACATTCTTGAAGTGATTTCTGGTTTTGTAGTTACACTCTTAGTCTGCATACTACAGGGCGCGATGGATAAATTGTCGACAATTACGAAAAAATGAAAATAACATTTTAACAGATATATTTACTAAAATTACACAAAAACGTCTTGAAATCCTAAAAAGTAAATTTATTCAATAAAATCGCCATTAGTTTCAACCACAGCCTCCAGACGACTTCGAAATCTCCTGCAACTCTTCTGGGCGGTCACCTTGTTTAAGTTAGTGAATGCTGTCATAAGCCTTGCCTTCAGTTAATCTTTGGTGTTACAAAGAGTTTTATTGGTCACCCACACATAATAATCAAGGGGTTACACTCTGGGGAATTAGGTGGCCAGATGTAAGATGTGATGGGGTTGCAGAAATTGTCAAACAGCCATGACTGTGTTCTCCTAACTATGTAGCATGGTGCAGAGTCCTGATGCCAGACATAGGGTCTGCCAGCAGCCATCCTCTTCACTACCACCTCAAGGCATTTGATGCAGGCTTCCGTGTTGAATCTGAGGCCCTGTGGGAATATGAATGGAGGCATAATGTCGCCATCACTAGTGATCGCTACAAACACACCTTCGTAATCACCATTAGACTCATCCAACTCTTTCCGAATCCTTTGCACTGTCCTCAGATTGACATCCAAAGACTCGGAAATGTTGGTATTGGAGCTTCTGGAGCGAATGCTAAGCAGTACAGCATGCTGTTTCCAAATTTCTGGTGAACTAAATTGTGTCATGGTGCTGTTTTTCTCACAGACAGTGCCCAACTGACCCTACTATACTGCAATGAACAAAATTAAAAACAAAAAAACGCGCATGCGCAAAATAAAAAAATATAAAATGGCGACAATTTACTCATCGCACACTGTATTATCCTTATAATGTTTATAATTTTATTAATTATTATTACTATTATTATTATTATTACTATTATTGTTGTTGTTATTATTAATAATGATGATGTTTTGGTCCATGTTAATAATTTTCAATCTCTGCAAAATATTTTCTCTAATAAAACCAGTTCGTTGAAAATTTTGTCACATCAAAACCTGCGAAATTTTACTCAGGAGGTATCGAAAAGCTGCCTTTGTTTTTACAGTAATGTTCACCCTTTACTAGGCACGGGGACCACTCGAGATAGAATGTTACGATAAGGGGTAGTCTATATGGATAAGAGAGGAAGATGACTGTTCACTCTAGCTTTGAATAGGTTAAGATCGTCATGATCAGAGATCAGATCCTCTTGGAAGTCCGTTCCGCAGGGCAGTGGTTCGCGGGAAGAAACTGCTAGAGTGGAACTTGCTTCTCGCCGATGGAATAGGGAGGGACTGTTGGTGGTTTGCTACAATTTAAGTGGCATAGCGTGTCCTAGCGGTAAAGGTTAGACCTGATGGAAGCAGGGAATGTAGTTCGTCCGAGCACTTTCCATGGAAGTAGCGACAGAGCAAGTGAGAGAGGCTTGCCACATTCTGCCTGGGAGAGAGGGGGTTGGTGGGTAGAAAATAATTCTTCTCCAACTCGGAGACGCTTTTTTTAACTTTATCAACACTGGAAAGTGAGGACCGGGCAGTTCACTCACAAATATGACAACAGCACTCCATTTTCGGTCTGATCTGGCTCTTATAAAGGTAGAGGATTTTTATGAGGAGTCAGGTTCGAGCGAATAAGTGTTAGTGAGTCATTGTAAATAATGGCAAATATATAATTGAATAATATGTAATTGTACTTTATTTTGTTGAAGAATAAACTTGACAAACAAAAAGAAAAAACTGTTTATGACTCAATCCGATACTTAAAATCACAGACTGGAAAACAGAAACGGTCGCCGACTTGGTAGTGAACGAGTGACTTTTGTTTGACTGAATATCAATCTGCCGGAAAACGGTCTTTGAGAACACTTAGACCATTTGTCTGGGCATTAAATTGTTGCAATTGTGAAATCTGCTATCAGTTTAAAGTCTCAACAAACAAAATTTAAAATAAATAACACAATTGTGGCCGTAGTTTTCAAACCAAGTCGCGACGCTGGCCATGAAACCGAAAGAACCCAAACACGTGATTCTTTCTTCTACTTTTTTTCTTCTTTTTTTTTTTTTTTTTTTTTTCGTTACAGTAGTGGGAAAAGAAACGCTAAAACAAATCAAATACGATGTAAGCATATCCGTTAGGACACGCCCGGCCTTTTCCGTTCGGTAGGGGTTTGTACAATGGAACATCACAATTAATTCTCAACTCAGTGACCTTGGGAGGGAGACCTCAGAAGAAAAACACGAGCCGCCATCTTTTGCTGGTACAATTCTCGACGGTATGCCTCGACATTTTGTTGTTCTCTATCTTGAGCGATATGAGAGAACGACGTCTCTGTTTTAAACCAGCCTCAAAGTGGGATAAGCAGTAACTGAGAATGGTCATTCGTTCCCAACTATGATGGCAGTCTTCGTTTTATTTCATTTATTTGTTTATTTTGGTGAGTTTTGAATTTTCTAGCAGATTAAATAATACAAAGGAAAACTCTCTCACAACCCTTTCTTTTACTCCACCTCCTCCCTTTCTCACCCTCTCCCTTCCCTGTTTCCACTCCACTCGTCTACCCTTTACTCTGTATCTTTTCCCTCTCTCCATCCTCCTCCCTTCTTTTTCCCTTCGCTATCTCATTTTCCTTCTCCCCTTCTCTCTTCCTTTCTGTCTCCCTTTCTCTCCACTCACTTCCCATTCTCTCTCTCCCCTTTCCCTTCTGTATTCCACCTCACTCCTCCATATCTATACTTTATCTTTCTCCTTACTTTCTTCTATACGTCCTTTCGCTCCCCTCTCTTTCACCCCTCTATTCTCTCTCTTCCATCACATTAACATGCTATAATGTATCACGAACAACATAACTGGGATAATGCAACAGCCCAAGTATACTCTGGGGTGAATCAATGACAAAATACAGCGAGCTAAAACTCAGTGGACAAAATCCCAGCCTCTTACCCTAAAAGTGAACAAAATCCCAGCCTCTTATCCAAAAAGTGAACCGAATGCAAGCCTCTTATCCAAAAAGTGGACAGAATCCCAGCCTCTCATCCAAAAAGTGAACAAAATCCCAGCCTCTTATCCAAAAAGTGGACAAAATTACAGTTTCATAAATAAAATTCTTATATATAAAAAGAAACAAATTTAACATTGAAAATTTAAATTTTAATGGCAAATTGAGACATTAATAATAGTTTTCAATATATACACTTATATGCACAAGAAATATTTATTTCTGTCGGCTATTTCACGAGTTTATGGGTACGCTCCGTTTGCAACAGAAATTCCTATTAAATCGATTCAACCTCTAAAAATCGTTTTCTAACAATGCTACGGTTACATATTCGATATATTTCATAATTGGGGAGCCCTAGTATCCCCGAAAATCCGACTGTGAAGAAAGCCTTAAGAAGGGTGGTTATAAAGTCTATTCCAAAACGTAAATAAACACCTGAGATAGTATCAGAATATGTATTAAGAGCATAAATAAAGTTTTTATTCGCAAAAGAACTTTTTTGTAAATATAAAGGTATATATTGGATATATTGGCGAAATTACATGACAAAGTGAAAAAAGTTTCTTTGTGGCGTATTTCATTGGACTAACTTTGTTTTGTTGGTAAGACTACACATGCGCATGACAGAAGTGCGGCGAATTTTAGAGTTTTTTTTATCTAGCCGAATTCAGTTAGTCCTTTTCTTTTTCTTTCCACCACTTTTGTAAGTAGGTATTTCACACTGTGATATTAGAAGATCTGCTAGGAATGGTGAAATGTTGTAAAAGCCAGGGCGCAAATTTACTATTGATGACCTTGAGATTAAGGCACTGTCTAGAGACTTACGTCATAGTGAATTATTTCCTCCTTTGATCAGAGTAGCATTTTTTATGTCAAAATTGTGGTCAGTTTCTTTACGGTGGGCTACCAACGCATTTGACGTATTACTTTGTAAAATGTCCCTTTTGTGTTCATGTAATCTTTTATTTGAATTAAATGAGGTTTCTCCTATGTATTTTTGTGGCAATTATTGTTGGCGATTGCGCGAACTCCTCTTTCAGGTTTTAGCTAATTATTTTGTTGAGTATTGACTAAATCTTTTTTTGGATGTAGTAGTAACAAATTTTATGTTGAGTTTAGATAGATTCTTTTCGATTGTAGATGTGATAGAATTAGTAGTCGGATAATATATTTTTTTTTTATTCATTGTGTTTCTCAGGAGGGGCCGTTTTTTGTTGGACATTATTACTATTGTCTCACTTTGGCATTAAAATTTTAATTAAAAGTTCCTTGAATGCTAAATTTGTTTATTTTTATATATGAGAGTTATTTATTAGACTGGGGTTTTGTCCACTTTTGGAATAAGAGGTTGGCATTTTGTCCAGTAGGTTTTTGTCCGCTGGGATTTTGTCCTGTTAGCCCCTGGCTAGGCTCTTTTATACCCGAGGTATAAATTAGGCTAGACCCGTTTATAACCCTGAATATGAAATGAACGGGGACAGATATACAACCTCAATAGCCCAGAATATACAGATCCCATGTAATAAGATGTAAATCCTTCCATCCACAAATGATAATCTGGGTTACAATGGATCAGTGTCACAGCTACGCAGAGATTTCTTGTGTAAATTCTACAGCACTCAATTTTATTCCGATTCATTTTTTTGCCATTAGTATGTCTTATTCCTGGGTGTTTATTGATTTGGGTTCAAATGATAAAAGAGTGGTCATTTTTGGTGATTGTCGCTGTTACTTTGTTTCGCAGCCTGCAGACTACAATTTAATTTTCTTATGACAATGTTTGTATACTCTAGAGCACTCTGTTTACTTTTACCTATCTTACATTCATTATCAGGGTAGATAGAGACAATTGGTGAGTTTCGTAGAACAGGTGAGTGTTGTGACGTAGACAAAGAAGGTTGTGACGTAAGCAAGCTGTAACGTGTGTGTTTTTATATATGCATTTAAGGATGTGGGCTTGTAAGTAATCATTGACTTTTACTATTTGATAAAAACAGACCTATAACCCTTCAAGCAATACTCATACAACAAAAACAACCATCTATAAATAAAAACAGTGATAACTTCCATTAATGAGTTTGGTTTGCATCCTCTCTCCTGTCATCGTAGTGCCGGCCGCTTTCCACGGCATACAGCAATAAACGGCATCATCAGAAAAGGTTTCGATGTAGCTGGGTTCTCTTCCCAAATCGAACCCGTAGGCCTCGACCGTGGTGATGGCATTACCATTTTCCCTTTCAAAATGGGGAAGTCGTTGATTTGGGATGCGACTTGTGCGGATACATTTTCGGCCGGTAATTTGATCAGGTCCGGGGTTGAGCCGGGGTCCGTCGCTCGGGACGCAGAGATAAAAAAAAAAATAGTTAAATATTCTTCTATTGTTGATAGATTTTTTTTACTCCTGTGGCAGTGGAGACTTCTGGGGTTATTGGCCCTCTTTCGATGGCGTTCCTTCGGAGGATTGGCGTCTCGATTAAGGGATGATCCTCGCGAAACGGAGTGGCTATTGCAGCGTGTCTCACTGGCGATGGTTCGAGGTAATGCTTTCTCCATCATTGCGGCTGGCAGAGGATAGCAAAAAAAAAACATTTTGTTTATAGTTACTTTGTTCAAACTTTTTTCAATAAATAACTGTCATTTTCAATCTAAAAAAAAATAAATTATACCTTAAGACCACACATCCTTAAAGGTAAGTATGTCACACCTCGCTTACGTCACAACATTATTTGCCTACGTCACAATACTTACTAGTTCTACGAAACCCAACTATTGTCTGTGCGTACCCTGATGATGGCATAAGGAAGTCGAAAGCTTGGTAAATATTTCTTGTCTTAGAAGGATTAATCGTAATTTCGAAAAGTTGATCAGTGAAATTTGTCGACAGAAAATGTCTGTTGTTTTTAATGATATTTACCTTAAAGAACATTTGCGGGGCGAGTTTGGGCGGTTCGAATACTAAAGGATTAAGAATGGTGGAGAGAAAAAGAATGTGTTATAATCTGGAGGTTTTATCTCTGGAGGTTTTATCTCTGTTGAGGGTTTTCGAGATTTCTACTTGATAAATTTTATTGTGGATAGAAAGTATAAGCAGAACCAGATTTCAATTTAAAGTTAAATCAAGTATAAATTTTTAAAAAATCATACAAAGTTATATTTGTAAAAAAAACTAAAATTTTTTTTTAAATATATAGGTATATTTTTAAAGCATTTTAGACATTTAAATATAACTGTATGATTTGTTTGTTTTTTAATATAACTTGATTTAACTTAACTTTAAAGTTAAAAATGTATAATTTATTTTAGCTTATTATATTTTTATTTTAAATATATTTTTATTCTTTAATATAATTTTTTTAAATATATTCTTACTTAAATTTAATATAAATTATCTAAATATGACTTATTTTTAATCTTTTAAATATATCTTATTTTTAATTATAATTTATTTTTTAAGTAGGTAACTAACCCCATATATATATATATAAGAAAAAATATATAAAACTCCCTTTTCGTCCCTCTTTTAGTTTCAAATTAACACCTCATTCTTCATATAACCCCAATTTAACCTCATAAGGTTAATATCCGGGTTTAATTTTATAAAACCTCTTCCCTTTAAAGCTAATAACTTCCACTCTCTCCTAACCACTGTCTCATACCGTTCGTCTGACTGAAACATTGAAATGGATTAATACTGTATTAATTTTACGACGTCAAAGTTAAATTTCTAATTCCGACACGAATTCAGTCTATACACCGGTGTTGAATAAGACAGACGTAGATTTCGTCGGTTGAAATAGATCTATCTCCGCTCCATATGAAGTAATTTTGGATTTTGTTGTGCAATACTATTGATATACTCTGTTATAATAAATACATTGAGCTCTTTTTGTGAAACAGTTTTGATATTTTATATTACTAGGATCCACTTGAATTTTATACCAACGGATTTATTACCAGTACTATATACATATATATATATATATATATATATATATATGGCCAAAATATCTTCATTTAAGCATGTTTGGTTGAATAATCTAGACATATTATGCCTATTCATCTTTATTCATTCCTCTCAAATTCGCGCATCAGTTTCTTAGTGCTGTTACAAAACTGATTAAGAAAGACGCTGTAGTTTTTGGTTATTTCTTTTATTAACCCCAAGTACTTTCCCAAATAAAATGAATAGACATAATATGTCTAGATTATTCAACCAAACATGCTTGAATATATATATATATATATATATATATATATATATATATATATATATATATATATATTTAGACATTTTTATGTTTATACATTCTTTTTATAGATACAAATATTTAAGTAAATGCTCTGTTTTATAATAAACAGTATTAAACAACATTTACCGGCCTGAATGTCCGAGAATGTTTCATAGAAAATTTTCGTCCCCTGACAGGTATCGAACCTGCATCCTATACGGAACCGTAATATAGCCTGACGTGCTTTAACCGTTTCGGCCATAGAGGAGCGTTCGGTTAGCAAGGTCAATTTTACTGTCTTTAAACTTTAATCTTCCATGAATCTCTCAGGTACATTCATATCTGCTCATGGCGTATCAAATGTAAACAAATGACGTCACACATTATGAAATGGACAAAGTCCGACAAGACATTTTTATGTTTATACATTTTATGTTTATACATTCTTTTTATAGATACAAATATTTAAGTAAATGCTCTGTTTTATAATAAACAGTATTAAACAGCATTTACCGGTCTGAATGTCCGAGAAATCTTTATAGATGTTTCGTTAAAGACGACTGACAATGTACTACGATTAAGTTTTTATTTAATTTTCTTGTGTTCGTACAAATGTGTAAACATTACCCCAATGTTCTTCATTTTCGATCGCTTTCGGCTATTCTTTCAGCCATTATCAAGGATGATTTTAATTTGACTTTTTAACTGAATGCATGGGTTGTGTGTATGTATCTAGAGTTATAGGGATGGTTCATTTTCCAAACACGGTCAGCACATTGTGGCCGTGTTCGTACTTAATGAGTCTTGAGTGTTGTTTTTTTTTTGGCCTTCCATAATTTTTAATATTTTTTTACATGCGGATGAGGTTATTATGCTTGTATTTTCTACTAGTATGTTTCCGATGGTGTCTGGTATATATATATATATATATATATATATATATATATATATATTATAATTTGTTACATACGGACAAATAAGTAATCACTACAAACATGCATATTTGTTTTGATGCTTAAAGGTAAGCATCTCATCAGGTGATGTACAAAGATGGTTATGAATGATTTTATTTAAAAATGCATTTTTAAATAATTTTATAAGCATCGAAACACATATGCATCTTTGTAGTGATTACTTGTTTGTTCGTATGTAAAAACTTATAATAAATAATATATATATATATATATATATATATATATATATATCATTGTTCACCACCTGATGAGATTCTCATATTAAGCATCGAAACAAATATGCATCTTTGTAGAGATTATTTGTTTGTTCGTATGAAACAAGTTATAATAAATAACTATTTGGTATTGAGCTCTCTTTTAAATTAATGTTATGAACGTTTGGACTTAGATTCTTTTCGTTCTCATTACATTTGGATACATATATACACATATATATATATATATATATATATATACAGAGAGAGATTCCTGTGTGTGGGAGACTATCAGCAACCTATATCAGCGTCTATCATATTTTGATTCGCACACCTGAATGTGTTGGAAATTACTAAGCGATTAGCCAAAAGGTCTCAGGACGAACAATTATTTGGACAATTTGCTTGTACACTATATAATTTTCTAAAGAAAGTGATGTGCTTTTTTATTTATTAATCCGACAGATGTTATTACATAAATGTTGTTTTTAGCGGATACACATTTTTCAGTACACACTTCGTTTATTTATTAATCAGTACATTTGTTTATTTCCGTGTATCGGCCTGAATATTCTAAAAATCTTTTTAGAGAAAAATATGTGTTCTCCGTCAGGATTCGAACCTGTGTTTCCCTATGGTAAACCGTGATTATTTCTGATTAATAAATAAAAATTGCTTTGTTTACGATAGTATACGAAACTGAGCAGATATGTCTATCTCGAGAGTCAGAGAAAAATCCGTGTTTAACGGCACGGCGTCGTAATGAATAGCGGCTCGGTTTGTGGAATTGAAGAGCCGAGTTCGAATTCCAGTCGAATCCTTTACATTCACTTACGTGCTAATACCCTTCGGAAAGGTATAAATCCTCTTCTGTTCCCACCCAGCTATGGGTAAATAGCAGGACAGACTGGGTTCTATAGCCTTGGATGGTACCTGGTCTACCGCAGAAAGAAATGGCAACCTACCGCCTCGTCAGTCATGTATCGAAAGATACATGGTCGCCTAACCGTGTATCACGCATGGCACATAACTGACTGACTGATTCAACTTCACATGATCGTCTATGTACTCCGTGGCCGAGAGGTATAAATCACTTCAAAACTAGGCGCGGTTTCCCCTAAGGCTGAAACCGGTTCGAACCCTGCCATAGAACGCAAAATTTTCTCAAATAAGATTTCTCGAATATTCAGGCCGAGAGATGAAAATAAATAAACTGTTTAACAAGTAAACGGAGCGTTTATTCAAATACGAGTATCCACTAAAAATAACGTTTAAGTAAATTACATTATGTCCATAAAGAAATGTTTTTCGCACACAAGAAAAACGCTGCAACTTGCTGCCTCTCTCTCTTTCTCTCTCTCTCTCTCTCTCTCTCTCTCTCTATATATATATATATATATATATATATATATATATATATATATATATATATAAACTCCTGGGAGGTATTGGTCATTGAAAACTAACCTCGGCCTACCGTTCGGCATTAATGTGCTGAATTTGTCACTGACCTGAGAGACTGCCCACACGCCGATACATTTAATTTTCCCACGGCCAGAGGTTGAGGAAAAGAGACAACGGAAAGTAAACGTCAAGGAGAGAAGATCATAAGATAAGAAGATATGGCTACCAGTAAGTTTATGAATGAGTATAAGCTTGTCGACTGACGGCCAGTGTTTAGTCCGGACAGGGGCGATAGATAACAGATCATTCTTGTTCTTTACTAAGCTTTTTCTGTTTTTGGCAAGGTACTCAGTAAGGATCGAACCCACCACGAATGATCTACAAGTTCAGCTTGATAACCACTGACACGAGGTCCTGCAAAAATGATTTATTATTTCTTAGGACGAATTCCATCGTCTTTAAGAATGACAGAAAGAAAAAATGTTAAAAAAAGAAAGAAAAAGAAAAATTCTCGTGTATTGAAACCTGACTTAGGAATTAGCATCTTCAGATTAAACTCGAACACATAAGCACACACCAGGGACGCCACCAAGGTAGAGGGACTGAGCTTCTGTCCCAAACAAAATCTTCTGTAAAAATTCTAAATCACTATCCCCTTGACTTAAATGCCACACACTCAAAACAGTCTGGCCTTGCACCCACAAATTCAACCTTGATGAGAAATTAAAAGAAACACGTAGCAAAATGTTTTTTACTAACTCGGATTCATTTATGCATTTAAAAATAATAATTTAATAATATTATATCAAATAAACTCGAAGTTAAAATTTGAATCACATTATAGAGAGAGAGAGGGAGAGAAAGCGACAGGCAGACAGACAGAGTCAATGACAACGAACGAAGCGATTTTCCCATATATATATATATATATATATATCAAGTCAAATCTCCAGTAAGCAGTGACCGACCACGACTGCTAGTTTCATACGGCTTCACGCAATCATCATGATTATATATAACGATATGAAATTAATATATCAAGAACAATATTCAGGAAAATGAATGACAAAGTGTAAAAAGTTTACTCGTGACGCGTTTCATCCTTTACAACATCATTTGTTATGTTGGTACGAACGAAGGATGCTGGGAACTTTAGAATTTTTCTGATAAAATATAATTTTAGGGTAGCAGTTACGCCTAACGATCTCATTTAGTATAAAAGACACTGTCGCCTCTGGGTATTGACATCACTCTCCATTATATATATATATATATATATATATATATATATATATATATATATATATATATATATATATATATATATATAATCTAAGGTTCAGTCAGTACAAGGCCCGGAGGCACTCGAGTTAGAGGGTTAGGTTAAGAGGCAGTGTATAAGGATAGGTGGGGAAGATAACAGGTTAAGATTGTAGTGATCTGGAGAACATCCTTATGGAAGTCGGTTCTACACAGCAGTGGTTCGGGGGGAAGAAGCTCTTCGAATGGAACTAGCTTCCCACAGATAGACTACGGGGAAAGTCTGGGTGGTGTGCTTCATTGGAAGTGGCATGGCGTGTCCTAGCCGTGAAGATTAGAACTGGCGAAACCAAGGAATGTAGTTCGTCCGTGGAAGTAGCGATAGCGCAGGGAGAGGTTTGTCACATCCCGCTTGCGGGAGAGCTTGGAGGATGATAAAGAATTTCATCACCGACAAAGATTCGGAGACGCTTTTCAATTCTATCGAGACTGAAGGTGAGAACTGGGCAGCTCTTGTACAGGTAGAGGATAGCATAAGGTGTCATTTATTTACTAAAGCAGTACAGGGAGCCGACTATTTTACATGCATCTTTAGGCATGGATCGTATGTACGTGTTCCACTTGAGGTCAGATGTGTTTCCGTTTGATGTAATACACACACACACACACACACACACACACACACACACATATATATATATATATATATATATATATATATATATATATATATATAGGGTGTATCAAAATAATTTTACAAACTCTGGGGGGGGGGTTCCCCAGACCAAAATAAGGACAAAAGTCTACATAATCATATGTCCGCAAATCCTTCGTTTTTGTGTTATTAAATATAAAGAAATTTTACGGTAGATGATGTTGTGTTTTTATGTAGACTACGTTACATTTGTCATTCGTGTACATTCCGTACATTTGTTTCATGCGTGTATTAATGAGTTAAATGAGAAGTGTTCCGTTTGACATTGGCAGGATATTCATGTCGTGAACAGGCAGATATGATTTTATATACGGCCGTGCGAATGGTAATGGATGCGAGGCTGCACAGCTGGATCAGATTGCGTTTCCAAACCGAATGTAGCCGAGTCATCCAAGCTTTGCTGCTGTTTATCTTCACGTTACTGAGACAGGATCCGTGGCATCACAAACTATGGATCAAGAAAGACCGAGATCCGCTCGCACGCCTGATCACGAAGAACACATTCTACAGGCTGTTGGAGACGATCCATGTATCAGCACACGTCAAGTGGCCCTTGCATGTCGTACACCTCATAGTACCGCATGGAGAGTAATTCAAGAACAGCCTCTGTATCCGTATCATTTGCAAAGTGTGTGGGGTCTTTCGCCCTCTGATCACTCACCACAGGAAAACTTTTGCCGATGGTTTATTGAACAAACTGCCGATCCGTTGTTTGTCTCTTCAGCCTTGTTCATGGATGACACAACATTTGGAAGAAATAGAATCACAAATTTACACAACCAACACTTTTGAGCGGATCAAAATCCCCATGGGACAATCCAGGCTAGATACCGGCATCAGTATAGGATTATTACTGTGAGTTAGAAATGTAGGTGACTCTCTGGTAGGTCTATATTTCCTCCCAGCACCTCTTATATGAGCTGTCTACAGGGACATTATTTCGAACACACTTCCAGACCTGCTAGAGGATGTTCCCCTGCTAATACGAAGACGCGTGTAATTCATGCATGATGGGGCTCCAGCACATTTTAGTCACAGTGTTCGCGTTGCACTGACTGACATCTACTATGAAAGATGGATAAGTAAGGGAGGACCTGTTCTATGGCCAGCACGTTCCCCCCCCCAACATCAATCGTTTGGATTTTTATCTTGGGGCCACCTAAAACAAGTGGTTTATGCAGCAGACATTAATAATGCAGAGACGCCATTCGACACAGTGTTGGAGTATTTGAAAGGATCGACCAGACAATGATCCAACGGGTGCATGTGTATGTGGAAGGAAGCAGACGACATCTGAACATTTGTAATGAGTTTCTGTGTTGAGGTACAACGATGGCTTTTGGACATATGTTTATATGGACATTTTACTTTGTTTTGTTTTCAGGAAACCTACCCCAAAATTTGTTTAACGCCTTATGGGTCATTTAATGACGAAATCTAATTTTCTTGGGAGATTTGAAGTAATAAAAAATATTATATATCTTATTCTGCTTTCACAATTGAATACATGGTAGATGATACTTAGCTTTTGGGTATATACATATTTGTGTCAACATGATTACTAGAGGCGGTGATATGTGTATTTTATATTGTAGGTTTGTTGAAGTTATAGTTTGGAATACAGTTTGATTTCTTTAAGAAATTGTAAGATATTACATGGATTAATGCCATGAAAGAGTTTTTTCATGTTGTTTGGTTGATTTTGTTTCGTGACATATCAGCTTCTATTGGTCATTTAATGTCGAAATCTAAATATTTTGAATGCATTTGTATGCTTTCAGCTGCAAATAAAATGTATTGTTGGTAAATCTACTATAAATACGTATTGTTGGTAATTTTTTCATTTAAAAATGTATTGCTGGTATTTTTACTATAAAAATGTATTTTTATACTTTCATTATGTTTAGGTGTTCACTTTTTACCGATAGTTTAGACCCTAACAGGTGCTACCACTCCGGGTCAGGACGGCCTTGGGGACAACAGCAATTAAGAGGGGGTTCCACGCTCTTCGAAACCTCCAATCTCCCTATCAGAGGAAGCCTTGCTGCCGGATGTAGTTTACTGTCATACCCAGGACTACCGTTTGAAGTAGTAATACACACACACACACACACACACACACACACACACACACACACACACTCTCTCTCTCTCTCTCTCTCCCCCCCCACACACACATATATATATATATATATATATATATATATATGGAAAAGGTTATGGCTGTTCCAACGAGGGAAAATGTATATTTTATAAAACAGAGAAACCGCAAACCTTTTTGGATATAATGTGGATTTATTTTAGTACATATATTATATTTTGTTCTTCACACACACACACACACACACACACACACATATATATATATATATATATATATATATATATATATATATATAGATTACTTTAAACGGAGGTATATGCATCACAGACAACTATATGCAACATTGTAATAGGTTTTGATAAAAGCACAGCAGTTAAAAACACCTTCAGGGCCGGTAACCCTGTTTTCTCATATAGATATGATTCCCAAGTCACCTTGGCTGCCTTATCCTTGAAAGTTAAAAATAAAATGACTATCCTTTCGATACTCTGCCATGATGGCCTCTCCACAACTTCCATTTGTGAACATAAATACAGAGTACACCATGTATATGTTAACACCTCGAATCAATTCAAGTCAGAAGCCATTAAAGATCTAAGATCAGAAATGGTATTATGACATTTTCCACTGAACATTTTAGTAAAAAATAAAACAAAATAAGACAACCTAAGATCATGCACTACACATTGAAAAAGCTCCTTGGAACTGCTCAGCAACATTAATATATTCGAGAAAAATATTAGAATAATCAAGAACCTCTACTGGCAGCAAACGGCATGCATGTGCATAGAGGACGAGTTCAGCGAATATGCAAAATAGGAAGAGTCGTAAGACAAGGATGTGTCTTCTTACCGGACCTATTCAACCTATACAGCGAGGCAATTCTGAGAGATTCGGAAATCCTACCGGGATTCAGCATCGGTGGCCACATTCTTAACAACTTAAGATACACAGATGACACAGTACTGAAAAATTTCCTACAGAAGGTAGCGAAGGAGAGCGAGAAGAAGGGACTAAGCATAAACTACAAGAAGACAGAATGCATGGTCATCAGTAAAAGGTGAGCCCGAAATGCGATTTGCAGGTCGAGGACACTAAAATCAAACAGGTTAGGAAGTTTAAATATCTGGGAAGTGTTTTGACAGAGGACCGCATGTGCGACACTGAGATCCGTAAACGTATTGAGATGGCTAAGGACGCATTCCAAAAGCATGGCAGGGTATTGCGAGACAGGAGAATTTCTTTAGTAAAAAAAAAGAAGAGAGTACTGAGCTGTTACGTGACATTTGTCCTCTTTTACGGCGGCGAATATTGGACGGTCTTCTCAAAGAGTCGAGGCGACGGAGATGTGGTTCTACAGAAGGATGCTAAGGATATCATGGACCGAGCGTGTGAGCAACGATTAGGTCTTGGTGAGGATGCAAACAAGGAGGAGGCTTATACTTAACACCAAGAAGAGGCAGCTGAAGTTTCTGGGGCGCGTAATGAGAAAGGAGTGTCTGGAGAATCTGATACTCACATGTCGAATACAGAGAAAGAGAGACAAAGGAAAGCAATGCATGACATACATGGCGTGCTTAAGCAAGTGAATGACAGAACGTGGTCTAGGGGAGGTGGCAGAGGGATAGGGGGAAGTGGAGAATCATGATTGCCTACGTCCTAAAAGGGCACGGCACATAAAAAGAAAAAAGAAGGCGTGAGCTATTATACCCCGTACTAGTAAGAACAATTTTTTTTGTATTTTATTAACGCATGTAGTACCAAGGAATCCTTCAATAAGTACAGTGTAACCCGGATATAAGAGAGTTGTCGGGACCAGAGAAGTATCTTATATCCGGGTATCTTTTATATCCGGGTTTGGTCTATTATATATACATTAACACAGGCTCTAATTTGGGACCAGAGAAAATCGCTCTTATATCCGGGTTTCTCTTATATCCGGGTCTCTTATATCAGGGTCTCTTATATCCGGGTTACACTGTATATCGGAAGTTTTTCCAATCAAACCGAGAGACCCAACCATATTTTTAAAATTTCAAATTCGGGATCCTTGTATTTGATTGTTTTCGAAGATCTTCAAATATACGACTAATATAAATATTAATAATAATAATAATAATATTCGTAGCACACTTGTAATAAATTTATTCAGTATCTGTCTATATTTCCTTATTTTTAACAAACACTTAAAAAAATCATCGATTTTGTTGAAAACTTCACACATTAAGAAAAGTTGCTTCAGGGGTCTCTCTGGTATTAAAGTCCCTGAAGGTCAAGCATCATTAGTTTTGAAGTAGATCCACCACTGTCTACATTTTTATATACTTTTTATGGAATATATATATATATATATATATATATATATATATATATATATATATATACATGTGCGTCCCCTAGATCATTAGATTTACATGCCTTGACCTCTGAGTGACGAGGACCTCCTGAGCGAACAAAGCCCGAATAGTGCTTTTGAAGGCATATCATTTCCGATTCTCGAAATATACATATCTGGTCTGTAATGGATCCTAAAGTAAACAAAATCAGTTTTTTAGGAAATCCAAAATATTTTTAATTTTATTTGTTTAAAAGTTATTTTTAATGGACACTCATATTTGAGTAGATGCTTTGTTTTTATTATTAAACAGTATATTTATTTATTTACATAGCAGATATGTATTTCGAGAATCGGAAAGATAATATATTCAAAAGCACTAATCAGGTTTTGTTTAATCGTGGCCGAAAGGTCAAGACACGTCAGATCTAATGTTGGTCTCCTAGTGTACCCAGGTTCGACTCCTGTCCGAGGGCGCATAAGATTTCTCGAGTATTCCGGTCGGTAGATGGTATACTTTTTTTAATTTTTTACTTTTACATATGTATATATATATGCAGGAGGAGGAGGAGGTAGTGCTCTCCTGAAGACTATATGCCTGGCAACAGGACTCTGCACCATTCCACACAAGCAGAAGAACCTAAGCATGGCTGTTAGACAATTTCTGCGACCACATCACCCCTTACTTCTGGCCACCTAACTCCCCAGATTGCAACCCCCTTGATTATAATGTATAGTGCGCAGCTGAGAGAAAGAGACCAACTAAACTACTTGTAACACCAAAGACGAACTGAAGGCTAAGATTATGGCAATATTCACCAACTTATTCAAAGGAGACTTTCCATAAGAGTTGCAGGAGATTCCGATGTCGTCTTGAGGTCGACTTTGTAGCCAATGGAGATTTTTTTAAATAAATTTATTTCAAGATAATTTTGTTTAATTTTGGTAAATATAACTATTAAAACGCAATGTCAGTGTTATTTTCATTTCTGTGTAATGTAGATGATAGTTTATACATCACACCATATATATATATATATATATATATATATATATATATATATATATGCATGCTCGCCATTGTCCTTTGATTTGTAAAGCACAAAACATGTCAGGCTATGTTTCTGTCCATAGCCTGTGTTGTATCTCGTTTATCACTTTAAAAATAGTATATATCTTTAAAAATAAAAGACAACGATTTTTTTTTCGGAATGAGCGATTGACAATCCCAAGTCCTCTATACAGCTTAGCATTGATCAATGTATAAAATCTCACGTCAGCTTCATCAATAATACATGAAGCAGACGATATGGTCTATTGTTTATCAAATGATTGGTGACTTTATAAATCGATTGGTCAGGGACGTATCAATATGTACGGAGATGATTTATCCCAGTTTATCGACCTCTGCCATAAATTTCTTCGACACACAGCTTCAGAGAAAGTTTTAACATAAGTCACTTTTCTTCGGGCCACGGTCGACTTCTTTGCAATGAACAATTGAGTAACACTAATGCGGGAGCATGCATGTACACATGTGTATATCTGAAAGAATGTATTTCTCTATGCGCACATACAATATTTCATCATTACTTTAAGGACATATTGATTCAACACACACACACACACACACACACACACACATATATATATATATATATATATATATTTTAGTTATGTATTTGTATATGGGTGTGGCCGTTTTTGCGTGTTTGTATTTGGGGGACATAGGAAGCAACACTGTATGGTGACTATCAGCTTTCTTGCCCAAGCGATCTTCAGACCTTGTGTCATGATGTGGTTTTAGGTAGCGGAATCGGAATTCCTTTTCGTGTCTGTATTTGGAAATCTATTCACTTGTCTAGAAGCTTATTTTGGCATATATATATATGTGTGTGCGTGTGTGTGTGTGTGTGTGCGTGTGTGTGATATACTCGATAAAAGATACAAAATTGATGGCATTTCTATAATAATCTTTAATCTTTAAGAAGTGTGCTCTCAAAATGGCCCCTGTTCTCTCTAAACTGTATAAAAAATGCCTTGCTGTTTCTTGCTTTCCTGCTTGTTGGAAATCCTTATCTGTTGTTATAGTTTTAAAAAACTTAGGTAAACCGTCCGGCCTTTCTATCTATTTGCCTTATACCTCTATTAGGAAACTACTTGTAACCCGAATCAATACTGAATTGATTAAGCGTCTCACATCGCAGGACCTTCTTTTAGACAAGCAATATGGCTTTCATTTCTCTAGCTCCACTGCCGATGTACTGATGATAAATGCGTATAGATAAGAATAGTTCCCCAAGGCTCCATCCTTAGTCCTACTTTGTTTGTTTTTTTTAATTTTCATTAACGACCTTCGTGATGGCATCAGCTCTCAACTTGATATCTGTGTTGATGACACAACCATTTACTCCTGTCTCGGCAGTAAGTCAGATCATTCCGATAAGATCAAATTGACGTCTTCTGTCAAAAACGACCTTCAGTCTGTTGTTAACTGGAGCAAAGGATGGCTTGTTAATTTTAACGTCTCCAAAACTAAACTACTCTCTACTAACCGGCTGAGAAACCCCTTTCTGACTTCCATCTTCTTGGCTGATGCAACGTCCACGAGAGTGACTCATTGCACCTTCTCGATT